>JACEEZ010012828.1:5000-15938 GCA_016584305.1 Chionoecetes opilio
AAAATGGCCGCGATGTTGGTCGGCCGAAAGAAGCTTTTCACAGCGAGCCCCATATTATCAAAGTGTGTTTTACACTTCGTCCTTCTTAACCGATTGATTGGTTAAAATTTACTCATATTATTATGAGTTGACTACACCTTAGTGTATAATCAAAACCGCTCACTCCAACTTTATGTCGTAGTGGCTGACGCGTTACTATCTATGTCTGACCAAACTCCCTCAAGACAGCTAGGAGTTTACACGTAGGACAACGTTCCAAAAAATGTTCCCAAAACGTGGAAATTTCCTTACAATTTTAGATTATGTTAATCCTTTGATTAATTGTGGTATTATAGATGAATACCACCAAAATTATCTAATTATATCAAAATACATCTTAATTTATACCCAAATCTAATTATAATATATACATAGGTGAATTTGTGTTCGTATCCCGAATTCCTGACGGTAGGCCCCAAAAATTCCCCCATTCAAATTAACCTTACTCAAAATTAGATGGTTTTTAGTGGATAATTTCCACAATGAGTATGGCGATATCTGCCTGTTTGTTTTCCCCACTAATATTGTACTTTTCTACCCATTAAAATTTCAATTCAACCCTTCGTAAGTAAGTTAAGAAATCCTCCTTATAAAGTATTATCCTTATTGTTGATATGTATGGCTGGCCTCGTGAAAAAAATTACACCCATACCTGTCAAGGTAGCCCGTTTTACGGGGATAAAAAAAAAAAAGAAAAAAAAACTTGAAAAATTTGAATTTATGCATGAAATTGATTAAAAAAAATTTAAGTATGTAAATTATGTAGTATTCAGGGGACCCACGCTCCCGGCTCACCATAACAAGAGCACGGAGTGAACACTTTCCTCATAGAGGCCTACCCGGTAGCCCTGCCACTCCCTGGCCTTTTTCTCACCTTTGCACACACGAGGCTACTTTGGAAATTGGAAAATATAGAAGGAATCAATAGGATGATCAAAACCTGGATAGAAAGTTATCTGCGAGGAAGAAAATGTGAACAGTAGCAAAGGATGAAAAATCTGAATGGAGACAGGTATTTAGTGGGGTACCACAAGGATAAATTTTGGCACCAATAATGTTCATGATTTATTATAGTATATATATATAAGGGGAGGCGGGGGCCCCGAGTGGTTAGCGTCTTGGAGCGGTGACGTCAAATGTCCCGAGGTCGAATCCTGCCGGGGACAAAACTCTTTCGGTCATCATAAATGTGGTCGACCAGAGCCTGGGAGGTGAAGCACAAGGTCCGAGTTCCAAGTCCCACAAAGGAGCAACTGTAAATCCATCGTCAAGTGGCCGAAGAAAACCCGCAGGGCTGAAATTCCTGATCCCTTCAACTGCGACTCAAGTGTGGCGAAGGGGCAATAGGTAGCAGAGTGCCTCAAAACTGAGGGTAGACCATCACAGAAAACGGACCTTCAGCTATAACGCACAGGTGTCACTATAAAAAAAATCCAGCCTGCGCCCCCAATGGGCGGAGGCCCAAAACCATCATCAACCCCCAAGATTGATAATAAGGAATAGCCTACAGGCAAAAAGACATACCTAACTCCATTTTTTTTTTTTTTTTTTTTTTTTACATCTATGCCATAGCGCCTGTAGGCACTGACCTCCAAAGCTCGGATGGTAGGCCCTGGAGGCTCACTTGAGGACTGTGATGGTTGGCCCTTGCCCCGTGGTGGAGCAGGCAGTATTTTATAGTGACACCTGTAATTTGAGGCTGTGCGCCCCCCTGTGTCCTCCGATGAAATCGCAATCAAAGGTAGAGCTAATGGACATGGCATGGGGGTGTTCTTAGGCCACCGACAGTGCAAAAAATATTTTAAGTGGATTTATGGGTCTCACTCGGGATCGAACTCGTGTCTTCGAAAAACGCCACACGGTGATGCTAACCACTCTGCTACCGCCTCCCATGAAAGAAAGTTTTTATAAATTTGTTGCGGATGATGCAAAACTATTTAAAATAAATAAAAAAAAATATAAAAATTGTGAAACTACAATATGACCTGAACAAGATCTACGAATGGAGCAGATGGGAAATGGAATTTAATGTGAATAAGTGTCATGTGATGGAAATTACAAAAAGCGAAGAGATATACACACAAACCTCGTTTTCCCGAAAATAATAGGGGGAACACTGGTCCGGGAACCGAACATTCCAGAAATTAAACCTTTAAACTAAAAAAAAAAAAAAAAATCCGATGCCCTTACCCACCCTTTTTTCCCACATTTTCCCATTACCTACACAGCGCGCCAAAGATTTTTTCGCGACATCATAACACAGCGCTTCCATACGGGATTCAGAAAACGTACTCTATGGCAAGCCCTACTTTAACTTCGAGAGAGATATCTTTCATATGGGAGCTGTTAAGGCACGGGCAGTCCATCAAGACCGTTGAGGAATGTTCAGATTGCCCCTTGTCAATTATAGACGAAGCATTTAAAAAAGTATCGCCTTCCTTCCCCGAGTAATTTTAACAAACGCGCATTGGTATAAAATATCATTTTTTGCATAATGAGTGGCAAAAAAGACCTAACAAAGGAGAAAATTAAAGTTATTTACTTACACAAGGCAGAGAGCCCCAGGGAAAATATCAAGGTTTTGGGATTTTTACGAGGAGAGTTGCAAAGTGGTGGAAAAAGTTTCCGGGGGGGTTGGCGGTTTTTTCCGGCACCCGCGACACCAGAAATTTATAAGTGGCCAGGGCGGGAGTAAATCTCAGCAAGCACCTAAATGTCAGAAACGTCAAGGGCCCCCATCCTCAATTAAGAGCAAAAAAAAATATTGCGATATGACTTTTACACCCTCCCCCCTCCCCCACTTATAATGTTCTGGGTCGCGGTTTGCCGCGACACCGCCAACCCACCGTAAAACTTTCCACCCACTTATGCACACATCTCCTGAAAACATCCACAACCCTTTGAATTTCCACGGCCTCTCTGCCTTGTGTAGAGATACAATAATTTTTAAATTTGCCCTTTGTTAGGTTTTCTTGCACTCATTATGAAATAATATAATTATACCAATGCGGTTTTTTCAAATTACTCGCGGGAAGGAAGGGATACTTTTTTTAAAGCTTCGTCAAATTTACAAGGGATCTGAACTTTCCTCAACGGTTTTGAGGATCCCCGGGCCCTTAAAAAAGTTTGCCATAGTAAGAAACTCTCTCGGAAGTCAGTGGCTGCCATAGAGTACGTTTTCTAAATTTCCCCGTATGGAAGCGCTGTTTATGAGCGCGAACAATGCTTTGGCGCGCTGTGTACATTACCCCCCCACGTTTATCCTACTCAGTTTTTACGCCCGGTAACCCCCAATATCAAAAACCCCCCACCGCGTACTTTTACGTCCGCTGAACATGCTGCCCCCTAGTGGGGGGGCACGAAAGGTTCAAAGTCCAAAAGAGTTCTACCCCAGGGGCAGTGGGGGGGTCAGGGGGACAAACGGAGGCGGGGAGGTGAAGCGTGAGTGCGGTGCCTAAATGTAAAAAATACGATCGTGAGCATGCTGCACCTGGCGGGAGCAGCAGAAAGTGTTCAATAGTCTCAGAGACTTTCCCTCACAGGGCGTGGGCGTCGGGGATAAGGGAGGCTGTGCAGGGGAACCGTGAGGTTGTGGCCCAAATTAAAAATAGGACCGCGAGGATGCTGCCACCTAGAAGGGGAGCAGAAAGCGTTCAATGTCTCAGAGATGTTCCTGCACCGGGGGCCCAGTGGGAGCAGGGATGAGGGGGCTGGCAGGTGAACTGTGAGGTCGTGTGCCCAAATGTAAACAATACCCCCGTGAGCATGCTGCCACCTGGCGGGGGCCCGGACAGCCGGGGGTGACAGGAGTCCCGGACCGCCGGAAACTAGTAAATTTTAGAACAGGACTCGGCTTTAAAGTAAAAAAAAAAGCGGGGACCTGCCATATCCCGGACCGGATTTTTTTTCCGGCAAATCCGATATCCGGGAAAATGGAGGTTTGGTCCGAAAAATGGGTAAAAGGCCAATAAAAGGGGAAATGAATAGTTAAAAAGGGTTTCAAAAGAAAAGGCCCTGGGAGTGATACACAAAACCCCTTTGTAATTGGCCATTGTAAACTCGGAATTGATATAACTCGAAGGCAAAGACAGTCGGCAAAAAATTATGTATTGGGCATATCCTCAGTCGCATAAAGTGTGTTTTTTGCCCCTTTGATCTTTTCCTGCAGGTCAGGCTTTAAATTTCATTCCCTTCCTGCTGGAGACCCCCTTTCCCGTGATGGAGCTGACATCTTGAAAATACATCGTAGATGAATCCCAAAACACAAAAAAATAGGTGGTAAAGTAAAGCAAAGGCGAGTACCAGTGCGTAAGCGACCCGGGTTTTTTTTGTTACAAGCACCGGTTTTTGGTTTACGAACCCCGTTTTGTCGCAATTGAAAAAGGTTTGGTTTCTGCAAAAAAACACAAAAAGTTGGTAGGAGCCGAAATAATAATAAAATGCAAAACATTGCAAACAATATCAAAAGTAGTATAACAACTTTTCAGAAGTGTTATTGGATTGGGATCGTAAATCCAAGAGGTGCTTGTACGAAAAAAAAACACGGTTTCAGTTACGGTGTCCCCAAACCCCTTTGCTTTACTTTGCCACCTAATTTTACGTTTTTTGGGATTACATCATACAGTACTGTATTTCAAGATGTCAGTCCATCACGCAAGGGTGTCTCCAGCAGGAAAGGGGAATTTAAAATTTGTGGGGGCTCGGGGGAAGAGAACAAGAATAAAAAAGGAGAGAAGGATAAATGAGGAGAGGAATAAGGAAAAAAGGGCGACGGGGTTTTGCTGATACAAAATTTTTCTTTATCAAGCCAGCAAGGGGGAGGGCAGGCCCCCGCGAATCGCTGACGTTAGGTTTTTAAAACAGATGAGCGCCAGACGAAGGGGAATGGGGAAAAGGGAGTAGAGGAGAGAAAGCGAGGAATAAGAAGAGAGAAAGGGAAGGAAAAAAAATTGAAGAGAAGGGAATAGCTGATGCTGAGACAGCAGAATTGCCGGACCAAGGATCACCTCAACCTATCATTAACATGAGATGACAACTGTCACAGATATAACCTTTTGCCCTGTACCCACACCCCCTAGACCAGTGCATTTATGAAGCCTCGTGCCTCTGAAAAAGGGGACAGGAGACAAAATCTTTCTAGACCCCGGGTTTTGTGGGCAGGCCTGCCTGCAGTGCGCGGTGCTTACGAGACTCGAGACTAGTGTTTAGTGCGCGAGCGAGTTAATGGGTTCCCTTCACGGCCCTTTGGGTGGCGCGTTTGGCTCGGGAGGGGGTGAGTTCCACTTTGGGCCCCGGAGCAAAAGCCGCCCCCTTTTAACCGACGCCCCCCAAGCCCCCCGCTCCATTTTCCCCCGGGGCGGGACAACACGTCGTCCGCAAGGGATCCCTGCCCCTGTGGTTCCCCGCCCCCTGGGACCAGGGTTTGCGGACACACGCGGGGGGTCTAAGGTCCCCACCTTTAGTAGTGCCCCCCTTTATAGCTTTATAGTTTATAGTTTGATGTTAACCAAAAAGGGGCCCCACAACCCGGCTTTTACGCTGCCCCCCACCCACAATAAAGGGGGAAAAAAAAAAAATATAAGATTAAAAAAATTTGTAAGTACTAAGGGTCTGAATAACAATCTTTATCAAAATTTCCAGTATATTGACATTTTACGTTTCACCAGTAATTATTTCCCCAACTCCTTCTTAACCTAAGGGTTTTAAAACCTTTTTAACCTAAGTCTTTCAACACAAATACATACTTAATAGCATCGACACGACGCGACTTTCACTCGTGCTAAAGGAAACCCCCATAACCCCTTTCCCCCTAAATCATGAGAAATGCCCCGTCACACTGATTCTCGTGTAACTTTCCCGTCACACGGGTTTCCTTTTTGTAATTTTCCCCCGTCACAATGTTTCTTGTGTACTTTCCGCACCTGGTTCTCTGTGTAACTTTCCCCCGCACATGTTTTCCTGTGTAACTTTCCCGTCACACGATTTTGTGTAACTTTCCCGTCACACGGGTTCTGGTAACTTTCCCGCCCACATGATTCTCTGGAAAACCCCCCGTACATGATTTTGTGTAATTTTCCCGTCAAAGGTTTTTGTGTAACTTTCCGTCACACTGGTCTTGTGAAATTTTCCCCGTCACACTGGTTCTCTTTTAAACTTTCCCGCACACGGTTCTCTGTGTAACTTCCCGTCACTGATTCTCTGTGAAACTTTCCCGTACACTGTTTCTTGTTAACTTTCCCGTCACACTGGTTTCTGGTAACTTTTCCCGTCACCTGTTTCTCTGTGTAATTTTCCCTCACACTGTTTCTCTGTGTAACTTCCCGTCAACTGGTTTCTCTTGGAACTTTCCCGCACACTGTTTCTTGGTAACTTTTCCCGTCACACTGGTTCTCGGTAACTTTCCCGCCACTGATTTCTGTGTAACTTTCCCGTCAACTGATTCTCGTGTAATTTTCCCGTCACACGGTTTCTCTTTTAATTTTCCCGTCACACTGATTTTGGTAATTTCCCGTCACACGGGTTTCTTGTTTTAACTTTCCCGTCACAGGGTTCTCTGTGTAATTTCCCCCCGTCACACTGATTCTCTGTGAAAATTTTCCCCGTCACACGGGGTTCTTGTGAATTTTCCCCTTTCACACTGATTCTTGAGAAACTTCCGTCACCGATTCTTGAGTAAAGTTCAATACCACACATCCAGTATGAAACAAAGCCTTAGCTGTACCTGGGTATCCGGGGTCTTTTCACAGTGCCCCACAGTACAGCGGTTCCACAGCTCCCGCTCTCCCCCCGCGGTTCCCCCCGCCCCCTTGAATCCTTTTAAGGACCCCGCATTGCCCCACGGGGTGGGGTGCAACTCTACGGTGGGTACGAGTCCCGCAACACACTCGCCCCGGGTTTCTCTCCCGGGTCCCCTGGGACCCCGGGGCATTGCGAGGCCACGAGTGGGGTTTTAAGGACGCCCCACTTTGCCCCCCCGGGGCGGGGGTGTGAACATACGGTGCAAAGAAGTCTGCAACACACCCCCCCCCGTGGTTCTCTTTTGGGCCCCCCCCGGGGTCCCGGGGGATTTCGAGACCACGCGCAGGGTTTTGGGCCCCCGAGTACCACAGGGCTACCAGGAGGCTACGCGGCAGATGGTGATTATTTAATTTTACAGTAATGACAGGGCGGGCTATCAAGGATGCCCCCGGAGGGGCCTGTAACAAGCCAGGGACCCGGGGGGGGACAGGGAGGGTTGCCCCCCCGGGAATGCCGTGGGTTTTTCCCGCTGGGGATGCAAGTCCCCCTATCTCCGACGCCAGGGGGGGGCATTTCCCCCTTTTAAAGTGAAACGTAAGTACATCATAGTACATGGGATATGCCCAAACCCCCACCCTAAGGTAGGGGTGCTGGGGATTGTGTCGCCACGTCAGCGACCGGGTTGGAAAAAACCGTTTTGGGGGGGGGGTTCGCTAACAGGAGCTTCACTCCCCGTTTCGCCCCCTCCCCCAGAGGGGGGTAACAAAATTTAAAAGTGAGCCTGCAGGAAAAGGGGAAAAGTGCGGCAAGGATGGGGCAGGTGCGTCCCTGGTGCTATTTGTGCTGAGCTTTTATACAAAAACCAGCACATTCTATATCAAGAAAAAAAAAAGAAGATTTGTGCCTGCCCTTATTGAGGACCAAGCACCTCCAAGACACCCAGAAAAGGATAAGCCATTACCCCATCAGCCCCGATTTTTTCCCTTTTCTATAAAAAATGGTCGTTGTTTGCCCTAAAATTTCGAAAAATAACAGAATAACCCCAATTTTGTTTTGGGACAAAAATACTAAAAGTCAAACTATAAAAAAGTGCTTATATTCACTAAAAAAAATTTTCTATGGTACCCAAATTTTCAATGGAAATTTCGTTTGGGTCTCAGGGGGTTAAGAAAGTCTCCCCGGGGGCAGCAGTTTAAAGTGGGTACAAGCAGGGAAACACCATTCCAAAACCCCAAAAAAGCCGTGTAAGGTTGGCTAAATTAAAAGGGGACCAATTTCAAGGTAGTGCGGGGTGGGTCTTTCCCTTTCCCAGCGCCACCCCCTAGCCCGAAAAGTGGTGGGAAAAGGGCTAGTGGTGATCAAGCATCGGTGGTGGGTCAAATTTTTTTTTCCCTCAGAAATTTGGGGAAAAAAATTTTCCCGGGGGTCTGGCCTCCCTTCTCCCCAACTCACAACGCTGATGAGACGGGGCTTTTTGGATGTCTAGCCCGCCAACACCCAGGATCAAAACAGGAAAGGCACATTCCCGGGGAGGAAATTAGTAAAAGGGTCGGATCTCCATATGTGCTGTGGGAAAAGCGACGGGTCGCACAGGCTGAAACCCCTGGTTGTAGGCCCCAAAGGGAAAAATACCACGGGCACTGAAAAAAAGTCATGGGTAACGCCTGTTTTTCTACAGGGGGTATTCTAAGGATACCCCCGGCCTGGTTTAAAACCCGGGAAACCCCCATGAGTGGGTTTCCCCCATTTTTGTGCCGCTGTTATTAATTTCCCCCACAGGCGAGGGCCAACCCTCACAGCCCTCATGGGAAAACCTCCAGTTCCATCCCAAAAAACAGTTTATAAACATTTTTCCCCGGGGGGGTTCCCTATTTTAGGGGTTATAGATGCTGCTCTTGGAAGACGCACCGGTTTTGGAAAAAAATTCAAAAAAAAAAAAAAAAAAAAAAAAATTGAAGGATATAAAAACAAACATCTTTATCTAAAGATTTGTAAACCCTAGTATAAATAAATGTTTTGATGAATTTTGCCATGGGTTATAATTTTAGGACTGAAAAAGTTTGTATACATGTGACAGCCTGGTGGGGGAAATGCGCACAACACTAGCAGACGATAGGGGGTTTGTTGGCGCCAATCTGCCGAGGCGGAAAATTGCCGCCCCCAACGGCTCACACCGTCTGGGGCAGACTTATATAGTTTTGCTTGGATACGGGACAGCCTGGGGTAAAGATACATCAACATAGAGACGATAGGTGGGCGTTTATGCCCAAACTGCCCAGGCGGGAATGGAAGTTGCCGCGGAAAGGCTCCCGCCCGTTTGGTGGCAGACTCATATAAAGAGTCTTACTTTTGATACGTGCGACAGCCTAGTGGGAAATGATACATCAACAATGCAGACGATAGGTGGGGCCCCGTTGGTGCCCCTCGCCCGAGTGGGAAATTGCCGGGAATGGTCCCGCCCGTCTGGCGGGCAGTCTCATTTAACATTCGTCGGGGAAAACGCATGGTATTTTAGGGGATTTTTTTGGAAAAAAAATGCCCTTTTTATATGCCGTAAAAAAACGGTAATAATATAATTTGACTTGGGGTGTGGACTGGGTTTTGGGGGTTTTTCCAAAAATTCCAATACGATTTCGTCAGTTTGGACCAATCTAAATACAAACCCCCCCAAAAAACAAATGTCTGTCTAAAAACCATGGGTTTGTTAGGTTGCCTAAAGTCCTTGTTTGAAAAACGGCCGAAAAAAGATTTTTGTCCAAATGTTGTATAGGTAGTGATCTGAGGCCATTGAGCCTTTGGGCCCGATCCCGGTAGGATCTGGGCCCCAGAGTTAGGGCCCGCCTACCTCTTGGGAAAAACGCTGTATCCCCCCTCACCCGTGCTTTTTTGAAAAAGACAGGTCAGGTACCACGCCTTTTATGCTCATAGGAATCACCAGGGATCACAGGGCCCCAACGGGTCCCCGCACCCCCACAAAAAAAACCAAGCAGGGGGGAGGAAAACTCCGCCATCATGATACTGCGCCGGCTGCCGCTGCAAGCGTAGGGCTACAGCAATCAATCAATCATTGGGGGCATTGCCAGGGGCGGTCGCCCGCCCACCCTACGACGCCACTCCGGGGGTCATCACGGCGAGGGGTCCCAGCAGGTCCTTTTCCCCTACCCAAGAGCTTCGACAAGAAACATCAAAAAAGCCCCAGCCCCCGAGCCTTTTGGGCGTCCCCTGGGTCCCCACGCCCCGGGTTTTCTTTACAGGACAACCGAGGGAAGATCGGTTTTAGGGGAGGTGCCCCCATGCCCTATAGCCGAAAATTGGCGTTTTACGGATATCAGGAAAGGCCTCGATTCGTCTCACGGTGCAACACTGATTTGACACGTAATCATCCCAGGAACCCATGATTCTGCGAAGACACTTTTTACCCAAAGGCATCAATTGTCCTTTTAAGTCGCTATTTTGGTCCATGCTCACAACTATTGGGTAGACAGGGATACAAGAACTTGAAGATCCCCGGGTATTGCCTCCGCACAGGTACCCCAACGCCAAATACTCCTGCTGGCAAGTCCATAACACCGTGGGCAATGCCAATCCGCAAGACTTCTTTACGTGACCCGCCGCATTATGGACACAATACCATGGATGTAAAAAATTTTCCAGATCTCAAGTCACGCCGCACGCAGAACAGACTGTATGTTTCATCTAGTAAGCCTCCAAAAAACCTGGACCTTTTGGGCTTAAACCCGGAAAACCCAAGTCCCCCAAAGGGTTTTGCCTCCTGTGCACGCCCGAGAGCATCACCCGGACCTCCAGCAACAGCAAAGATTTTGGGAGAAACAAGATCAGTGATCTTGGGGTTGCCGAGGGATGCCCAAAAATCCTTTTATCTACAACTTTGCGCAATACCCAGTCCATACAAGTGTTTAAAAGTATGGGGCAAGAACGACCCTTGCCTCACTCCGAATGACAGGAAAGAGCTGAATACACCCCCCCAAACATCCCTCACCAGTGACCCGCCCCCCAACATACTTATTTTTTGATATCATATGTTTCTAAAAAAACCCCACGTCAACATACCTAATTTTAAAATTTATTTAACCTACGTCCGTTTCTGGCTGATATGAGGGTAAATATTGGCAGTATATGTGGGGCCAAATTTTCCCCCAT
>JACEEZ010012829.1:2500-7500 GCA_016584305.1 Chionoecetes opilio
TATTCGCTCGAATCGTCCTCCGCCAAAAAAGTATTCGCTCGAATCGTCCTCCGCTCGAAAAAATATTTTGCTCGAATCTTCCCCCCGCTCGAAAAAGTATTCGCTCGAATCGTCCTCCGCTCGAAAAAAGTATTCGCTCGAATCGTCCCCCCGCTCGAAAAGTATTCGCTCGAATCGTCCTCCGCTCGAAAAAGTATTCGCTCGAATCGTCCTCCGCTCGAAAAAGTATTCGTTAGAATCGTCCTCCGCTCGAAAAAATTTCGGTCTAATCGTCCCCCTGCTCGAAAAAATATTCGCTCGAATCGTCCTCCGCTCGAAAAAGTATTCGGTCTAATCGTCCTCCCTCGAAAAAGTATTCGCTCGAATCGGGCCTCCGCTCGAAAAAGTATTTTTGCTCTAATCGTCTCTCTCTCCTCTTTTGTCTCATCTCTCTCTCTTCTCTCTCTCTCTCTCTCTCTCTCTCTCTCTCTCTCTCTCTCTCTCTCTCCTCTTCTCTCTCCTCTCTCTCTCTCTCCTCTCTCTCTCCCCTCTCCTCCCCCTCCTCTCTCTCTTCTCTTTCTCTCCTCTCTTCTTCTCTCTCTCATTGTCTATCTTATTAGTAACCCCTATCTTATTATACTCCCATTCCCCTTTTTTTCCCCTCCCACTCTCATTCTCTCCTTATTTTCTTCTCTCTCCTTTCTCCATTTTCCCTTTCCCTTCTCTCTTAATATGTCTTCTCTCATCCTTCCTTTCTTTCTCTTTCCCCCTTCTTTTTTTCCCTCTTCCTCTCTACTCTCCCCTCTCTTCTCTTTTCTCCTCCTCTCTCTCCTCTCTCTCTCTCTCTTCCCTCTCTCTCCTTCCCCTCTCTCTCTCTTCTCTCTTCTCTCCTCTCCTCTCTCTCTCTCTCTCCTCTCTCTCTCCTTTTGACGACATTTTATTGATAAACTGCGGTCAATCGGCTTTGAGAAGGGAACACTTGATGACGGTTTGTCCGGTTTGTCCTAGGGGACAAGTTGGACAAGGGACAAGATGACTTCATTACGGTATGACCTGATACCCAATTGACTTGTGTCTTTATGACTTGGGACGCAAATGTCTTGTGGGTCAAATGACTTCATTCACAATCGCATCAGTATCATTTGACCTGCACCCGTGAAGATCTCACGGAGATACTGGAGTATATCCTGGTCAACATGTCCACTGACCAGCAGGTCTCCTACCAGCTGGTCCAGGCTGTGAAGCAGGTGAACACACTGGTAGACACTAGACGGGAGAACTCCCGTCCGAGCTGCAGAAGATCAAGTGTGGCAAGGTGTCCCACTCCAGATGGCTCACCACAGCCCAGTCGCTCGTGTACATGTGGACCAGAAAGCATGGACTGACTGGCAAAGAACTGAAGACCCTGGAAATCCTAGTCAAGTACTGCCTGCAGGTGTACTTCAAACTCTACTACGACATCAAGGTTCACCACAGACTAGAGGACGGCCCTAAACACATCCTCACGCAGCTCAGAGTGATGAGGTCGCAACCCAAGAAGATCTAAACAGCTGTGCCCTTCTACGTGCGGACGAGGCATGGTTTCGCACACTCGAATGTGTTCCTCCTCTCGCTGATGGCGAGTCAGAGCGAGGACGACCCCAGGGTTCGCCATGACCCGATTTTGAAGCTGAGGCTGGCGAGGAGTATGGGGAAAACCAGTGTAAGACCTCGCATCACACCCAAGCTGAACTTGTCAGCCACCAGCTTGCAGACACTGATCAGCTGGCAGCCTGGCCAGGTGCACGAGCCGGCATTCACCTGTTCATTGTCCGGGGATCAGATCCAGGAGATCCTGGTCGGGCCGTACGAGGTTCCGGAGTTCTCTATCCACACTCAGAGCACCGAAAGAGTCGTGAAGCAGGTGACAGAGGCTGCGGCAGCAGTGGTGGGGCGCAGGCCCCGAGACGGGGTTCATCCGGGCTCGGGCCCACCACCGGGAGACCATGCCCTGCTTCAGGTCTAAGAAGGACATGATGGACACGTTCTAGGCCAACGTAGAGGCTGTGACACTGTGATGTAGTGCCTGATGAACCAACTGATCAGAAAGAGCTTACAACGCTAGTCATTTGGAACTCATATTGGTGCATGATGCAATAAATAGGACCAACCGGACACTGCGTACTCATTTAAGCATTATTCGATAAGGGTGCAATATAAAAGTGCGATTTTGCATAGTAAGAATTGCTCAAATGCAAAAATGGAATAAGATAAAATCGTCTTAGGATTCTTAGAATTCTATTTTACATAGGAAACTGGCATGCCAAACTTGAGAAAAAGAATTTTTGTTATACGGCGTACCCTAAATTAATTATATTGATAGTCAATTTTCAGTGCATGCAAAACTTAAACTTTTTGGACTACTATATATATTTATTCATCGTAAAAATCATGTTCGAAATCATGTAGATTTCAATGAAAGATTCTGAGATTGATCTACAGTACATAGATGTTGGTCAACTTGAGAAGGAAAAGATTTTATAGGAAGAACAGATACCAGGAGACGCTTGATATTCTGCGCCTCCTTTCCTTCTGATAGGAGATCGGTATTCCGGGCATTTGCGAGGCCAGGAGATTACTCGCCTTCGGTGTGCCGATCGCATATTGCCGAAGTCTATCGTTGTTTGGGACTAGGGGAAATTAGAACCAATCAGCGCGCGGTGAGAGCAGGGGTGTGGGAGGGGCTTATACTCAGCCGTCCACACACAGCATTTACGAGTAACTTGCTCATTTTGTGGGCAGATATTGTGTTCAATTAAATATTAATTGAACTTTAATTGAATAATTTAATTGTAACTTTAATTAAATATTATATTTGTAGAGAGAAAAAGAAAGGGAGAGAGAGAGAGAGAGAGAGAGAGAGAGAGAGAGAGAGAGAGAGAGAGAGAGAGAGAGAGAGAGAGAGAGAGAGAGAGAGAGAGAGAGAGAGAGAGAGAGAGAGAGAGAGAGAGAGAGAGAGAGGGGGGGGGGGGTGAAGGAGTCATGCAGTCTGGACTAGAGGGATCAGTCATACTTTGCATTTCACCATGGCAACATTTACGGAAGTGCTAGATTTTGAAGAGGAAGGTTTTTTCACTATAGGTATAATGGTGAAGGATGACTGATCCCTCTATAATTTACCTCTTTAATTCACCTCTTTAATTCACCTCTATAATGGTGAAGGATGACTGATCCCTTTATAATCCCTCTATAATTCACCTCTATAATTCACCTCTATAATTCACTTCTATAATGGTGAAGGATGACTAATCCCTCTATAATTTACCTCTTTAATTCACCTCTTTAATTCACCTCTTTAATTCACCTCTATAATGGTGAAGGATGACTGATCCCTTTATTATAAAGGGATCAGTCATCCTTCACCATTATAGAGGTGAATTAAAGAGGTGAATTAAAGAGGTGAATTAAAGAGGTAAATTATAGAGGGATTAGTCATCCTTCACCATTATAGAAGTGAATTATAGAGGTGAATTATAGAGGGATTATAAAGTTTATAATCCCTCTATAATTCACCTCTATAATTCACCTCTATAATGGTGAAGGATGACTAATCCCTCTATAATCCCTCTATAATTCACCTCTATAATGGTGAAGGATGACTGCAGGATCCCTCCTCTTATAGTCCAGACTGCATGACTCCTTTCTTCCTTTCAAAACAATTATCGACCAATATATATTTTACCATCAATAAGTAAAGTGTTTGAAAAATTTATTGTAAAAAGATTTAGTGGATTTTTGGAAAACTTTAAAATGTTATCTGAATATCAGTTTGGGTTTCGCAAAAACAAATCTACGGAAAAAGCAATAACAAAGTTCACAAGTGAAGTGTATAACTGTCTGGAAAGGAAGTTTCATGTTGTAGGAATATTTCTAGACAAGTCCAAACTTTCGACTCATTTAATCATAGAATATTATTAGATACGCTTGAAAATTTGGGAATAAGAGGTGTACCACTAAAACTATTCACTAGCTACTTGACAGACAGGAAACAAGCAGTGTTTTGTAACAACAATATATCTTCGCTGAAAAGTATCAATACGGGAGTGCCTCAGGGATCAATTTTGGGGCCTTTACTATTCTTGGTATATATTAATGATATTTGTAATGCCAGTTATAACTTCAGCTATGTTATCTTTGCAGACGACACAAATCTTCTCTTAAAAGATAGAGCATTAGATCTGTTACAGGTTAAAGTTAATAGTGAACTAGAAAAAATATCAAAGTGGGTTTTAGCTAATAAACTATCTGTAAACATAAGAAAAACTAATTATATACTTTTTCAGAATCGTTCTGTTGCTAATATCTTAGGCTCAGTTTACCTTGGAGGAAATGAAATTCAGAGAGTCACTCACATTAGATTTCTGGGTGTTATTATTGACGAAAATTTAAACTGGAAAAAACATATACAGTCTGTAAGTTTGAACTTATCAAAAATGTGTGGAATTTTATACAGAATTAGTCACAACTTAACGACTAAAGCACTGCGAAGCATATACTATTCCCTATGTTATCCATACATAATTTACTGTTTGTCTGTCTGGGGATGTACTTGGCCTTCCACTGTAAAATATGTTTTCATTGCACAAAAAAAAATAATAAGAACAATTACCTTAGAAGGCAAGAATGATCATACAGATTTATTATTTAATGATTTAGGGTTACTGAAATTTGAGTTTTTAAAGACATATTTTCTTGTACTTAAAATTTACAATGTTATAAATAATGCTAGTGATAGTAATAAATTATTTAAAGTTCTTCACCACAGTCAAAATACGAGGGGAAACCATATTGACCTGATATGTCCACAACAACGAACAACATTATATAAATATTCAATGCATTGTGTTGGTCCTAATTGTTGGAACAATTTACCAAACAATTTGAAAAGTATTACTAATTTTAATACATTTAAAAATAGACTTAAGACTTACTTTTTCCATCAACAGAATCAAAACATTAGGAATTAATATGAATGTTCTTCA
>JACEEZ010012829.1:12500-16235 GCA_016584305.1 Chionoecetes opilio
TCTGCTTGCATTATATATAAACTGATCTCCCTTCCTCCCACACACGGTATAAATATATGATACTCTTTGATTGTATTACATATTTTAAACTGATCTCCCCCACACACAGTATAAATTTGTCAAATGTAAACCTTCATACACCTTTCACATATATACAAACACAACAATCCATTACCTAGTGTAGTCCTCGTGACCCTCCTTCTCATAGCTGCTAGGCGAGAACATTTATCACTCTAATATGTCTACACACGTCCTTCCCAACTAAATAAATAAGAGTCTCATCCCTGCCTGCCGGACTGCCCGTGTCCACATATCTCCCTGTCCTTCGTTCCCCTGCGTTTCTTCTCTCCTCCGCCAGACACACTCATACATTATTTCCCCCTCTCTGAGGACAGTACTAAAGAACGCTGTTTTTGTCCCATGCCATTACTTTGTATATATCGGCACAAATTGTCAGGGACGGAAAGGGGAAGGATGTTGCATAAAAAATAGAAAAATAAAAATGAAACGGACGAGAAAAAAAAACTGCACAATCCTCCCATTTCATGTCTGCATTTTTTTTTCTTACAATGGTGAACAGCTTCCAAGGTTTTCATTCCTCGAGGCTCAGGCCGTCCAGTATTTTGACGCAAATCTCCGACACAACAGACAGCGTTTATGCATCCCGGTAGCAGTGCTGGAGACGCCGCCATGCACAGATTCAGGCTTCCAACTGCATGCCAAGATGAGCCACGGCTTGCCAGATATTGCACTTATGCAGATCAAGTGATTCAAGCTTCATATTATTTTACGATTCTGATATTCATAAATGTTCTATTATTATGAACGCTCCTGCCACAAACAAAGGAGAAGAAATATTACGCATGAACAAAAATTCCCGTGCCGAAATGTCCTCCAACTCTTGTTAAAATAAAAAAATGTTTGCCATCACGATTTATATCCACAGCCTTGACTCTCTCTCTCTCTCTCTCTCTCTCTCTCTCTCTCTCTCTCTCTCTCTCCCTCTCTCTCTCTCTCTCTCTCTCTCTCTCTCTCTCTCCATATTTAGCAGTTTCTATCACACTTGCACAAAATGTCCACTCAATAAAATCCAGAATACAGCAGGCATGTGCCGCTGGGTGAGACTTTGTGGTGAGGCGAGATGTTAGACGGTTTTCTGATATTTCTACAAAACGGAAGATGGCAGCTCTGAAAGAGCAACACATTTGCAACAAATTATGGTTAAAAAACGGCAAAGGTGCGGTGCCGATCTAGAAACTGCTTCAGAAAGTAGAAATGAAAACATAAATAACGTAAACTAAACTTCCCATCGGTTCTCAAGTTGAAAAACAACATTTGAGGTCAATTTTTCTGTTCATTCGCCAATCAGAGGAACTCACGAAAATAGTTCAATCTTGTCATCTACGAGGGTAATAGACAACCATTGAAAGCCAGGTGTATAGGATTCGAGTATAACATTCCTGTTTTGCGATTGATTGACCCATTGATCGCAACCATTGATCGCAAGTCACCAATGAATTGAGAGAAAAAAAGACTTTTGGTGCTGCTTTATACATGAATATGGAGATTTCACAGGGTTTAGGAACATATTTTATTGCATTTCTGGATTGTTCCAAAACAATATATTTTGAGCAGTTGTTGACGTTGATGATAACATTCCACCTGTGTTATAGTAGTGAGCATTGCATATTTTTAATGTCCCGTAACTTATTTTTTCCGGTAAACTAGGTAAGTTGGTATGTATCCTTACCGCAACTTACCAAAAACAAAATGATAGCGTGTTACCCATCCCCCCCAACACATACATAGAATACATGGAAGCAATGCTGATAAAAATGTGGATGTATTATCAAAATCATTCCAATCTCCCCTCATCATTAATATGCAATTAAGACTCAAACAAACTATAATTTCCCTTTGTCATAATTAAAACTTCATTTGTATTGTACACATGTTTTTTTTACGGAACCCTCAAAAACACTTGCTCATTCAGTTAAATAATATCTTGTAGTTTATTACTATTTTTTACATTTGTTCCGAAAAATAGATATAGGATAAGAATGAATGTTCACAGTTCGTGAATCGTTTATTAATTCAGTTATCAATACATTGCTTGTGTCCCTAAGCCGAAACAAAAATATCTGGTTAATCAGTAGACATAATGAAATGACTTATAAGCAACAAATAAAATAGATTCTACAATTTTTTTCTACATGATAAATCTAAATCAAACTAATTCTCTAACTCTGCTAGCCTAAATAATGCCAACTACTAAAAAAATGTGTGCGTGTGCGTGTGTGTGTGTGTGTGTGTGTGTGTGGTGTGTTGTGTGTGGGTGTGTGTGTGTGTGTGTGTGTGTGTGTGGTGTGTGTGTGTTGTATGTGTGTGTGTGTGTGTGTGTGTGTGTGTGTGTGTGTGTGTGTGTGTGTGTGTGTGTGTGTGTGTGTGTTTGTGTGTGTGTGTTACTTCCATTATTGCCTATCAATCACACCGTCCCATCATTATTATGGAGTTCATGTTCGGGGGTGCAGCGTCACCTGGCGGGAAGCTCACCTGAACGATCCCATCAGGGAGGGAATTATAACTTGGGTGAAAAACAGCAGTTCTTTCAATTAAGGGATCGTGTTTTGTATATGCGCCTCATTTCTTTCTCCGGGGCGGTAACAATCCCAAGAGGGTGTGCGTGCGTGCGTGCCTCTCCCTTCAAAACGTTACTTGTCATAAACGTAATTTCCCGCGAGACAGGATATGTATTTCTGCACCCAAACCTCTCCGCTTTTTATGTTTAAAAAAAATTCTAATTATAGCAAACTGAAAAAAATGAATGAACTAATGATTCCAGCAAATGTTTCGAAAGCTTGTAAAATTAAGGAGAAATAAGCTTGTAGAGTAAATGTTACTAATTCCCGCATTGCTAAGTCAGTCATCAAGACGACGGATCAACTATATATGGCAACTTTTTGATGGATTTCATATCAAGGACAAAAATATATAGCACACTAAATAATGGTTTTGCCACCACTTACGTACTTTACATTTATTTTTTGCGAGGCAAAGTAAGATTTCTTAAGTAAATTGCGTAATTTTCAATATCCTTTAACTAGCTTCCCTATATTCCCGTAGCAGGTAATACAACGTAAATATATCCACACACGTAAAACCTTAAATTCACTGCACGAAAACTCTGAACTTTTTCTCACTTAAAATATCTATTCCATCAGCATTGCTCACCAAAAACATATTTTCATCACACAAGGAAATGAAGACAAGTGATCTCAATATATCCGACAGCCACTCCGGTAATTCACTTCCTTCAGGGATTTATACCGCAAATTTATTGTCACGGCTAAAATTTTCCAGAATTTTTCAGAATCATCTCATTTGCCTTCTACGTCCGCGGTGAGAGCCAAGACAGATCTTTTAAATTATTGCCTTATCCCTTTACCGCTTAACTCTATCCATCATCCTTTAATCTGGAGAAAGAGTCCAGAATATCGCAAAAAAATAATTTATTGGTCTTAAATTTACGCTAACAACTCGGGACGTCAACGACCTCGTCTTTTTGAGTCAACTCTCACGCAATTTCTGGGTATTTTCTTCTCATCAGATTCAACAAGGGTGTATTTTTGCACTCTTGGCGTTTAATGTATTGAGTTTCCCGCATAAATCCTTAGGCTTCTTAGGCCATGACAAAAAATTGATAAATCATTAGATTTTATTTTAAAAGTTTAACGC
>JACEEZ010012830.1:0-5000 GCA_016584305.1 Chionoecetes opilio
AATTAAATTTTTTTTTAAAATTTTAAAAAATTTAAATTGGGGAAAAAATTTTTTTTTTTTTTTTTTAAAATTTTTAAATTTTTTTTTTAAAAAAATTTTTAATCCCAAAATTTTTTTTAAAAAATGGGGGGTTTTTTTTTTTTTTTAAAAAAATTTTAAAATTAAAAAATTATTTAAAAAAAATTTTTTTATTATTTTTAATTTATTTAATATAAAAAAAAATTTTAATTTTTTTTTTATAAAAAATTTGTTTTAAAAATTTTTTTTTTTTTAAAAAAAAAATAAAAAATTTTTAAAAAAAATTTAATAAATTTTTTAAAATTTATTTTTTTTTTTTTTAAAAATATTTTTTTTTTTTAAAAAAAAAAAATTTTTTTTTTTTTAAAATTTTTTTAAAAAAAAAAAATTTTTTTTTAAAAAAAATTTTTTTAATTAAAAATATTATATTTTATATTATATTATATATATATATATATATATTATATAAGATTTTATATATATATTTTTAAATTATATATATATATTTATATTATATAAAAAATTTATATATATTATATATATATATATATATATATATATTTATATATAAAATTATATATATATATATATTATATATATATATATATATATATAATAATATATATATAAATATATATATATATAAAAAAAATTTTTATATATATTATATATTTTAAATTTTATATATATATATTTTATATATATAATATTTATAATTTTTTTTAATATTATATATATTATATAAAATATATTATTTTAAAATTATATATATATATTTTTTAATATATATAAAATTATATATTATATATTATATATATTATATATATATAATATATATAATAAAATTTATAATATATATTTTATATTATATATATATATATTTTAAAATTTATATATATTATATATATATATTATATATATATTTTATATATATTATATATATATATTATATAAATAATATTATATATATATATTTATATATTATATTTTAAAATTATATATATTAAAATTTATTATATATATTAAAATTTATATATTTATATATTTTATATATATATATATTAAATTTTAATATTATATAAAATTTTTTTAATTTTATTTTAATATATATATATATATAAAAATTTTATTATAATATATATATATTTTTTAAATATAAAATTTATATATATATATATATATATATATATATATATATATAAATAAAAATTTTATATATAATATTTATATATATTTATTATATAAAAAATATATATATTATATATATATATTTTATATATTATTATATATTTATTTTATTATAAAATTATATTTTTAAAATATATTTTTTTATATATATATATTAATATTTTATTTTTTTATATTTTATTATTTTAAAATTATATAAATTAGTATAAAATTTATATTATAAAATTATTATATATATATATATATATATTAATATATATATATATTTTTATAAAAATATTTATATTATAATAATAAAATTATATTATATTTATATTTATATTTAATATATATATATATTTATATATAATAATATATTTTTATAATAAAAAATTTTTTATATATATATATATATATTTATATATATATATAATATTATATATATATAATATATATATATAATATATATATATATATAAAATATATATATTTTAATATATATATATATTATATTTTACATATATAAAATATATTTATATATATATATATATATTATGTATTATATATATATATATATATATATTATATATATATATTATATATATATTATATATATATATTAAAATATATTATTATTTTATATATATATTATATATATATATATATATTTATATATATTATATATATATATATATATATATATATATCACTTCACTTTAACCTCGTTCCCATGGTGAGAGAGTGAGTAGGTGAGGGCGTGGGGGTGGGTGAGTGAAGGCGGGGGTGGATTCGTGAAAGTGTTGAGGGTAGGGTTTGGGGGGTTTAAATTTAAAAGGATGAGTGGGTTGGGGGGGTGTTGCGAAAAGTCGGGGGGGGGATCAGTTAGTGATAAGAAGTGAGGCGTTGGGTGGATGGGGCGGTTAGGTGAATGATTGAGTGAGAGCGTGGCGTGCCTGGATGGTCGGATAGGGAAATGAGAGTGAGCGAGATTTGACACCCATTAATTAACACCACCGTGTGACTGATAGCTAGGTATACTTACTGCCCCAGCTTCCTGGGTGTGGACGTTGGGCATGGGATAATCCCTCAGCCTCCTCAGGTCAAGGAGATAATAAGGGGACTGGGATTGACGAATTTTTCATTTTTTTTCTTTTCTTTTCTTCAATACGATTTTCATTGATTTTTGTATGTTTGGGCTTATTCCTATATACTTAAAATATGCTCCCACGGTTCGCATCATCCAACGCCGTTTAAGTGTTAATTCATCCCTTATAATAATTGTGTTCTTGAGGGGGAGGGGGGGGTAGACTTTTTTCAACCGTCGCCGCTCCCCCACTCCCTATCTTTTATCAGACACTGTGTGTGGTGACCCGTGAGATGGTGGCGGCAACATTTATTTTAGAGCCCTTATCCTCTTGGAGAATAAGTGTGGAAGTCCGTCTGTCCTTTCCGCGACAGCATTATCAGACTTCTCTCTCTCTCTCTCTCTCCTCTCCATCCTCTCTCGGTCTCTCCTCTCTCTCTCTCTCTCGCTCGTCTCTCTCTCGTCTCTCTCTCGTCTCTGGGTCTTCCGCTTCTTCTCTCTCTCTCTCTCTCTCTCTCTCTCCTCTTTCTCTTTCTCGCTCTCTCTCTCCTCTTATTATGATCATTGATTACTATTATTATTGTTATTGTTTAATTAATAATAATTATTATTATACATTAATAATACGAATAATTTTTAAATAGTATTTTTGGGTGGGTCCGCCGTGGTGGTATGGGTTTGTTGGGGAGAGAGAGAGAGAAGAGAGAGAGCGAGAGAGAGATAGAGAGAGAAGAGAGAGTGAAAGAGTAAGAGTGAGACAGTGAGTGAGGTGAGTCCGCAGTCGATCTCTCGAAGTGTGTTAAGCAGACGGTGTGGTGGGGTTGGTGTTTACGTGTGTTGTTAAATCACAGACCGTGAATAGTTTAGTGGAATTAATAAAAGATATTCATGATGGGACCGACCCATTAATTAGTACCATGACGGGGCGGCTGGGGGGGGGCGGATTGCATTTATTGGCGCTATCGTGGTTCCATTATGGAATTTGTGAATTAGCTGAAGTAGATCTTATGGGGACGAAAGAAACTGTAAGGATTGTAACCTCACTAAAGTGTTTCCTAACGCAGTGTTGGAGATCAGAACCGAAATAGACTATGAAATTAGGATGATAATTATCATCCTAATTTCTTTGATCAAATCCTTAATCAATCCTTGTGATTCTAAATCAAAGGATTGACAAATGATCAAAATGTCTTTCCCATTAATAACAGGGGAAGAGTTTTAACAAGTTTTTGTTTAACGAATAGACGAAGTGGAGAGGACCTATGAAGCGATACTAACAACTAAGGTCACAAGAGAAGATACCCGTGACGATGGACGTTTTTCAAGAGGAACACGCCACAGTGATTTTCATTAATTTTGTTGTGAAGATTTTACTAACATGTACTATATGAGTGAAGTTCCGATCAAATGTTCCATTGGGTGGCAGCTAGCTGCTTTGAACTGGATTCGGTCACGTCGCTTACGTGTAGAATTGCTGTTATTAAAGTCGATGCTCCCTGCATCCACGCCGGCTCGCCTCACGTTGCTGGCCAACTCTTGAACTGGCCTTGATCGGTCGGTTTGGATTACCCTTTACAGTTTTTGCCGTGTACCTTCTCACCACTACGACGGGCCCTGACAAATGCCCAACGAAAGTACAAATTCACTTGCACAGATGTAGAACAAACTCCGTACACCTGTGTGTGTGTTGACAAAATATAGATATCATTAAGGCACAGTGACTTGATTATTATTTATTATTACACATAGAGAGAGAGGAGTGACAGACAGACACTTTTCAACCGTGTCGCTCCCCCATCTCCCTGATCTAAAAAAGAATGTTAGTGCGCGTGTGTGTGGTGATAGATAATAATAGATAGAGAGCATAAGGCACAGTGCCTGATAATTATTTATTATTACACATAGAAGAGAGAGTGAGTACAGACAGACACTTTTTTTCAACCGTCGTCCACTCCCCACCTCCCTATCTAAAAAAGAATGTGTACGCGCGCGCGTGTGTGATAGATGATAAGATTAGATAGATAGATAGATATATAGAGAGCATAAGTGCACAGTGCTTGATTATATTTATTATTACACATTGAGAGAACTTTTTTCACCGTCCGCCGCTCCCCCACCTCCCGATCTAAGACACACTATGTGCGTGTCGTGTTGTGTAAAGAGACATATGTAATCATACATACATAATTATGTACATACATACATATTATTACAGTACGTCGGCCTAGTCCTCCGGTCCCTCCGTCACTCCGCCCCCACCCTGTCACTCCGGCCTACCACTCTGGTCACTCCGGCCGCAATAAAATATGAAGCATATGTTTGGTGGAAACTGAAAAAGTGATATTGCTTATTTCTGCATGCTGCCACCCACCCACACTAATACTTTAGATTGGCTATAAGACCATAGTAATAGGCTTTTCCAACTTCATTAAATTTATTACGTACCATAGATACACTAAAGTTGCGAGGGCAACGTTGGGGAGGGGGATGTACAGACGTGTGGTGTGCGCTCATACTTAATTTCTAACATCCATGATTTTCAGGAAAGTTAGAAGGGGCTATCTGAGAGTCTGTGTCATGTTGTGTCTTCATCTGTGTCATATTATGGCTATAAATGAACAAATTACAAAAATATCTACACAAGTGGCTAACAAACAGTCAAGTCGCCATCTAAGTGTTTTATTTATGCGGGAAGTGTCGACCGCTGTCGTCGTCGCCGAAAAAAAACCGC
>JACEEZ010012830.1:10000-13861 GCA_016584305.1 Chionoecetes opilio
CCTCGCACAGAAAGTTTAGGTCTCCGTTGTTGAACTTGGCGTGCCCGCCACCACGTTTAGGAGCTCATCCTGGCCTCAGCCTTCAATGCGCACCTTCGGCGACGCTACTCCCGGGCCCAGACGTTTTCAACTATTCAAACGGTTCCAAAGAAAGTGCCCACCTCTCATAAAAGCCAATGCCTACGATCATCACGACCCACGATTGGCTGACCATACGAAGGAAGAGGACGACCCTTGAAGCTCTTGCCAATGCTGCCGCAACGCAAGAGACGATTATAAAGAGTTTAGCGGAACTAACCGAACAAAGGCATTAAGGGGGAGGTTCCCACCACCTTCCGCAACAGGATCTCACCACTACGCCGAGAATGGATGGCTAAGGCGATCTACCTCTCAAGATGCGATGTTCAAGAATAGTTCGAAACTCACGCGAGGGAACTGCGTAGCCTCCAGGAATGAGTGTGTTCATCATGCCTAATCTACGCCCGATGCCTGGTTCGAGGCTCCCTTTGCCGAGACGCCTCCTTTCAACGATCTACTCTCTTCTGATCTCCACAAGTACAGAGACCTTCACTCAAGATCTCGGAGGCCAACGGTGAGACCTTTCAAGCGCCACTTTTGGTATTGGACGGACCTTGTTGGCCTTGGCCTTGTTTCAGCGACAAAGTCACGATCGAGAGAAGACCAAGAGGTGGAGAACCTGCCATGTGACAAGGACCCGACAAGAAAGCGATGACGACAGCACCCCAAGATCCTTCTTCGGTCACTTGAGTGACTTGTCACCAAGGCGTCACTTTTCTCTTCCGGAACTAAGTTGGATGCCTCGTCTCCATCTTCTGTGCTCAGCTGAAGGAGAACGAGGCGTAGCAACCAGGGCAAGGATAACCGTCCCAACATCTGGAGTGACCAATGATCCTGAGGAACGGGCGATCAAACTTATCACTGATATTCCCAGATCCTCACCAGGCGAGAGCGATCGACAAGCTCTACTGCAAACGTGTCGAGCGCCACCTACGCTGACATGAACCCTAACTAATCTTACAGAAGAATATAACAAATCATTTCAATCAGGGGGGGGGTTTATTTCAGTCATTTGAAGTTTTAGTTTGAAGAGAGTCCAGGAAATGTGGGCATTCCTATCACTGTTCCTTGTATAGTTCATTAATATTCGATCCTGTATCACTGCTGAAAATCGTGAAATGGTTCCTAGAATAGTTATTACCTCACTTCCAGCAAATAGTTTCGTTTCTGTGGCATTTATAGTTGATGTGAAGTAAATACCCTTGAGGAAATGAATATTTGTATTGTCCTCGAAAATCAACTACCTGTGCGACCCCTCAATCTTGAAGATTCACATGAAACTTTTTGTGCTTTGTTTCTTGCATTCTCCAATAATTTCATGGTGCCGTAAGCGATTTCAAAAAACTTTTCTTTTTGAAACACACCTAATATAATAGATATATATATATATAATATATATATAGATATATTATTATATATATATAATATATATATATATATATATATATTATATACATAATATATATATAATATATATATATATATATATATATATATATCTATATATATATATATATATATATATATATATATATATTATATATAATATATATATATACATGATCCCTTGGATCACATTGATCCTTGTGTTGATGCCTTGGACTTTTTTTTTTCCTATTTTTTTTTTTTTCTAGTAAACTAAGGACTCTTGTAACATCCTCTGCTGTGAGACGAATAGCGCTGTTGGCGTTGGCAAGAGATGGAAGATGCCCACAGTTTTCACGACCCGTTCGTTTACCAAAGTGTTTAAAAGTCGAGCAGGTAGTGGAGAGCATTACCTTAATGTAGGTTTTGTATGGGAGAGAGAAGAAAAGAAAGTAACCGGAAATTAAATTAAAATGAATAAATTCAGAGGGATCTGAACCAAGGCGTCCGCCCTTGGGGATGTAAGGAGGAGGTAGAAAGACCAATCGCAAAGCAGCATTCGAGTCCTCGTGGACGGTGGAATTCTTATATAACGCGAAGCGTTCAGTATGGCAACATGAACCTACCTTCGTCGAGTCAAGTCGTACGCTCACTCATCTCTTGTCTGTCTTTTTTTACAGATTGGGGTCCTCGGATGGGTGGGTCCAGACAGCTTTTCCTGGCGTACACGATTTATCTCCTTCACCGGCTGGCCCCACCTGTATACTGAAAACTCCCCTGTGTTCCTCCCCACCCGCCATTTTAAAAAACTCACTCCATGTTCCTCAGTGTTTCCACACCCCGCTCTGACAACTCCCCTGTGTTTCCTCCCCACCCGCCATTAAAAAAACTTCACCCTTGTGCCTCAGTGTCCCAAACCCAGTTTATTTGAAAACCCCCCCCTTGATACAGTGTTCCACCCCACCATAATTCGGAAAACTCCCCTGTGGTCTGTTTTCCTCCCCCCCCGCTATTCCCTGATACTGTGTTCTTACCCACCCGTAATTCCTGAAGAACTTCCCTGTGTCTTGTGTTCCTCCCCACCCGCTATTCCCTGATACTGTGTTCCACCCCACCCGTAATTCTGAAAACTTCCCTGTGTCTTGTGTTCCTCCCCACCCGCTATTCCCTGATACTGTGTTCCACCCCACCCGTAATTCTGAAAACTTCCCTGTGGTCTTGTGTTCCTCCCCACCCGCTATTCCCTGATACTGTGTTCCACCCCACCCGTAATTCTGAAAACTTCCCTGTGTCTTGTGTTCCTCCCACCCGCTATTCCCTGATACTGTGTTCCACCCCACCCGTAATTCTGAAAACTTCCCTGTGTCTTGTGTTCCTCCCCACCCGCTATTCCCTGATACTGTGTTCCACCCCACCCGTAATTCTGAAACTTCCCTGTGTCTTGTGTTCCTCCCCACCCGCTATTCCCTGATACTGTGTTCCACCCCACCCGTTAATTCTGAAAACTTCCCTGTGTCTTGTGTTCCTCCCCACCCGCTATTCCCTGATACTGTGTTCCACCCCACCCGTAATTCTGAAAACTTCCCTGTGTCTTGTGTTCCTCCCCACCCGCTATTCCCTGATACTGTGTTCCACCCCACCCGTAATTCTGAAAACTTCCCTGTGTCTTGTGTTCCTCCCCACCCGCTATTACCTAATACTGTGTTCCACCCCACCCGCAATTCTGAAAATTCCCCTGAGACTGAGTTGGTCACCACCAAACCCGCCCTGACACCAACTCACCGCCGCTGTTCCCCTCTTCCCCCCTCCCCCCCTCGGTGCGAGCCTCTGCCCAGAACGCATGCTCCCATCCAACCATGGCTGCTCTCCGCCCAACCGTCCCCCCCAACCTCACACTCAAGTACAAAATCATGAACGAGCAGCTCCCTCCGGACCTAAGCACCGTTTTCTACACCACTACTGACATCTCTCACACCAAATGCTTCAAGTCTGGTCCATATGTGATTGTCGGCCTAGCCAACGAAGACGACATGAAGTGCCACTGTAGCGGTCTGGGAGGTTTGGTTATCCAGAAGGTTGTGTTTTCGGATGCCATGTAGCGCGCCAGAGGTACGATGATTACTTTTCATTTCATCCCGCCGCGCGGAGAGGCAACAGCTTGCTCCCGGTGTAGCGGTCTGGGAGGGTGGTTATCCAGAAGGTTGTGTTTTCGGATGCTATGTAGCGCGCCAGAGGTACGATGATTACTTTTCATTTCATCCCGCCGCGCGGAGAGGCAACAGCTTGCTCCGGCTCCTGCCTCACGCCAGCCGACCCCACGGCCGGAGATTTCCGTGCGGATTAATTCGCCGTAGATACTCTGGGTGGATTTAACCACTCACTCTCTTGAGAACTTTGTTTTCAGTGGATGCTACTTTT
>JACEEZ010012832.1:0-72909 GCA_016584305.1 Chionoecetes opilio
AAAGGGCTTTTTTATTTTTTATTAAATTTGTCTATTATTTTTGCTACCTAATTTTGTGATTTTGATTTATTTTCAGCCACCCAGCCCCTTCAAGAAAGGAGGACGGGCCCCCTTGGCAGCTCCCCCAAAGCAACTTCAGCGAAATATTTTGAAATTTTTTGTACTCGCAGTTTTGAGGGGAATTGGTTGCCCCCCAGATGCCACTGCCGTATTTTTATTAGCTTATGACTAAGACGTATGACAGAAACTCTTGTGCTTTTTTAAAAAAATCCTTTAATCTATTAACTACATTTGTTCCATATACTTTTTACTATATCGTGATGTGCGTATCAAACAGTAGGAATTATAAAAGTGTCCCCCAATTCTTTAGAGAGTGCTGGGGGTAACCACGTTGCCGTCCACCAGCAGTGAGGGGTCAGGTGGAATCTTTGACAGGACCCCCCTTGCCCCTAAAACTACATTGCATTTTTTTTTTATTGAGCATTAGACCATTCTTTTTAAAAATATTTCTCAAATTTTTTACAGTTGTTTCA
This sequence comes from Chionoecetes opilio, assembly GCA_016584305.1. Classification (NCBI taxonomy): domain Eukaryota; kingdom Metazoa; phylum Arthropoda; class Malacostraca; order Decapoda; family Majidae; genus Chionoecetes; species Chionoecetes opilio. The sequence continues at coordinate 534 of JACEEZ010012832.1, forward strand.
TTTTGGTATCAGTTTATTTGGGTCGTCTATTTACCTTTGTGGAAAAAGGGGGAGTATGGGCATACGAATGTTTTCAAAATTTGGGAAAAAAACACGAAGATCTTTACATATTTTAAAAAACAAGGGGACCAAGTACTGACCTTGGGGCACAAAATAGGAATTTTTGTTTTATCCAACTTTGTATTGTTTATGCGCACCGATGTGTCCTGTCACGGGGAGCCCCAAAAGAATCAATGTGCAACTGAGACATTTACGTAATAATAGGTAAAATGCTTGGGGGCCCTTCTGTGCGGAGGGAATGTTGGGAAAAAGGGCTCCCGTAGTTTTTTTGTGCTAAATTGATTTTTTGCATTTTGGGTTTTCTAAGGTAAAATTTTAACAAAAAAGAGGGGGGTCCCAATTTCAGATCCCTTACCCCCTTTTTTGGGGGTCACTTCCCTTTTGGGGCCCCCCCGCACTGACCATGCCCCTATCTCCGAAATAATTGACCGATTTTTCTAATTTGAGTATCCTTTTGTGGGTTTTCGGGTATGCCGGTCGTTTTATAGCACTAAAAAAGAAACCGGAAGTGCCCTTTAGCACTTCCGGTTCATTTTTTGCACTTCCGGTTCAGATAAGGGTCTAACTCCATTTTTCTTTTTCAGGCTGTTAAAGAAGCGTTTTGAGTCATCAGATAAACCCGTGAACTGAGATGGGGTGGTAGTATCCCAAATTGGGGAGGAGGGAGTTTGCGTGAACTGTAAAAAAGGTGCCACTCAAAGAAGCGTTGTGAACAATCCGGTCAGACAGAGAAATTTTACAAAATGTCAAGAAAAGGTGTCTTTTGGTGATACGAAAGTGACTTCTAGACTACAAAATTTACTTTCGGGTTTAAATGAAGGAGACCAAAGTATTTCGGTATCATGTGAGGTGGGAAACCTATCGTCAACAAAAACAGATTGAAGTCTTAGGAAAAGAGATCCCGAACCTTCCCTGTCTGCGCTCCCGGGGCCCGGGGGCGACCTTCAAGTGCTGTGGGTTGTTCGGCCAAGTGGAAAGACTATTCCAAAGGAATTTATTGTCTTTTTCCCCAAACTGGACTTCTGCCCAAGAATGACCAAGTACTGCACCGTGTCTTACTGTAAAGGGTAAAACATCCTACAGACAGCAAAAACCCCAGATAAACCATGTTAGGTTTCAGTAGCGGCCCTTTGAAAACCCCGGGGCGACCATAAGCTCTTAAAAAGCACATCTGGGACTGTTTCGCTCTGCACGGCGAATATCAACGGGACAATCACAGAATGTGCCACTCATTCCCCTCAGTATGTGAGCAAAATTGGGCCCCTCGCTATTCAAAACCCCTTTGGTGACGAGGGTTACACTGAGCATGGGAGGTAATGATGCCTACTTTTTAAATTTTTGAAAAGATACCGTGGGGATTTAAATGAGAGGAAACTATGGGAAAATCCTAAAAAGATCATCAGGAGCGCCCCCAGAAGTGAAGTTTGTCACATCACTAAGACGGAAGAGCCGACCGTCTTGTGCTCTCCCGCAGTCACGATGGCCATGGTTTACAGGTCCTAAATGAAAATGATGATGAGATAGTTGGTCCCTGAAAAATGTCGCCAACCTTTCTGGAGAAAGAGCTGAAAATCAGTTGGTCGTTTACAGGCAGCTTCATAATTTTTGAAAATCCGTTTTTTACTCCAGTTCTTCTGAGTCACCCCCCTTTTTGGGTACCCATGTTGTCAAAGTGTCCGAATACGAGCCCAGGAGGTGGACAAAACTGTCGACGTTTCAGCCATTCCTTGCCCAAAAATACTCGGACGATCGCCGGGGAAACATCAGACAAAGAAAGACAGTCCCTTCCGACAAACTCTAGCCCCCTCTACAATGGGCTTCCCCTTCGTTCATTCTGGGTGCGTGACAAGAATCTTGTTGAAAACCTCCAGCTGTGTTTTTGGGAAGTGACTACCTTCACTCTTTGACTTAGAAAAAGGGTTTTGAGCAGAGGTTCTCCAGCGGATGAAGGAGGCTGGTGGTTTTTGTCCCCAAACTTTTGTAAAGAAAGGCCTGAACACTGGTTTGCGTCGAAAATTTTGGACCTCCTGGAAGACACCCGAGGGGGCAAGGAAACCCTTTTCCATGGCACATGGTTGTATGTTCCCAAGATAAAGAGGAGAGTTCATAAACCGCCCACTTGAAATCCCCAAAAAAGCTTCTCTCACAAAAGCCTCTGGCCTTTGACGGAACATGGTGAAAGAACCTCATCAAACCACTCCATTGGATTTCGTCATAAAAGGGGAAAGAGGAAAAATATTTGAGCAAAGACTTCACCACACCTGGGCACTTGCAAACTACCTTGGAACTGATGATGGCCGGATATGATTTTTGATTTCACGAAACTGAGTCAGCAAAGGAAAAAACACAGGACAGTCATGAAAAGGGAAATCAGGAAGAGTGCCCCCTGAGAGCATCCAGTCGACGCTATCTATCAGCAAGGAAAACAAGCAAACCAACCGGGGAAATTTGGCAAGAAAGATTGACCCAACTTGGGCTCTCCCAAAAATCTCTGCTGTTATCCCAGTCATCCGACAGCCCAACACGCACGAATGTAGAGGTGATCGCTCCATTTTTAAGACCAAACCCACTGCTTGGGGACTCTTTACACTGTTCTTCGGTTAGCCCAGGGAATCTCTGCCACTGTCTTTGGTCCACAGAAAAAACTTTGAAACACTGGACCTGGACCTATTTTTCAGGGTTTTTTGAAAATTCAGCATCAGGGGGGACACAATTGGATCCTAAGGGCGGGAGCTCCCCATATTGCTTTCCCTTTTTTACATGCTCTGGGGAAAACTGATGGCAGGGGCCCTGGATATTTGCCATTAAAAGTGGTGCATACACATCAGCACCCTTCGGGGGATTTCAGGGGCAAAGCTAAAAAGAGGCATCGAATACCACATCACAAAACAGTCTAGAATTATGATGATGCGGGTTTTTAGTCATATTATCCACTCTTTCAAAAAGGGCCCATTAATGTCCGGGGGCAATGCTTTCAAGGACAAGCTTTATTCACGTAACCCCCATATGACTGAAGACTATGAATATTCAGATCATGGTACGCTGGAAAAGTGAACCCCTGGGGGAGGATAAAACATTGGAGAGTTTGCGAATTTCCCTTTTTAGCTTACCCCGATCAAGTGGAAAGCCTTTTTCATTTTGTAGCCTTGCCGCTCAGGGGACGGCAGAGTTATCTTGCTTCCTTGGAGAAAATCAAGTATTTTTCGCACGGGGTTTTTAAATTCGCTCGACTGTGCCTGTCCCTCTTTTCAAAATGAACGCTGGAAGTAAAGAGCCTGAAAGGAAAGCATTGATTCCGGGGCTTTTTGTTTGCAAAATCGAGATCCCTTCACAAACTCGCCACAGATCGGGACTCGAACAGGAAATCAAAAAAAGGGACACGGTGGTATGGTAGGACTCAGCAGAGTGAAGCTGCTTCAAACGAAATCGTCACCAAACCTTTCCCTTTCCCCTATCGTTTCGAGTATTTTGAGGCTTTCCCCAAAAATTTTTTCCGGTTCCGAACGCACGAGCATTACCACGTCTGGACAGATTACTGAGGGGCAGAGAGAATGCCATAAAGTCCTCAATCAATAAGTGGGATGCACAAAAACCCCCTTTAGGTGAAACACCATTGGGGAAAATTTGTTTCATCAGCTTTGTACCGAGGTAGCAAAGCTGATATTCGGGGTTTTTGCAGAAAAGGGTCAAAGCGATTCGAGAGTTTGTTTTTTGAACGTCTGATACCACATCAAAACTCTCGGTTTGGGACAAGTGAAGAAGCCCAAATTTAAGGCATTCTAAGGGAGGATAAATCAAAGTACGCATTGGAGATAAAGTCTCAAATTGCTTGGGTCTAATTACTGGGGGAGATTCTCATTTTTAGGAAGCCGACCCGGTCTATGCCAACATTCGAGGAAATAATTGGCAAAATACGAGATGTCAACAGTGCCCCGCTCTCTGTTGCTGTTTATGTCTTGACATCCCAAATGACAAGGCCCGTCTGAATGCAGTAAGATCCCGTTGAATCCCTTGATGTTCCCTCCATACCAGACATAGGGAGGAAGATCATCCATTTTAAAATTCTCACATTGATGCAATGGGTTACTTCAGAGTATGACAAAGACGCCAAATATGCTGAAAATTTCACACCTTTAGGATGCATTCAACAAACGCATAGAGACAAAGATGACAACTATGATGAGGGGGGGTTGGTTTGATCGATACTGGAATTGTCTTGAAAAACAAGACCGCAGAAACGTCAACCACATCCTTGGGACGAAGTTTTATCCCGAAATGAAGCTCACCAGCCATTAAGGATTACTTTCACATCAAAAAAAAAGCGGAAGCTCACATGCTTGTTTGGGGAAGGACTGTTGACATTTCGCAAGCAAAAATTCATCGTGCTCGTTGTCTGTACGATGATCATTCAAGGGGTAGGTTTTGATATGTATACCAGAAAAGGCTACACATTGTTCCAAACCCCAAATATTGCCTTACAGCCTGTGGTGCTGCAGAAAGATCGCGTATGGTCGCCCGACCACGTACTCCGCTCCTTTTTTGATCTTATCGCCCCCAGAAGAAAATCTCATATCCTTGAAGTTTTATAAGGGAAAGGGGAAAAAAAAAACGGGAAAAAGAAATCTTTGAAAAGTGAAGGGTTTTTGGCCCTCGCAAATGCAAGGATTCTTGGGCTCCAAATTCTCAGGGGCTGATTGGGGAGGGAGATTTTATAGAATTTTAAAGAAATAGGGTAGATGCACCTAAAGCTTTATGAGATGACCCGATTGACTGCTTAAAGCATTTGGGGCATTTTTATTCCGCCGAGTTGGTCAAAGAGAGTTCCCACGCAGGTGAAAGCGTTGGAACTTTTGGTGTCATGTTACAGTTTTAAAAAGGGCCAGCAACCCAAAAATCACTCGGTGGGGCGTTTCGGTCAAGAATTGGAAGGGAAAAGCTTCCCAACTCGTGCTGCATTTCTTCCCCCTTAAAGCGTGCAAAAAAATGACAATGCGGACAAATCAACCCTGAAAAAAGTCCAACCCTTCCTGCAATGAAAAAAAAAAGGTGGAAATTGGAAAAGGCGGTAGTTTTTCCCCGAATGTCTTGCCCTGCTCCCCACAAGCTTTTGTTGAACTCGTCAAATGTGGGTGCAAAGTAGGATACAAGGGAAAAAAGGTGTAGCTGCTTGAAGAATGGTGCCCTGTACTCCTCTCTGTAAATGATGGGGAGTGATTGGGGCAAAAGCTATTCGGGGGACTTTCAAAAATGGGCATTGATGAATAAATGATTTATTTTACGTCCGATTTTAACGTTCGCAAAAACGGGCGTATCGCTAAATTAAAAGGCTTTGGGTGGTGGTTGGGCGCAGGGTGGTAACCCGCCAGTGAACTCCCTGTTGTCTTTAAACCAGAATAAAGGAGGAAAGACAACCCTGTTAACATTATTTAAGTAGCCTGCTAAAAAGTGGGATGGGAAAAAACTTAGACGGCTTTTGTAATAGAAGGGGTGAGAAAACAACGAAAAAAAAGGTTTCTTTTTCCAAATCGGACGTGATAGAGAAATTTAGATATCAGACCCCGACATCAGCATCAGCAATTTTGTAGGAATCATATTTTTACGTGTTGTACAAAGAAAATGTTTTAAATTTTTGCTTAGTGTTACCCGAGACCAATCCTGAGGGGGCCAAAAGAGGAAGACCCCCAGAAAGGGGGGGGGGGTTGAAATTGGGACCCCATCTTTTTTTGTTATCGATACCCATAGAAGCCAGATCGCATAAAAATCAAAATTTTTGCACAAAAAACCTACGGGAAAAGGGGGATACCCCAAATATTGGACCCCTGTATTTTTTTTGTTATAGATATAAAATTATATTTGACAACAAATTAGGCAAACTCCAAAACGTGGTTTTTCTGCGTTTCATGGTCCCAAAATGCCTCGGGGAACCCCCGTTCCTTGTTCCACGGGTGCCAACCTTCACGGATAGCACAGCCAACCCTTGACAGGGTGACGAGAGTTAGCCGGCGTGGAGTATATTGATTCGTCCCAAGCACAACACACACACAAACACACCACAAACACACAACCCACACACCACACACACCACACACAACACACACACACACGCATGCCATATCACACAGACACACAAACCTACATGCGCATGCACACACACACAAAAACCCACAGTCACAACCACACACCACCACCCCAAAAACCGCACTAAAACTTATCCATGAGTCTACGGAGTTTGTGGAAGGGGCACGACGAAACCGCAGGTTGTTCCTGTAATCTATTACCCCCAAAAAGTGTTTTTTAGCCCAAAATCCCCTTCAAAATGATTTAATGGGGACCATTGGTACCAAGTCCTTACCCTTACACCTACGATTTATTTCGAATTTTTTGAGCCTACTCTATCAAAATTCCCATTTACAGTTCGTACCCCGCTAACAGACACCCACACACAGACAGACAGACAGCCACAGCGGCTACTTGCCTTTAGTATTTACAAGTGTTTTGTGGGCCCCTTCGGCCCATGTATGAATAAGTTTGTAGTAGTAGTATTATAGACAACAGGTGATTGCAAACTCCAATCGTGTTTTGCTGTCGTTGGTCACTGTCAAAGTGCTTGGGGTAACACCACGTCCGTGTCCATTCAACCCTTTGTGTTCCGGTGATTCCAACACACACACACTCCAACACGCACATAAACGTCCATGAGTCTACTGAGTTTTGTGAATGCGGCAAGACGTTACCGCAGAGTTTTTCCTGTAATCTATACTCCTAAGTTGTTTTTTAGCCCAAAACCCCCTTCAAAATGATTCAATCGCGTACCAGCCGCTTACCACTTAGATTTATTTGTGATTTTTTTTACCTACTCTCATCATATTGAATTTACAGTTTCGGCTCCCCAAAAACAGACCAGACAGCAGACTTACACACAGACACAACCACGATACTCCTATAGTATATTAGATGACTGAATGCTGCTGAAAGCTTTTGACAGTCGCAGAGAGTAACTAAGAAGCTTTCTTATGGTCCATGTTTGCTATAAATTGGTTGGTTATGTTACTTAGAGCAGAGGTTGGTTGATAATTTGACCTGAGCCATGGTTGGGTTTTGTCTAAGCAGTTAATTTGTTTCTAGTGTTGAGTGATCTGGAGATTATATTATTATTTTCTATTACCTTTAGAAAGAACGGGGAGGAGAGATAGGGACGTAATTACCTGGTTCATGAACGTCCACACCAGACTTAAGAATGGTACTACTATTGAGTGTTTCAGACTGTGGAAAATTCCTGTTTCTATTGATGTTGTGTCAATAGATGATGCAATATAATGTCATATATGCAAAGTCAAGTGTGGACGATAGCGAGGCGAGTCTTTAGTATTTAAAGTGGGATTCCTCTTACCCGCAGGAGTCACTGTTTATTCCATGTGTTATGAGGTGGAAGTTTATATGTTTACCAATTTGTGGGTTCAGATCGAACATGTGGATTGGATTGATATTATCGTGTGAGTCCTGTGGTGTACTGGGTGTAGATTTCATGGAATCTTCCAGTTTTCGCTGGATGTCTCAACGGTCCTTTCCGACTTTCAGTACGAAAGTGTTGAGCATTAGCGGTCTGTTTCCTTGTTATCTTTATTATCATTATCAGCTAGGGCCTTAGCTTTTATTTTTGTTATTAGGATCAGACTCTTATCGTATTCCATAATGACCTTGTTGTTCCTCTATTATTCTCTAATTTTCTTTATAGTGTTCCGATTCAGAACGGTGAATCAATCCTCGGACTTTGTTGTTTTAGTTTTTATAAGCAGTTTCTAGTTAGTGTTTTGCTTCTGTCTTTTTTCAATCTTCAGGACACTATTTTTGTTTGTTGTATCAAGTGTTCAACTCCTCAGTGATCCACGAGGCGAAGGGCTCCTATACTTTCTTGTGGTCACTAAACTAAGGGTGCGCATAAATCTAAACGCTTCGAAAAACTTCATTAGTATCTGAACCTGAGTATCACATTTTCGTTGTGTAGATTCTATCCCATGTCTTACCTTCAGCTATTAATAAATTGCATATTTTTCTGGTGAGTAGTTTTTGAGTTGCGAAGGTTTTTGTTATAGGTTGCCTCTTGGTTTAGTGCGTCGCAAGCTGACAGATATAAGGGTCCATGAATTCAGCAATTGGTACAAGCAATCACTCATGATGAAGAGCTAAGGCAGAGTATTTGTTACAATAGATCCATACGGTAAGAAGAGTGGGATGTGGTTGCTTGTAGGCTTGTCATTAATGAGTTATTATGTGTTTAGATTATACGTGTTCCATCTTGTTGTTTTTAGATCAGTTAACAATTAAAATCAATCAAGAACGTAGAAAGTCTTGTTACTTAAGCGTATGTTAATTAAAAACCTCAGAGATAAGTCAAAAGATTTGAGTTAAGTAGTGAGATGGCGATACCATTGCAACCTATGATAACAGAGGTAACTTCCTGCACTGCACTGTACCACAGTCCTCCACCAACCCCATCAATTGTTCGATATTTTCATTAGATTGGATAACAGTAATCAGTGTTCGTGACGTATAGCACACGCCCTCCTCCCTAGCTTTATCATGCCCTGTATACATTAAGGTTGGGTATAAGCAATATGCTGGTCTAAACATCGTGAGTCCGGCCACGTTTTAGTCACACATAAAATTATCAGTTTTACAGCTCCATTACCTGAAAAGACCTATTGCATCAATATGGCTATAAACTTTGTGCCTTAATGTGTCGATATTTCAAGTTATGCCTTTTGTTTAACACTAGCTCGCTGTCTTCCATGGCCATACTCCTATGCTTGGGAGCCTGTAGTAGGAGGTGGAAGTGGGTTAAGAGATGAGAGAAAGTGAGGTGCAGATGACGATAAAGGATGCAAGTGATCTTGATTGAGTACTGTTTGGTGAAAGTTTAGGTAAACGAATAGTAGTTTTGAGGCTTAAGAAAGGATGGAGGATTAGGAGGAGTGCAGGGAAGAAGGGAAGAGGTGAACGGAAGGGGCAGACGTAGATGAGGAGGAATAGCTAATAAGGAGAGGAAAAGATGCATTACGAAAGAAAAGTGGGAACAGAGGGCAGGAGGGACTTGAACAGGAGGAGGGAGGAGGATGAAGGCATGACGATGAGGAGACGGAAGGACGAGGAGGAGGAGGAGTAGGAGAGGAGTCTGACGAGGAGTAAAAGTAGGAGTAGGGAGGAGGGTAGGCTACGAGGAGTGGAGGAGCTGACGAGGAGGAGACTGCAGGAGGAGGACGATAAGGAGGAGGAAGAGGAGGAGGGAGTCGTAGGAGAGAAGAGGAGGATTACATAGGGAATTTTTTAAACCATATGACTAACAGACACCGGAGACCTATTGGTCCATATCGAGGGTTCTGCATGAACTACTACTAACTACTATCAACTACTTGTAACGAAAACATTTGGAAAATGATATCATTTCCCTAAGAGGATAGGAACATGGCAGTTTCATATGTGCAGATGTATGGATATGAAATTACTAACTACAACTACCACTACCACTACAACTAATCGATACGGGGACTAATACGAATGCGCACCATCAATCCGCCTTTTACTTTCCAGTGCCGTCAAGTCTGTTTTTTAATGTATTATTGTGTTTGGCTCCGACAACATTGCTGTACCCTGTTCATCGATCACGTCTCTAACAGTGAAATAATGTTTACGGAGATCGGTGATGCAACGTTGACCGTTTCATGTTTTAAACCATTATTTCTTGTTGTCACTTGAGTTGAAGCTCGCATAGGTTCTTCTGTTATGACTCAAACCTTTTAGGATCTGAAAGGTTTCTATCAGTCCCCGCCCGGAATTCTACGCTCCTTTAAGGAAACTATAAGTTTACCGCAGTCCTCTCTCATAGATGAATTTCGCAAGATGGAATTTGTTTGGTTGCTCTTCTTTGCACTGATTCCATTTGGCTTGATCTTTTAACGAAACAGGGCGACCAGAATTGAACGGCATATTCCAAGTGCGGCCTAACCAAATGACGTGTATAATTGTGTCATTCTTTCGGAGTTTTATTTTCAAAGTAACGGTTAATAAAAGCCCAATCATCATATTTGCCTTTTTACTGGCGCTAGGCAATGCTGCTGGTTTTCACAGATCATTACTGATGATGACAGTACCTAAATCCTTTTTCCTGCTGTACTTCAGTTAACGATTTATTATTGTCATTTTGATAGTTTATTGGGTTATTGTTGCCGTGTATATGCATTTACTTTACCGCTTTTACATACTTTATCGATTTGAATTTTAATAGCATTTATTCACTCACTCTGATAGTTTGGTCGAGATCACTTTGTCTAGTTTCGCTAGTTTCTCTAGTTTATGCTTTACCGGCCTAATTTGGTTTCATCTCAATTTTTCGATTTTTAGAAACAGTCCCGCAGTCCAGATCGTTATATATATCAGAAAAGACGTAGGACCAAAGACCGAGGCCCTGAGCACTCCCACTAGATGATCTAACCAATCAGATGCCTCAGCCTTTATTACTACCCGTTGTTTTACGATTTGAAAGCCTACATCGCCAATCCATGACATCAATTGCCTCCTATGCCATGTGGCCCTTCGCTTGGTTACAGTCGCATTATGTGGAACTGTATCGAAGGCTTTCTGAAAATCAGGTATATTACATCCGAGGGATTTTTGCTTCCCAGTTTAAATAAATGACATTACAAGAATCCAGTAGGTTTGTATAGCAGGATCTCTTTATTTCCAAAATTCATGCTGGGATTTAGTATAGAGTTATTTTCCTCGAGAAAAGACACTTTCTTATCCCGCAATATTTTCTCAATAGTTTTAACATCACGGCCGTTAGTCCTTGGCCGATAATTACTTGCGAGGCTCTTACTCCCTTTCTTGATATCGGTGTAACATTAGCTAATTTTCCACATACCAAGGAACTTTTTAATCAATTAGCGATATTGAACTAGCTTTATGGGAGCGAAAGTTGACTTGTGACATTCGCGAAGTAGTCGCGGCGAGATTTTCGTCCACCCCCACTGATTTTGCTGGGTCAAGTTTCAGCAAATCTTTGATATTTCGTCTACTGTTATCTCTCCTATACCATCTATCCCTTTCGAGTCCTGCATACATGTTTTTACTGGTTCTGGTAATGGAGTTCGTCTTCTTTATCGCATTAAGTTTCTTGAGTACGATACCGCCATACCTCTTTATTATCATTTTCCAAGATATTATTATTATCTTTCAGTGGCCCAATACTTGTTTTGCACGTTTTTTTCTACTTCGAACGGTATTGAAGAACCTTTTCGGGTTTGTTTGGATTCCTTTGGCAATTTTTCTTCATACACTCGCTTTTTTAGACTTAATTAGTCCGTTTGCAGCGACGTTTGACGTCATTGTAGTCTCTAGAATCGCATTCCTGCTTTTGATGTTTGTAACTTTATACGCTCGCTCGTTTTCTGCCATGTTTGTTGGATCTCATTATTCATCCAACTGGGTTCTGTTTTGTTATTAAAAACGTTTTTTTCTTGGTTACATGGAACATGTTTTGTCCACCATCCGATTGGAGTTTATTGTGCATACATTACCATTTTTCGGGCGTATTACCATTTTTAGTAGTCATCCATTCAACTTCGCTTATTCCCTGCTGATCTCGTGAAATCTGTCTTTATCATATATAATTTTTGGACTAATAACCGATTTTCTGGATGTCTACCTTGGCAACTTTAATCCGCAGCTGATTACCTGTGATCACTGTTTGGCCAAAATGGTTCACCTATTATGCAGTAATCAACCATATCATGTCGGTATGAAAACTAAATCTTGGATACTATTATCCCTTGTAGGCCTCACGGACCGACCTGATTTAAATATACTTCGTTCACCCTATCATCATCGGGCATACGCGTCTCTATCAGCAGAATTATTATATATCAAGTTTATATGAGGTAGATTAATTTCCACAAATATTGTATCTTATTATTTTCATAACTTACTTTATCTCGTCCTACAGGATGAAATTCTACTTCCTATTATATTTGGGAAGACGATACTATTTGTCTAAGAGTTTAGCATTTACCGTTTAGCTTATCTTTGCGTAGACTGAGTCCTAATGGATCTTTGTTTTTACTTTTCGATTTCGATGCGTGCAGATTTTCTTTAATGTAAAGAATGATACCCTCCACCTGCTCTATGCGTGCGACAATTTAAGAAATGTCCTTATAGCCTGGAATGGCTATTTCAGCTAATAAATGTTTATCGTTTTGTAATGACCACTCTCAGTGATACTGTCCGATTCTGGCGTTTCGGCAACACGTATCTAATAATTCGTTACGCTTTAAAATAGTGGCTTCTGGCATGTGTGTAGAGTAATTTTAATTTCCTTGATCGTTTTGGTAACCTTGCGTGAGGGGTTACCGCCAGGGCGTCTACGGTCCACTGTTACAAGGCGCTTGACTAAGTTACTGATTGGAGTATTTGCGGAAACGTGACGTGACCCATTCGTTGCGTGGGTAAGAAAGGGTTAAGGTGATGCTGCTACCGCCGTCCCTCTCGTCGTTTTTTTGATCTGTAAGAAGAACTTTTATCATTTAGAGAAGTAGAAAGGAGGAGGAGCGTAGTATAAGGAGGAGGAGGAGAGGTGGAGGACGAGGAGGCGCAGTGTGGCCTGTTCATTATGGTGTGAGTCAATGGACAGGCTTTACCAGGGCTCCCCGGGCCTTAGATTAATGTCGCTTTAAATCCATTTCTGAAGGGCGTTGATATTGGCGGGGAGGGGAGGACTGACTGGCCCATTGAGCATCTACAACAACTACTACTACTGAACTACTAGAACTACTACTCACTACTACACTACTCTATACCATATTTCTTTGTATTTTTTTTCCTCCTCTATATTTTTCCTCATTCCCTTTCCCACTTTATTTCTCCTCATTCCTGTTCCTTCCCTCTCTCTCTTCCCCTCCCCATATCTCTCATCTCTCTCTCTCTCTCTCTCTCTCCCCTCCTCTCTCTCTCTCTATCTCTCCCTCTCTCTTCTCTCTCCATCCTCGTGCTCTCCATCTCTCTCTCTCTGCTCCTCCCTCTCCCTCTCTCTCTCTCTCTCCTCTCTCTCCTCTCTTCTCCTCTCCTCTCTCTCCGTCTCTTCTCTCTCGCTCGCTTCGGCTCGCTCGCTCGCTTCGCTCCTCGCTCTCTCCTCTCTCTCTCTCTCTCTCTCTCTCTCTCTCTCTCTCTCTCTCTCTTCTCTCTCTCTCTCCTGCTCCTCTCTCTCTCTCCTCTCTTCTTCTCAGCTCGCATCTCCTCTCTCTCTCTCTCTCTCCTCTTCTCTCTTCCCTCTCTCTCTCTTCCTCATCTCCTCTCTCTCTCTCTCTCTCTCCCTCTCTCTCTCTCTCTCTCTCTCGTCTCTCTACTCTCCTCTCTCTCCTCTCTCTCTCTCTCTCTCTCTCTCTCTCCTCTCTCTCTCTCTCTCGTCTCTCTCTCTCTCTCTCTCTCTCTCTACTCTCTCTCCTCTCTCTCTCTCTCTCTCGTCTCTCTCTCTCTCTCTCTCTCTCGTCTCTCTCTCTCTCTTCCTCTCATCGTCTCTTCTCTCTCTCTCTCTAACTTATTGACCTGTATAGGTGGATGAAGAAAAGGAAAAAGAGAAATTAAATATTATGGAAAAGATGGTTGATGGTTGAAGAAAGGAGAATGTGGGGTGAAAAGGGCGAGGGGGACTGAGACTATAAGCTTATTATTAACCCTTTGAGACCCAGAACGTAGTTTCCATTGTAATCTGGGTACCATTAGACGATTTTTAGTTAATATAAGCAATATTTTATAGATATGACCTGTTTAGTATCCATGTCCACTTGTTAATTTGTCACTTTTCGTAATTGTATAGCTAACAACAGGCAATTTTATATAGCAAGGGAAAGATCTGGGGTGAAGGGGTATTTCTTTTCTTCATCTTTCCTCCATCATCATCATCATCATTATTGTAGAAACCCGGTGTCATAGGGGTTAGTGCAGTAGACTCCAACCGAGAGGACATGGGTTGGAGTCCCGAACAAGATGCAACCAGGAAATTGAGGTCGGGAACGAGAACAAGGAAGAGGACGCGTTACGAGAAAATAAGAAAGAGGGGAAGCGACGAGGACGAGTTTTACGAGCGAATTCGTTTCCAGTCTCTTCTTTGTATTCACCCGTTCTTTATCATCTATATTTTTTATTTTTTATTGACCCCTTTCCTATATATATACTCACTCGTATTCTGGGTCCTGCCCACACCTTGTATATCCTTCACAGTATCACATAATAAAATACTACAGGAGTGCTTTTTCAACTTTATGCTCCAATACTCGCGACTCATTCTATTGTTCTGGATATTTCTTTGTGCGAGTAATTCTACTCACATAGGTACTCACCATGAATGTAGGTGAGTAATGGTCCAGTAACACACGTTCTAATCAATCTGTTTCGTGGGGAATATTAGTGGTGTCGTGAGGATGTAGAGAGACACTTAGGGTTGAGGTAGTTCGTATAATTAAGTTTAAAACTATGACACTTGACGAAATATGTACATGAGGAATCCCTCTTAAGTACAATCTCCATTCGCTACCCCGGCTCAAGCCCTTCTCCCCCCTCTCGTTGGCAGAGAGCTCCGTGCCCCTGCCAAGCAGTTGACAACTACCATCTTTATTCATCTACATATATCTCTGCTCCACTATTAGACATATAGTGATGAGCAAGTAATGTTTCTACCATAGAACAAACTCATAATATAACTACTCTATATAAATATCTATTATGTAACCATATATTTATAAGAGATGCATAATAAGCTACGTGACATCTCTATATAACCTTGCCGGCCCCCTATCTTTGCTGAGTCTGCAGTAACTAGGCGAAGCCGGCCACACCAAGTGCCACACCAAGTGCCACACCCATACATACGTTTCTACCCTTATAATGCCTTAACATCGCTCGGTCACGCACCTGGCGCGCCCACGCGGCATAAAAAATGTCCTAACCCATTTAAGAGGGCTAACCTTCGACCTGTGAAGATTGAATTTTTCCCACGTAAAAGATATTTTTCCCGTAAAAGATACTTCCTAATGTGAAGCTCGCTTGCCCAAAACAAAAAAGTAGCTAAGTACATGGGAAGAAAACAAAGGGGGTTTTTAGTAACAGGAAGGGTTCTTCAGAGCCGGGGGAACTGCGATCGTCAGAGAAGGTATTAGGAAAAAAAAGATTTCTAGAGAATTTTAAAACTTAAAGAGATTTAAAGGGGAAAAACAGCGAGACGTTTCTTTAAAAACTTCTGCCCCAAAAAAAAAAACCAAACTTTAAGGACCAGAAACCGGTTGATAGGGTCCAAGGGCAAACGACGTCATAAAGCTGTATAAAAAAATCATTTATTATTATCCAGGAAAAAAATTGTTCCACGGGGTTTGTTTCGGGGCCCAAAAGCGGCCCAGTCCCTTTGTAAATCGACGGGAAGAATTGGGGGATAATTCATGATAAAAAAAGGAGTAAGGGGTCTATCGCCAGACTTTAAGCATAGATGATTTTCCCCCCAAATTTCATGTTTACTTGTTCGACTCCAATTCTAGAGTGAAAAATTTTGCAGGGGAATTTTCCCCGTGACCGCACCACCCCCGGAACATTCGCGATAAGGGCCCGTACCCTTTTTGCACTTTTTCTGGGCAATATTGAAGGTTGGGTTAAACTCTTGGATCGTCAATACCATCGTGAAAGCCTCCCGGTAATTTTACCCAAAAAATTTGGGAAAAGGCTGATGTCGGTATAGACAGTTATTGGATAACCAAAATTAACGTCTTTAATTGTTTGAGACCCCAAAAATACCCCGAGGGTCTTTTGATGTGTAACGGAATAATTATTTCCGCCGGGATTTCTCCGCATACGCGATTAACGGTTCTTCCCTCTTTCTCTTTTCTTACTACTCCCCCCAAGTCCTTAGCCGAAGCGCTGTACATAGCTCAAATGGACTGAAAAAATTGGGAATCCCAAGACAGGAGCGTTCACGAGTGAATTTTAAAATTTTCGAAGTTTTGCTCCTGAGGAGCCCCCATGAAATGAACATTTTTTCAAACAGGGGTTTTTGGGGGAGATGCCATTCTGGCGAAATTTTTGTAAAGGGGCTTTTAAAACCCGCTAGTCCCAAAAAGGATCAACATTCTCAACACTCGGGAGTTGGGGAAAGTTTTGAGGGCCCAATACCTTATCGTCCATGGTGTGGATCCCCCCGGTCGACAGTAGGCCCAAGAAGCTAATTTAGCTTCAAAATTCACACTTGGTGACTTGGTTTGAGACCAGCTGAAAACAGTTGCGAAAAACTGACTCAAAAGTTTTAAAAGTGAGACTCATGGTCTATGCTGAAATTTTAAATACATCCAGGTATGCGAACACGGAGTTACCTATAACCCGTAAAAAATTGTATTTACCATTCTCTGCAAATAAGGGGCGCGGTTTAAAACCCAAAAACGGCATCCGAAGCCATTGTAGTGACCCCCTGGGTACTGAACGCCGTAACCTCTCTGGAGGTTTCGCCTGGGTACTGCCATACCCCGACAAAAGGTCCAAATACTGAAAACGTATTACCGTACCTAACGACTGAGAAACTTTTAGACTGGTAATGGATACCTTCTTTTCGAGACCTGTTTTCACTCGCCGAAAGTAAATAACTGGGCGAAAATTTCCCATCCTTTTTGGGGAAAAGGGAACAAAGGACTTTTCCAGGGTGGCCCACGAGTGTTAAATAATTTGCCCCAAACATTTCCTCTACAGTGTTTCTCCCACAGCCCGTTGGCTATGAGTACCGTAAGCAGGAATGTAGAAGGGTTTTGGTCCCTGGACTGAGTTTAAGTGATGCTCCGTGTATCGGTAGCCCAAGAGTTCCCCGGGGGATGTTAGACATCCGGTCTCCCCCCAAGAGTTCCAAGAGCGAGTGTTTTAACCCCGGGTAGTCACGACGTTGAAAAGCAAACTGGGGGTTGGTACCGGGACCCTCCCGATGTCAACGACGGACTTCTCCCCGTAGAAAAAAAGCAGTGGGTAACTCCATGGTCAGGAGCCCCTTTTCGATCATACCCCAACCCTTTTCCCCAAAGGGAAAAACTCTTTTTTTAACCGCACTAGCCATGTGGGGGGAAAAACCCAAATGCTGATGTGACATGTCCTGGTGAAGTGCTAAGTGTGCCTCTAGGGCCAATCGTTCTACTTACTGGGGCCATCGAGACATATTCACGTCTATGGGGCATGGGAAAACCGCCATGGAACACGCATCCCCATAGAGGGGGATTTCGGGTCCCGTAATGGGGCCCTTCAAAAATTTCCCAGCCCGCTGTAAGATTCCGCGGGGTTTAGAGATAAAAATTGGGGGGAATATCCCAATCGGTGCCCCCCTTATGCCTCTCTTCCCTCTGAGTGATTTGACATTTAGGGGAGCAGGGGACATAGGAGAATCATCGCCCTTTTAAATCTTCCCCCTTTTCATTTATTAAATCTAAGTTGGGGTTATCCCATTCGATTAGACTTCATCGTAGCTAAACCCAACAGCCCGTCTAAAGGAGCTGAAATTTGGGTGTACATAAACTCCATACAACCGGGGAACCCCTTTGTTTAGAGTAATAGTAAATCACTGTTCCCTTTATTTTTTAAAAATGAACCCGAAAACCCCTTCACATTCAAATCCTCGGCGTAACGGCCACCGGCCACCCGTGCCTCCTCTTTAGAGTCATACGACCCTTTAGAGAGTATATTTACAGTAGCTCCAGTGTTCACACCAGGGAAAAGGTTTTTATGACTTACCTTCGTGGTATTTCCTGATGTTTTTTTGTTGGCAGGAAACCACAAAATTGTGGTAAATGACAAATCCGCCGTGCCTGCCGAGGAAAAACTCTCTCACGGTTTTGGTTGAATTAACCTGGGTGGGGCGAGAGGCTCGATGTCTTCCCCCGACGCATACAACTCCCCGCAGCCCACCTTTTCTCTAGTTTTCGCGAGCATCTTTTATCCGGTAGCATCGGTCGGGATCGTCATTACCCGTACCGTGGGTGGCAGCAGGGGATCCCTTTTCTTTTCTGTGCCTTTGCTGCTTCCCCTCCCCCGGAAGGAAAAAGGGAAAATTTTAAACCTGGTTGAAGGAATCCCCCCGGAGCCTGGGGGGCGTTTGTAGTTTGTTATCATCCACTGGCAATGCCTTCCCCATTTCTGCTTTTTTTTCGGAGGCTTTTTTTACTGTAGTCCCACCTTGTTGCAGAAGGACAAAAAGATTTTCCTCACTCGCAGCTGCCACTGCATGAGAAGGCGGGGGTGTTATTTTCCCGGGGTTGGGAAAAGGGATTTACTCCCCAACTGTGGCTTGAAGGCCAGAGTGTTCCGACTCCAAAGTTGCCGTTTAAGGGGTGTTATGTATCCACTAACTGTCCTTAGGGTTTTAAGGCAAAAAAAAAAGGGTGACGACGCACCCTTTTCCCGGACATGAGCATATAGAACAAAGTTCCAGGGAAAATTTGGACATATTATCCATACTAATTTATGCCCAGACACCCAAAGTGCCTCCGTTATAATTTTGATGCACCCCCCTGTAACGTATTGGCCGCGATAAACCCATCCCATACAGTTTTCGGGCGACAAATTTGTTTATTGAGTCTCACATGACCTACCGTTTACTACGGGGGGTTTTTGCTACCCCATTGAAGTTTTTCAGGGAAATTTTCCCCGAATTTGTCGTAATCTTGCCCCAAACTTCTGGGGAGAAAGTGCTGTGCCTGCATTAATGTTAGCTTCGAAAGGTTGCAGTCTAGATGAATAAAAACAATTTTAAACTGCGGCCATAACGCTGAGATACTCTTACCCGACATGATGATAAATTGATAAGGCAATAAAAAATTCCTCATCCCACTAAATGGTCGCACGGATGCCTCTGTGGGTAAAAACCTTTAAAAGAAATAGGAAAAACAGCCCCCGGATTTGGGGGCCCCGCCCGTGAGGGATTCGTCATTGTATAGTAGTCCCGTATAGTAGTAGCAGTAGTAGTACCAGTAGAGCAGTTGTACAGTAGTAGTATAGTATAGCATCATACTGCAGCTGGTTCCTATTTTTTACCACACAATAAAAAACTGGGAATGAAATAAACATAAAAAAAACTGTAGAAGAAATAAACATAATAAACATGTGGAATGAAACAAACACAAAAAAACTGTGGAAATTTAAAAAACACAATAAACACTGTGAATGAAACAAAAACAATAACAACTGTGGAATTAAAAAACAAATAAAAAACGTGGAATGAAAATAGCAATAAAAACGGGAAAGAAAAAAACACAATAAAAACTGTGGGAAGAAAAAAAACATAATAAACATGGGAATGAAAAAAACACAATAAAAAGCGTGGAAAGGAAAAAAACCACAAAAAAACACTTGGAATGAAAAAAACAATAACACTGTGGGAATTAAATAAAAATTTAAAAAAAACCTGGGAAAGAATAAACGCAAAAACACAACACCAGTGCCCGAAACTATTAGGAGTTTTATTTTAAAACGGGGTTAAGAAAAAGCCATGCGAATTTTCTTTCAGAACCTACTTTTTTATGGGAGTTCGCTGGGACAATAAAAGATAAAAAAATAATTGTTTTGTTATTAACACAACAGTTTTTGGAATAAAAACTAATAAAAACAATATTTAAAACCATTTAGTATACTATAATTTGTACGCTCCGATGCAATAGAAAGACGAGAAAAAACACCTTTTTTTTTAGAATTGAAAATGGAAAAGCTTCTTTTATGCAAGTTTCGATTTTTTTGCAAAGTTTCCTTATTTTTCCCCTCGTTTTCCTGATATTTTTTTTTTTTTGACCTCTCTTCCTCTCTCTCTCTCTCTCTCTCTCTCTCTCTCTCTCTCTCTCTCTCTCTCTCTCTCTCTCTCTCTCTCTCTCTCTCTCTTCTCTCTCCTCTCTCTCTCTCTCTCTCTCTCTCTCTCTCTCTCTCTCCTCTCTCTCTCTCTCTCTCTCTCTCTCCTCTCTCTCTCTCTCTCTCTCTCTCTCTTCTCTCTCTCTCTCTCTCTCTCTCTCCTTCTCTCTCTCTCTCCCTCTCTCTCTCTCTCTCTCTCTCTCTCTCTCTCTCTCCTCTCTCTCTCTCTCTCTCTCTCTCTCTCTCTCTCTCTCTCTCTCTCTCTCTCTCTCTCTCTCTCTCCTCTCTCTCTCTCTCTCTCTCTCTCTCTCTCTCTCTCTCTCTCTCTCTCTCTCTCTCTCCTCTCTCTCTCTCTCTCTCTCTCTCTCTCTCTCTCTCTCGCTGTTTTGGCGGCCCTGGCGGGATCTCCTGCTGGTGTAGCTGCTACTGACGGTGCCTCAGCTGAAGCCGCTGTCGTAGCAGCCCTGCCTGTACGCGCTAAAGTTCACTCAGAAGAGCAAGGTGTGTCATCTCTTTTTGCATCACAGCGATCATCTAGGTCACGCGGACCTAAGAAACAGTAACTGTTGGTAAGAACAGCTGTATACCAAATTTTTTTTCTGTAAATGACTAATTATCAAATAGTTCTTCCATACCATAACTTAAAAGACGCTGAATTCACAACTGTATTGAATGAAAATAATCGCCACTTATTTCCTTTAAATGAAATTAGTAATTTGAAATTCAATTTTGATGATGATTTTCTCAATGATCATGTATTACATGAACCCGTTTGTAACTATTATTTTTGTGACAATGAAGTTAATCAACAATTATCTAGTTCTAGTCTTAAAATTATGTCTTATAATATCAGTAGTATTCCGCTTCACTTTGATGCTTTTCTTGAGCAATGTTTGGACCGTACTGGTGTTGAATTTGATGTTGTAGGATTATGTGAGACTCGGTTAAATGATGCAATATGCCCACTCTATAATATTAATACCTGTACTGCTCATTTAAAAAACAAGAACACTCATGGAGGAGGATTAGCAGTTTATCTACACAAAAACTTTCACAGTTTGCCAATGCATAATACCTCCTTTCTATTACCCCACATGGAGTCATTATTTTTGAAGATTATTTACCCTTTCAAGTTTATTATAGGAATTATTTACAGACCACCAAATGCAAGCCTTGCTGAATTTCTTTTGATTCTGGAGAATATTTTGGAACTATTAGTAACAGAACAACTACCATGCTATATAATGAGGGACTTCAATGCAAGTTTACTAAAAAATGAAGGTAAGGTACATGAGTTTGTAAACTTATTTTTTTCTTGCTATTTTTTTCCAACAATTACTAAACCAACAAGAGTCACTAAGACTACAGCCTCATTAATCGATCACATATGGTCAAATGATTTGAAAAGCCATCAGTTAAGTTATATATGTTACACTACTATTAGCGATCACTTCCCTGTCTTTAGTATATTTTCAGTTGATACCAGTAATGTACTTTCCTCCAGAATCACAAGGACAAAAAGAATATTCAGCAATGTCTCTATTGATGCTTTCAAAATAGATTTAGTGAATTATGACTGGAATTTAGAAATGAGTAATACTGATGTCAATAGATGCTTTGACATTTATATGAATAAGTTTCAAATTTTGTATGACAAACATTTCCCTTCAAAGCAATACACTTTCAAAGATAAGCATAGTACTAAACCTGACATTACTCAAGCAATAATAAAATTTATTAAACACTGCAATAAATTACAGAAGCTTTATGCTAGATGGCCACTTACCTGTGAAAAAATATTTAAACAGTATAGGAATACATTAACCTCAGTAATAAGAGCAGCTAAAGAAAATTATTATAATTCAAAACTAAAAGAAAACGCTGGTAACATTAAAAAAACATGGGAAATAGTAAACAAATTAATGGGTAAAAAGGATAATAAACTACCGGTTTCCATTAAATTTCAAGATGAATCAAAATCTAACATTCATGATGTAGCTGAGTCATTTAATAAATATTTTTGCAATATTGCCAACAGTTTAGCTTCTAATTTTCTGCCACCTTCAACCAAATTCACTTCTTATTTACCAGATTATGTTGCATTCTCTTTTTTTCTCCAACCAACAACAATTTTTGAAATTAATAATGTCATCAAAAACTTGAAATTAACGTCACCAGGATTTGATGATATCAACATTAAAATAATCAAACAATGCAGTAACGAAATTTCTTTTATTCTTGCATACATTATAAATAGATCTTTTAAAGAGGGCTGCTTCCCAAATCATTTCCATGTTGCTCGAGTAATACCGGCTTATAAAAAAGGTGACAAATCAATCCACAGTAATTACAGACCAATTTCAATCCTTCCTAATTTTAGTAAAGTTTTTGAAAAAATTGTAGCTAGTAGACTGCTGAATTATCTCACCAAATTTTTATTATTATCAGAATCTCAATATGGTTTTCGTCCTAAATTTTCTACAGAACTAGCAGTACATCAACTTTGTCAAAATATGTACAATGCACTAGATAATAAGATGTTCCAAATATCAGTTTTTTGTGGCTTGTCTAAGGCTTTTGACACTGTATCTCACTCCATTTTATTAGAAAAATTATTGGTTTATGGCATTCGTGGTCCAGCATATAACTGGTTTAAAAGCTACCAAAGCAATAGGAAACAATGTACAGTCTTTAATAATACTCCATCCTCATACCTGCATATAGGTTGTGGCGTTCCGCAAGGTTCTATTTTAGGCCCTCTCTTATTTTTACTTTATATAAATGATATTACACGTAGTACTGATAAGCTAAAATTTCAACTTTTTGCCGACGGCACAACTATTTTTCTTCAGGGACAAGATCTTAATAACATCATAAATATATTAAATACAGAAATACTTAATGTTTCAAATCTGATAAAAAGCAACAAATTAAGTTCAAATGTCACAAAAACACATTATATGATATCTCATCCCCTGTTGACGCAACCATTACATGTTAATATTTATATTGATAACCTTAGGCTAGATAAAGTTCATGAGTCCAAGTTCTTAGGGGTAATTATTGATGACAAATTAAAATGGAAGTCTCATATATTTCAAATTAAGACTAAACTTTCTAAAATCACTGGTGTAGTACATAAAATACGCAATAATATACCCACTGACTGCTTGAGACAAATATATTTGACATTAGCATATCCGCACATTATATATTGTTTAGCTATATGGGGAGGATCATTCAAAACTTTCAGCAATAGTCTTTTCATTACTCAAAAAAAATTGATACGTGTTATGACTCACAGCCACCGTTATGCCCACACTAACACATTGTTTAAATATCTGAAATTACTTAAATTGCCTGATGTGATAGCCCTTCAAACCAATATATTTGTTCATAAGGCACTACACACGCATACAACTGACACTGACTTCCAATTAGCTTCTTATAATCCAGACAGTCGACGACTACATGATCTGAGACTCCCATTATGTAGAACATCCCATGCACAGCAAGGCATCATCGTTAGAGGTGTTACATGTTGGAATCAACAGCCACAATATCTTATGAACATTGTACCGCTAAACAGTTTCAAATATAAATTAAAACAAAAACTACTATAATGACTATTAACATTTAGGTGATTGTGAATATTTTTTTTCTTTTCTTGTGAAACTCGGAGAGTAGTGATATATCACTACTATGTAACTTGCTTTTTCTTGATTTATTTTTCTTTAATTATTTTCTAAATATATTTCTAAATAATTATTATTTGCATATAAACAAACTGCCCTTTTGTAAGTATATATTATAGGATCACACCTTGAGTTTACTTATGTATATTTTGTTTACTATATAAACTAACGTGTTGGGTATATATGGGAATTTAGACTTAGGTTTATTTATATAAATTATTTAGGACTATAAAATATGACGTCTTACGGTTTAAAATATATACTAGCACAGGTCTGTACAAGAGCCTTGGCTCAACGGACCTGGTCCTCAGATATACTGTACGTACATACTGTAAATATACATACTTGTTTAACAATTGTAACAAGAGGTCAATAAATATATCAATATCAAGTATAGACGTCCAGCCTCTGGCCCCTTTGCTTTTGGCTCAGTTCTTGCGGCTGGAACGTGACAGCGAGCCACGTTCCAGCCAATTAACTCATTACGTGAATTACTCATTAAGGGCTTGTTCTATGCAAAAAGTTTGTTTTACAGACCCCCATTGATTTTGACAGCACTATTTGCGAATATCAGCTCAATCCGACAATAATTAGGAGTAGTTTACGCTAATTACTCATTAAGGGCTTGTTTTACGCAAACAAATCTTCCGACGACCCCCATTGATTTTGACAGCACTACTTGCATGTCAAATTTCAGCTCAATCCAACAATATTTAGGAGTAGTTATACACTTTTTGGCGGAAACCTGGTTCCACGGGTCTTATGGTAAGCGACAGCGAGCGAAGCTCGCTGTCAATCAAGTATAGACGTCCAGCCTCTGGCCCCTTTGCTTTTGGCTCAGTTCTTGCGGCTGGAACGTGACAGCGAGCCACGTTCCAGCCAGTTAACTCATTACGTGAATTACTCATTAAGGGCTTGTTCTATGCAAAAAGTTTGTTTAACAAACCCCCATTGATTTTGACAGGACTACTTGGATGACAAATGTCAGCTCAATCCGACAATAATTAGGTAGTAGTTTACGCTAATTACTCATTAAGGGCTTGTTTTACACAAAAAAATTCTTCCGACGACCCCCATTGATTTTAACAGCACTACTTGCATGTCAAGTTTTTGGCGAAAATATTTAGGAGTAGTTATACACATTTTGGCGGAAACTTGGTTCCACGGGTCTTATGGTAAGCGACAGCGAGCGAAGCTCGCTGTCAATCAATATCTCTCTCTCTCTCTCTCTCTCTCTCTCTCTCTCTCTCTCTCTCTCTCTCTCTCTCTCTCTCTCTCTCTCTCTCTCTCTCTCTCTCTCTCTCTCTCTCTCTCTCTCTCTCTCTCTCTCTCTCTCTCTCTCGCTCTCTCTCTCTCTCTCTCTCGTATTTTTGGTAGGAAATCAAAGTAGATGTCACTTATAAGGATGTGATAATGACAAGTTGGAATTTTTTTTTTTTGAGGTTTATTGTAAAGAAAAATACCATTACAGTGACAGACTTGTCACGAAGGCAAACTACTAATTTGTCTCAGAACTACAGGAAGGTATAATTAATGTTCATACATGATTACAGTTTTTAACAAAATAATTGCGTTACCCAATCAGGTAATTACGTGCAATAGAATGACCTTAACAAGTATATTACAGTTTTTGTTAAGAAAATTCACAATAAGATAAGATAATATAAATAAGTTCACAGAAAGACAATATTCAAATTTACTCAGTTTTCATTAAAATCATTCTATACTGCTACAAAATTCCCTTTACTTTCTTTACTAATTACTCAATATACAATTAAATTACGCTGAAAAGAATATCAACGTTTCTATACAATTGCTATCACGGCAGAGAAGTCACGTGATCCTGGGTTCAATTAGTTGATTTGACCTGCAATCCCATGAGGTGGTCAGTTTATTGGGGTCAAGGCGCCTCAAGGGTGGGCTGGAGGGTGGGCGCGGCGGTGGCTTGTGCGGGCGCGGCGGTGGGTGGGTGGGTTGTCGCAGATTTACGGTGGTGGGCGGGAGGATAGTTACGGTGGTGGGTGGGAGGATAGTTACGGTGGTGGGCGGGAAAATAGTTACGGCGGTGGGCAGGAGGATACCCAGTGGGCAAATGTCGCATAATTCATGTGGAATACACATGGATTCTACACGTGGAACACACATGGATACCTGATCTAATATGCAAATTGATTTCGTGTGAAATTCTGCACGTGGAATACACATGACCAGATTCACGTGTAATACACAGTAAAATCTGGTGGAATAAATCATGTGTATGCTTATCTTTGAATTATCTGAGCTTAGTCTGCATTATCGTGTTTGTCAAACTGTCCGTCCACAATGCATCCAACCTCGTCATACTTGTTTCTGTATAATTTGCAATAACTCACTTGATATACGTACTAGATAAGGTGTTTTGGTTGACCCCTTGAATCTCAGCAGTGATTGTAAAACAGACATATGTTTGGAAAAAACTATATATATATATATATATATATATATATATATATATATATATATATATATATATATATATATATATATATATATATATATATATATAAATATATATATGTGTGTGTGAGTGTGTGTTTTCAAATGTCTTTTGTATGCAGTGAATATTTTCTGAAGGACTTTTATTACACAGGAGCCAAGAGAAACGAAGTGATTCCCCTGACCAACATGACTTAAGACAACATGACAGATGTCATCGACAAGGAACTCCTGACCAGCGTGATAAACATTATCAACAAGGAAGCCATGACAAAAGTGACAGCCCTGACGATCGTGAAAGGAGACAACATGACATACGATACCGAAGAGGAAGCCATGACCAGCATGACAGCCCTGGCCAGCATGACAGCCCTGGCCAGCATGACAGGAGACAACATGACATACGATACCGAAGAGGAAGCCACGACCAGCGTGACAGCCCTGACCCGCATGACAGGAGACAACATGACATACAATCCCGAAGAGGAAGCCATGACCAGCGTGACAGCCCTGACCCGCATGACAGGAGACAACATGACATACAATCCCGAAGAGGAAGCCATAGCCAGCGTGACAGCCCTGACCCGCATGACAGAAGACAACATGACATACGATACCGAAGAGGAAGCCACGACCAGCGTGACAGCCCTGGCCACCACGACAGGAGACAACATGACATACAATCCCGAAGAGGAAGCCATGACCAGCGTGACAGCCCTGACCCGCATGACAGGAGACAACATGACATTCAATCCCGAAGAGGAAACCATGACCAGTGTGACAGACCTGGCCAGCATGACAGGAGACAACGTGACATACAAACCCGAAGAGGAAGCCATGACCAGCATGACAGACATTATCGAAGAAGAAGCCATGACCAGCATGACAGCCCTGACCAGCATGACAGAAAACATGACAGACATTATCGAAGAGGAAGCCATGACCTGCATGACAGGGAAGACAGACATGACAGACATAACTAAAGGGGTAGCAAGACCAGAGGTGATCTCAAGAAGCTGGATGCTACCTTTGAAAACCGTGACCCTTGTAATGACAATGAAGAGGATAAGGAAGACAGTCAAGATGCTGTATAACATGCTTGGTCAGAGGGGAAAGTTGCCCTTTAGAAAAACAAAATTATATAGTGTGATTCAGGATAGCGTGCTTAGAAAGCTCTCAGATTCAAGTGTGACAGAAATTCAAATGATGATTGCAGCAAAATTGCGTAATGCCCCAAATTTGAAAACAGATGAAAAATAATTGAACTACATTATCACATACACTCAATAATGATCATACGAAGGTGGGCAAACTTACTACCCCATGTCTCATGCATGACCTTTGTGAACTTTGACCTCAACTTGGGAGGTCAAGTACAGTATAGAAATGATGAGACCAGGCAGATTTTTATTGTGTTTACTATTAGAAAAGTTTTTATATGATAAAAAAATATGATAAAAAAAATTATGATATCAACTAACAGGTTGTGTACAGTGTGTGTCCCGTGATAAGGAGCAGCTAACCCCAAGTGACTTCGTTCCACCCACCATTTTCACAATTATATATATATATATATATATATATATAATATATATATATATATATATATATATATATATATATATATATATATATATATATATATATATATATATATATATCGTTTTTTCTAGATAGGACGCATTGTACACAGACAGGTTGTCACAACACAATGATGCAGACTTCAGACTCACTGGACCATACATAGTACTGTGCCATGGCTTTATAAATATCTTCTCCTGCAAGATATTTACATAGTCTGCACAATATTGAAAACTCTGAATGTTATATACGTATATGTATAAAGAAAAAATAATATTAAACATAACGTATATTTCTATTCGGTTTTATATCTTTTAATCATTACACCTTAATTTTGAAAATCCTAAAATCAAAATAATCTCCCTATCCGTTTTGTGAAAAAATCAATACTACATTGAGCCCAGAGAGCAAAAAATTACCACATCATTTGTATTTTCCTTTAGATAGGTTATTAGATACAGGAAGTGAATACAGAATGACTTCAATAACTAAACTTGCAATTTCGCTGATGCAAGAGAAGAAAAAAAAAAAAAATAATATATAATATATATATATATATAATATATATATATATATATATATATATATATATATATATATATATATATATATATATATATATATATATATTATATATATATATATATATATATATATATATATATATATATATATATATATATATATATATATATATATATATAGGAAGGGGCCTAGGAAACCAGGCATCTATATTTCTTTCCACAATTAGACAAGGTGGAAACAATAAATGTGATGGGAAAATTTTGCTCTCCAAACAATATGTTTTAATACTTTTCTCTGTAACAATTTATCAATTCTCTCAACTTGTTATTTAAACATATTTATCAACAACAACAGTACCAGTATCTTATTCACTTACATAATTCTTTTGTATAAATAATTTTTGTTTGACATCTTTAGTATATTATTAAATGTGACTTTAGGGTTGCCTACCATGTAAGTCTTCACTGCTGACAAAGTCCTCAGGTAGATTCTTCTTGGATCGTTTTCTCCTCCCTCGCAAGAGTAGACCTTCACCATCTGGATCACTGTTGCTCTCTAAACTCTCCACGGTAGATGTCAGCTGGTAGTTGTCACATTCTTGAAAACTGTCTGAAATTTTTTTCCCATAAATCTTAACCACTGCCTAATAACTTGACTCAACTTTGTGATGGTATTTAACTTAACTGTCCCATAACAAAACAGTTTAGGTTAGCCGAGATAACAATAATCTACATGTAGTTCAGAACAATCTAAATCGAGCATTAAATCGAAATCAAACATGTGGCGGTGAAACTGACATACAGCCATTGAACCACAATCAGCAGATAACATGTAGAATAGGTTATTGCATATCATATCTTACAAACATAAAATATAATACCGCCATAAATAGCAATACAGAGCTGGATTGTATTAGACTTGATGTTCCATAGCTTATGACGAGCCAAGTCAATTTTTCAGCAGACCAAAACAAAAGCAGTCTAAACTAGATATATACTGGTCAACATTATATACTGGGCTAGAGGCAATTTTAATATTTTTTTTTTCCCTTATCTTGTGTGTTTATTTAACCTATACTGCTTTAATTGTAATATTGATGACCGTAATAGCTAGTAATTGAATTTCAGGTACTGTTATAAGGGAGATCAAATTAGTGAATCTAAGATGAGCATCCATAAAAGAAAGTGAATGTCATGCAGGAGGCTACCAGTATGGTAGCAGTAAAATACCTACCAGAAGTAATTTAAACTTTTTTCAACAGAAACTTCCTCCATGATTTAACGTCCGGTTTTTGCTGATTATGAAGGGCACTCTCAGCATTAACACCATGTGGCCAAAGCAAAGTTTGGTTCCCCTCTAACACCCAATTGGATGGTACCACACCCTCCTCTTCTTTCTTGCCTTCCAACCACACTGTTCGTTTCCACATTCTAAGAACAAAAAACTATTATCAGTATAGTACAGTACATTGTACAATTATTAGTACAGGCCAGGCATGCTTGACTTAATTTGTAACATCTGAAGCATAATAAACAGGTACTCTAAGAGTTACATTAACACTAAAAGGTTACAATCCAACATAATTAGGTATTTGCATTTATTAGCAATATAACTTTTTCCTTCAGATGTATAACAAAAATAAAAATTTAATTCATTGACAGTTTAAGTAATCTAGAAAACAAAACTAGTTAGATATCTCACCGACACAAAATCCTTTCCTTAAACCAGACCAGCACTCTGGGGAGTTTTGAGTCTTCACAGAAGGCGCACAAGACACAGGGACGATGAAGTAAAGACAATGAAGATGTAATGATGATTTGATAGGGACGAAACAGTTTTGGGAAAAAAAGTACATAGGCCATAAGAGGGCTACATGACAAAAGCAACACAGGTATACAGACAACAGAGACTCATACAATTTTGGGACACTTAAAGAACATAAATTATGGACTTGTTGTTATCATCTGTTTATATTGTTACATATAAATTTAATTGTTAGTAGGCCTAATTAATTATGGCATGTAAGACTGGTATCAAAACCAAGCCATCTTTGTATGGCAATTTCACCACCTTTCTATACAGCTGCCTTGAGTGAATAACTGTTTGTTTGAGGTTACTATTCTTCTTCATGAAAACATTGTTAATGAGTTTAGAATTGCATGGTTCAGTAAAAAAATAGTCAGTTTGGCTTTGACGAAGAACATCACATTCATAGTATCCATCATCTACTTGTTTCCTAAGGAACACAAAATCTTCCTTTTCCAGCATGAAGCAATTATTTTTGTATTATGTGGATTTATACATTTTGTGACAAGCTTCTGTCTCTTTAGATTTGTTATTTCTTTCCTCTTCTGCAAGTCTTTTGAAAACCTGAGAAACTGGGTTGTTTGATGACCGCACCAACTTTTTTATTTTGTGAAGTTCATTCTCATAGGGAAAAGCACTTATGTCATTAAGGGAACACTGATAATATAATTCTCCACATCTTCAGCCAAGTGAAGAAGATTATGAACGTTGTATACAATAAAACTGCGACCATATACATCTCGGCAACCTTGCACAAAACAGTGAAGCAATTCTTTTGCATATGACAGGTATGAATTCCGTACATTATCATTTGAATTCAATAAAATTGATAAGGCCACAGTGAGCAAAAGACAGTTTTTGTATATACTGTCAAAAACAACATCTTTCAGGACAACAATACTGGTGTATAATATATACTGTCTAAACTCGGTGGCCTTCCAGCGATCAACTACAGCTAGTGATCGTGGTTGTCTAGCAAATTCACTTGGTAGCTTGTTTGACAGTTTTTCTAAAGAGGCAGAGATCAATTTTACTTGATGCTGGGAGAGTTTGCATTTCTTAGGACCTCTTATGAGGAAAAGCAACATCCTTCTAGTGCCAAGGCAAATTAAGTGCATATAATTCAATGGAAATCCTTTCACGCAAAATATTCCATAATGAATCAAAGGACTTTTTCCAAACTGATGAGAATCTTTGTACTGTTCCTGATTAAATTTCTCATCAGATCTTTCATTGTAGAGCTGTGTGGAGTCTAATACAAGAACATGTGATTCCGAGGTTCCTTTGATTTCACATCTCTCACATGCGTAATACCCATTGTGCCCTTTGATGCATTTGATAAATGATTGTGTAGGTGCATCGCAGATAAAAGATACAATTTTTAATGCCAGTTATTTCCCTGCAAAAACTAAACCATTTTATGAAAGCTGTCTGTATTCTTGCAGAAAATCTCTTAAAAAGCTGTCTACAGAATTAGGTTTTGTTTTTCCACAAAACGAAAAACAACTAATGTTGGCCTAAAACAACTAAACTTTATCAGTATAGGCCAGAACTGCTTATTGCTTGATTTGTATAAAGGAATACCATCTACATTGCCATTAAGTTTAATTGAATCTTTTTTTTTTATAAATTCTGGATGAGTTTTCAATATACTTTGCAAACATGAATCGATCCCAAAATAAGAATAGTGGCCTCCACATTTTTCTATTACTTCTATATATCTTGGAGTTTCCATTAAAGTGCGTGAATCTTTTGGTAAGTCATGCCCATTTTTTCTTAGTAATTATAATAGCTTGTTAAGTGCCTCACGTGGAATTTTATACTTAGAAGCCCACATAGCTATTTCTTCTTCGAGTGATCTATCAGCAACCCTTTTGTCTTCAGGTACATTGTGGTGACTCTGATCGTCTGTGCTTGATTCTTCTGAAGCAGTTAATACCAAGGGGGTTGAATTTGTTTTTCCACAATTTTGCTGATCAGGAAATCTTGAGCATTCGTCAAAATAATTATTGTGGCTAAATTTGGCAATTTTATTACTCTGATGAGACCAGTCATCTTCCTCTTCACTACTACTGACCAACAGTTCCTTAAGCTCGCGTTGTATCTGTCTATATCTTTTATAGTAAGCCATGCTTTCAAATTACTGGAGAAAAAATACCTGTCATTAGAATATAAGGCTTCCTACAAGACTGATTAAAATATATTAGTTTTGGAATATGAAAATATAAGAGTTTGAGAATATAAAATTAATACGTGGGTGATCTGAAAGATGATAGAAGAAAAAAAATTAGCTAGACAACACAAAGTAATTTAATCTACACACAAAACAATGTAGCTAAAAAAATGTCTATTGAAGAACTTCTTTTTGACAATGATAAAGAGATTTGCTGGTACATTTCATTGTACAGCACATTGACGTCTTACTGCACACATCACCTGGATTTCTTACAAGGCCATATATAAACCACCAAGTTATTAGCTTAATGGAAAGCTTCTGTAAAGTAAATTCTCAATACAGCATCATAAATAAAGAGGTTTAAATTCATAAATATATGTATTTTACTCACTTTGCTCTATGTTGTCTCACAAGAGAAGAGTAGTTACTGGTAGTCACTAGTTGAAATTGATCAACCCAGAATACTATTGCAGCAGCATCCGCTTTAGCTGAAATTTAATTTGGAATTAATAATTATAATCTAACTATGCAGATTTCTTATAACTATCTTTATAACTATACTTTCTAGACTTAGAAAAATATTATATATATATATATATATATATTATATATATATAGTATATATATATATATAAATATATATATATATATATAATATATATATTATATATATATATATATATATATATATATATAAATATATATATATATATATATATATATTAAATCATATATAATATATATCATATATTATAAATATATATATAATATATAATACATATATATATATATCATATATATATAATTAAATACAATATAATATTATATATATATATATATATATATAATAATATAATATATATATATATATATATATACTATAATATAATATATATACTATATATATATTATTAATTATATTATATAAATACATATATATATATTATATATATATATATATATATATATATATATATAATATATATATATATATATAATAAATTATATATATATCTATATATAATATAAATACATATCATATTATAATCTATATATAATATACATATATAAATATAATATATATAATATATATATATATATATATATATATATATATATAATAATACTATATCATATATATATATTAATAAATATATAATATATCATATATATATATATATATATATATAACATATATATATATATATATATATATATATATATAATACTATATATAAATAATCATATAATATTATATATTAATACATATATATAAATCATCATAATATATATATATAATAATTATATATATATATATATAATATATATATATATATAAATATATATATATATAATATATAATATATAATATATAATACTATATATATATATATAATAATCATATTATAAATACTATATATATATATTATATATATACTAATATATATATATATATATTATATTATATATATCTATATATATATAATCTATATATAATATATATATATATATATATATATATATATATACTATATATATTATATATATATATATGTATAGGTATGATTTCAGCACATATATTACTGCGTCATTAATAATTTCTAAAAATAAAACTGGTTGTACTGGTGTAAACTAGTACATATATTCATAGGGTGGGAGAATCTACAGGAAAAAAATATGTACAGTACAGTTTTTCGGGATGTCATAAAGATACAATGAAAAGATACACCTTTCTAACACAATGAATCCCAATATGAAGAAAAATTACATAGGTATATATACTTTCATTTGTCACTAAAATATATAATGCTTGTGCAAGTTAGTACAATAACAAAACATTTCTCTACTTATTAATTACCTCCGCCAACGAAGTTGGAGGGGTTATGTTTTCACCCCGATCTGGCTGTCTGTCTGTCTGTCTGTTTGTTAGTGTACAGGATTTCTCGAAAAGTTACGTATAAAATTTTACCAAACTCGATATACCAAGTCTATATTTGGTATAAGAAAGAACTTATTTAATTTTGGATGAAATCTATTGACAACTGTTGCCATGGCAACCAATTGATGAAATATTCGGCCCGAGGTATGCGCTCATACTGAGTGCATATATATATATACGTATATATATATATATATATAATATATATATATATATATATATATATATATATATATATATATATATATATATATATATATATATATATATATATATATATATATATATATATATATAATATATATATATATATATATATATATATAATATATATATATATATATATATACTTAAATATATATATATATATTATATATATATATATATAATAATATATATGTATATGATATAATATTCATATATAATATTATATATATATATATTATATATAGATCATATAATAATAAATGAATATTATATATATATATTATATTATATTATAAATACTTTTTTTTTACTTTAAAACAAAAATTACTCTTTTTTTTACTTTTTCTTATGAAATCGAATAACAACTGTTGCCATGGCATGAAGAATATTCATGAAATATTCGGGCGGAGGTATACGCTCTACTGAGTGCCCCCCCCCCTAGTTAGTAATGCATCAGGGATCAATAATAACCACTCGGAGGGGGATGAAGTTGGCAAAAAACCTGTTATTTAATGATTTTACGATGCTATTATTGATTTCCGTAAACTAGTATAAAATGGAATTTTATACTCGGGGGGAATAACCCGGGGGGCAGTCCCCGGGTTAATGGTCGAAAGTACTAAAATACCGTTATTTCTTATGTTAGTTTAACTTAGGTTATCTTGGGTTAGTTAATGAGCAATAATTATGTTTTGGCTTATCAACCTAACCCAAGATAACCTAACAAAAAATATACGGATAAAATGGAAGGGGAGTGGCTTCGCTCTCTTCACCCCCTTCGCGTGTTATTTTATGCATATGATGCATTATTAATGATAATGTAAAGGATTTGAAAAAAACTGCTAATTACAGCAAGCCCCCGGGGAAACCTGGGGAAGGTAAACTGTAGTCTGGATGTCACAGTGGCCCTGTGTCCCGGGTAAGGAATTACTATCGGCCACAGGCTCAACGGTTAAGGATACGGAGATGAGCGCTGAAGCAGCGTGCAGCTGTGTTGTATGCCCCCCACTTTATCTTTACTTTTACCTAAAGGTAACATTTACCCTAATCATTCCTCGCATCACAGACCTAACTAGGGGGGGGGGGGGGGCACCAGTAGAGCGCATACCTCCGCCCGAATATTTCATCAATTGGTTGCTATGGCAACAGTTGTTATTATATATATATATATATATATATATATATATATATATATATATATATATATATATATATATATATATTATAATAGAGGCAATACTTTCTCCATGAGGGAATCGAGATCTTATAATGAAGATATAAACCAGCGTGGGTAGAAACATCTTGATTGTTTATTTGGAACGTTTCGGCTATACATAAGCCATCATCAGCCTAAAATCGGATACAAAATTTTGTTAAAAATGAAAATATACAAATTATAAAATTATTTGCGTATTTAAAATGCCTAACCTAAAATAAAATAAAATAAGAATAAAAATTATAAAACAGTAATAAAAATACTACACCTACCAATCAACATCGCAGTGGAGTGTGGGATTCCCACATGGTCTAAAAGCACACGAGCGGGGTTGAGGTGCCCTGTGCGCAGAGGGACGGTTTGTGGTGGTGGGTGAGGAGGCTCTCACATATCCATCGGGTGGAGTCGTGGGAGCTTGTGTGTAAAATATTAAAGTCTTGGTTTGTTATTGGGTGGCCTGAGGCTTCGGAATGATCCCGAATGGCTGAAAATGGTGGTTTGGACACGGGTTTGCCAGTCCTGTGAGACAGTCCCCGATGCTCCGCGATCCTAGTGGTGAGGTGGCGTTTGGTCTGCCCAATATAAGCAGCGTTACAGCTACTGCACTTAAATTGGTACACCACTGAGGAACGCAGGGCATCAGGGATTCTCTCCTTGAGTTTAAAACAGTGTGATAACGTATAAGGGGGCTTGAATACTACTCTAAGCGAGTACTTGAGACTTTAGAGTACTTGAGACACACTCTTAAACTAAATGGTTATCCCCTGCAGTTCATTAACACGTACATTGGTAAACAGTTAAATAAACTACACTCACCCCCTCCCCTAATTCATACCGCTCATAAAGCCGTTGTGTATTTTATAATTCCCTTCATAGGTAACAAATCTTTTTCCATCCGAAACAAAGCTCAACTCCTGCTTCGGCAATGTTATCCACAAGTCTCGCTTAGAGTAGTATTCAAGCCCCCTTATACGTTATCACACTGTTTTAAACTCAAGGAGAGAATCCCTGATGCCCTGCGTTCCTCAGTGGTGTACCAATTTAAGTGCAGTAGCTGTAACGCTGCTTATATTGGGCAGACCAAACGCCACCTCACCACTAGGATCGCGGAGCATCGGGGACTGTCTCACAGGACTGGCAAACCCGTGTCCAAACCACCATTTTCAGCCATTCGGGATCATTCCGAAGCCTCAGGCCACCCAACAACAAACCAAGACTTTAATATTTTACACACAAGCTCCCACGACTCCACCCGATGGATATGTGAGAGCCTCCTCACCCACCACCACAAACCGTCCCTCTGCGCACAGGGCACCTCAACCCCGCTCGTGTGCTTTTAGACCATGTGGGAATCCCACACTCCACTGCGATGTTGATTGGTAGGTGTAGTATTTTTATTACTGTTTTATAATTTTTATTCTTATTTTATTTTATTTTAGGTTAGGCATTTTAAATACGCAAATAATTTTATAATTTGTATATTTTCATTTTTAACAAAATTTTGTATCCGATTTTAGGCTGATGATGGCTTATGTATAGCCGAAACGTTCCAAATAAACAATCAAGATGTTTCTACCCGCGCTGGTTTATATCTTCATTATATATATATATATATATATATATATATATATATATATATATATATATATATATATATATATATATGCACTCAGTATGAGCGTATACCTCCGGCCGAATATTTCATCAATTGGTTGCCATGGCAACAGTTGTCAATAGATATCATCCAAAATTAAATCAGTTCTTCTTTATACCAAATAGACTTGGTATACCGAGTTTGGTCCAAATCTATTCGTAACTTTTTGAGAAATCCTGTACACTAACAAACAGACAGACAGACAGACAGACAGACAGATCGGGGTGAAAACATAACCCCTCCAACTTCGTTGGCGGAGGTAATTAGCCTACCTAACCTAGCCAAAAATAGCTTGATATGATGGAGGGAGGGCTTTAACCCAACAAACCCCCTCCGAGTGGTTGTTATTGATCCATGATGCATTACCATGTAAATAAAAGAAAGTAATTATTTTTATTTAGACCAAGACCAACTATATTGTAATAGCTTCACAACTGCACAACCCTATTAGATGTATGTAGTGACTAGTGAGCAGTCAGGAGTCCCGACTTACGTCTGAGAGCGATGCTGTCCTAAATTATAGAATTACCGGAACATAAATCGTAAATGCAGTTATAACCATGGTCCATCCCTTATCTCGGTCATCCCTAAACGTCGGGCATGGCTGCCTGCAGTAAACTCCCCACACGGGCATAGTTGCAAGAAAAGAGTAGGTACACTTTTTGTAAATCTGTTCCTCTATTCTTATTATTAGTGCTACAAAAATAATATTTACATCACTAAAAAGTACAATTCGTTAAATATTCCGCAGGAGTTGGCAGCGCCAACCACCCGGGCAATCGCACACCATCCTTTTTTATTTGTTTTAACCTAAATAACTCTACAAAACTAGACCCAAGCCTATCCTAAGCATAACCTAACCTAAACTAAACCTTTATATAACCTAATTCTAACCTAACCAAACCTTAACGTAACCTAACCTAGCAATTTTTATATAATTATAAGTGTTAGGCTATATTTTTGGTTTCCGCAAGTGAATAACCACTGCACAATATATTGAGCCAAAAACAATAGAGTAAAAGTAAGCTGTAAGTCCTGTGGAGCCCGCCAACTCCTGCGGAATATTAACCGGGTGGTGTAATATCAAGATAAAAAAATGGAACTGTCGTCGAAAATAGGAACACTTGACAACGTTGGTGAGAATACATATCGGCAACAGTTCCAGGTACCAAATTATTTAGGAAAACTATGTTTCGGCTTCGAAGTCGCGGGATGACCTAAACTGTAAATTTACAGTTGGGTAGCTGTAGGTGCAGGGTAACATTCTAAAGTCCTTTCCCGCCCTTATTAGTGTTTATTTTCCTCCAGACCTTCACAGATCCCTTTAGATACTTTTAAAACGTAATTATAAAGTGGGGGAGAGATGCCCCCTTCACTCCACCTCCCTAAATGATCCCCCTGGAACCCTTAAAATAATATTACGAACCTAACCTCACTATAACCTCACCAATAACCTCCTTGCGAAACCTAAGGGCGGGAAAGAACTAGAATTTTACCAGGTTAGGTTAGGTCATTTTGAGGTTAGGTTGGTCATTATTTTTGGGGGCCTAGCTCGGAGGTTATTAGCGAGGTTAGGTAAGATTATAGTGGGGTTAGATTAGCAATATTAACCATAATATATTTTTGAGGGGTCCAGGGGGGTCGTTTAGGGAGGTGGGGTGAAGGGGGCATCTCTCCCCCACTTTATAATGACGTTTTAAAAGTATATGAAGGGATCTGTGAAGGTCCGGAGGAAAAAAAACACTAAAAAGGGCGGGAAAGGACTCTAGAATTCTACATTTCTGGCCCCCTACAACAGCTGGCGGAAATTAGAAATAACACAAGTGGGGTCTGCCCCAGCTAAACCTAGCGAATTTAGATTACGTAATCAATGCCTAGGTTAGGTTAGTGAACTACAAGGGGGGTCTTGGGGTGCGCAGCCTCACCATCAGGTCAGGAAAGTATTGGTCAATAAGGATTATTGGTTGAAACTGCATATTCACTTATAGTTATAAATTAAAAGAAGCGAATCTGTTGAAGCGCGAACTCTTACAGAATATTTAGCGTTTAGTCTTCTCTCAGGATGAAGTATCATGTACTTGTTCGATTCTTAAGCATTTTAAAACTGGCGGAAACGGGAGACGACTTAATTTACACTGATATATTGATTACTGAGGCCAAATTCTTCAACATACTCCAACAATGCTATTGATACCTATTTGTTAATGCCTCTACATACCTTGTGTGGTTTGCCAAACCTAACTGCTGATGTAGACACGGAGTATTTGCTCACCTAGCGTGGAACTTTGTTGATTTAGGGCTGCGGGGATACCTTGGGGAACACTAAAAGCCCTGGTGATGTCCTATAATGCTATCACAGGCGCTGTAGTTGACCTGTATTCCTCAGGAAGGCACAGGTGAGGCGAATGACGGCGTGTTGCCGGGAGGGGGAACACCACGCGTGAGGCCGGTTGAGCTGAACTCCTTTGTGCAGAAACAAACATGGCGCTGGCCCGCCGAGGCACTCCCCAGGCGGTGGTGGCTGTTTTGCTTGGCAGCAAGTTCAAATTATATGTAATAATAATAATGAAGTAACTGTGAGGATATTTGATATTTCTTATTCGATATTTATCTAATTTTGATTACATATACGTTAAAGAAGCATATCGACGAATTTTGTGGGGCAATTATTTTTTGTGTGAAACGTATAATATAAATTCATATATGTTTTATCAACGATTTATCCAGCACCATTATGTACTACGCATGAATAGGAGTATGGGTGAAACATGACAAATCAACTGATTTAAGGTGCAAATTCATTCGGGCTAATCAAATTTTGAATAGTTTAGCTATACATATGGCTATCTATATATATTCCTATAATTTCTTGAAGATTTTTTGTATGTATTTCACGTGATTTCATCGACCAGTTATATGCGTAATTTATTTTCTGAGGGAAATCTCGTGATATCTGCATTCATTTATACATATGAATTCGGTAACTAGCTATCCACGTGGAAAAGACATGGAAATTTGGTGAATACAAGTGTACACAAGATTTCACCAGATTTCCATGTATAATACACATGGAATTCATGAGCTGTGCCCACTGGGTAGTTACGGTCGTGGGCGGGAGGATAGTTACGGTTTTGGGCGGGAGGATAGTTACGGTTATGGGCGGAAGGATAGTTACGGTCTTGGGCGGGAGGATAGTTACGGTATTGGGCGTGAGGATAGTTACGGTTATGGGCGGAGGGATAGAAATAGTCTTGATAGTAGGCGGGAGGATAATCACGATATTGGGCGAGATGATAGTTATGGTAATGGGGGGAAGGATAGTTACGGTTGGGGGTGGGATGATAGTTACGGTGGTGGGCGGGATGATAGTTGCAGTGATGGGCGGGAGGGTAGTCGTTGTGATGGGCGGGAGGGTAGTTGTTGTAGTGGGCGGTTGGGCAGGGGGTGTTGTGGGCAGGAGGATGTAATTGGCGGCGTGTTGTAGAGGGGCGGTAATGGGCGGGAGGGTGAGCCGTGTTGTGGCCGAAGAGTGGGCCCAGCAGACACAAAGACGGAGGGCCTCTGGAGGCCCTCCATATGTCTTATCGGCGGCCCGACGGAAGTGTACGACGTAGGGCCGCTGGGAATTTGCTCAGAGGCTCACCGGCGGGCCGCTACCAGCGGCCCGCCGTAGGGCATATGACCATTTGCCGCTGTTATATTAACTGATAGAGGAATATTTATGGTTATACTTTCTAAGTATATTGCAGATATAGTAATGTTTTAAGGGGTGTTGCACAGCCCATTAGCCGATTAATAGACTAATGGGCTGTTCAACACTTATAAAAACATTACTATATAATGCTATATGCTTAGAAAATTTAACCAAAAATATTCCTGTGTCGTTATCCAGTAATATGATGAAAAGGAGATTGCTAGGATCATAATTGCTACGGACATTGTTTATTTAATTAGTACAAAAAAAATTTCGTTAT
Organism: Chionoecetes opilio; assembly: GCA_016584305.1. NCBI lineage: Eukaryota > Metazoa > Arthropoda > Malacostraca > Decapoda > Majidae > Chionoecetes > Chionoecetes opilio. The sequence continues at coordinate 41,738 of JACEEZ010012832.1, forward strand.
TGAGTTTACATGCTGGTGTACGTGGAACACTGAACGGCGTGAACAGCCATGTAGAAGGATATAGATTGCGGCGAACAACATAACAACATCCACCCACTCGTGCGTTTTCCAACTAACTGATTATTTTCACTCAGACACAGCGCCAGGCACCGTCAAGGAATTCCTAAAATAACGTGTCGTACTGCAAATATTTATATTATTCAGTCTATTTCGATATAATGAAGGAGCGAAAACATGTTATAACTAAGTTCTCATTATGTTATCGACTGGTTAAGGGTGAAAATTTAGGCCTTTTGTGGGTTTTTAACCCTTTGTAATGGCTATCGTACGTCTGGCAGTTTAGTGCATTGATAGCTGGGAAAAGATTTCAAATAATATTATATTCTAAATCATGATATTATTCATATGTTAACTCCATCATATACATATTCCATATTAGGTGTACCGTTGAGTATTGATATGTGTTGATAATATGTTGGAAGTTATTGAAATAAGGGAAAATATGACCTTGTGTTATTCCGTAATAATCTTTGCCCCCGTTAATCAAGTGTTATTTTTATATGATACTAGCTACACACACATCATCATCATCATTGGGGGCATACGCCTGGGGGCGCGTCGCCTCACCCACCCTACGACGCCACTCCCGGGGGTCACCACGCGCGAGTTCCCATGCAGGCTCCTTTCCCATACCAAGCAGCTCTCGACAAGAAACATCAACTTGCCCCAGCCACGAGCCTTGTGGGCGCCCCCTTGGCCTCCTCCACGCCGGATTGTCTCTTACATATACAACCCAATGGGAAGGATCGGTTTCAGGGTAGCGTGCCACATGCCCATATAGCCGAAGTTGGCGCTGACGGACTATGCAGGTAATAGGCCTCAATTCAGTGTCACGGTGCAATCGCTGATTTGACACGTAATCATCCCAGCGATACCCCATGATTCTGCGAAGACACTTATTACCAAAGGCATTGATTCGTCTCTTCAAGTCACTATTTAGTGTCCATGTCTCACAACCATAAAGTAAGACAGGGATCACAAGCGACTTGAAGATCCGGATCTTTGTCCTCCTGCACAGGTACCGACAACGCCAAATACTCCCGCTGAGCGAGTCCATAACACCGTGGGCTATGCCAATCCGCCGTAAGGCTTCTTGACGTGACCCGCCGTCATTATGGACTGCGCTACCAAGGTATGTAAAACTTTCCAAGATCTCAATGTCCTCGCCACACGCATGAACAGACTGTACTGCTTCATCTAGTAAGTCTCCAAACACCTGGACCTTGGTCTTGAGCCAGGAGACCTCAAGTCCCAAAGGCTTTGCCTCCTCGTGCAGCGCCTCGAGAGCCATCACCAGAACCTCCAGCGACTCAGCAAAGATTACTGCATCATCGGCAAAAACAAGATCAGTGATCTTGGTGTTGCCGACGGATGCTCCACAATCACTTTGATCTACAACCTTGTCCAATACCCAGTCCATACAAGCGTTGAAAAGTGATGGGGCAAGGACGTACCCTTGCCTCACTCCTGTATTCACAGGAAAGAAGCTGGATACACCTACCCCACACTTCACACATCCCCGACGCACTCTCAGTCCCAGAATACAGACCAGTTATCAACCAATAGTCCTTGCGGAATCCTCGAAGTCGCAGAAGATCCAGAGTGACTCACGATGCACTGAAGTCAAACGCCTTCGTGAGATCAACTATACTGCTGCAAGCATCCCCTGTCGAAACTCACGTCGGCGTTTCCACCAGGACACGAAAAGCTAGGATAATGGTCGTTTTGACTTACCAGGCGTGAACCCCCATACTGCTGAGTCTCTGATGCTTCACCAGTATGACTGCGACTTCGTGTCAGCAATAGATGGGCAAGCACCTTGCCTGTTACGCTGAGCAGTGTAATACCGCGGGTACTTGTGCAGTCTGACGGTCCCCTTTCATTTCCAGATAGGGACGACCACCACTTTTCGTCAGGGGGAATGGTACCTGATTGCCCACGCAGTCAGACAGCATGCAACCCGCGGATCATGGCCTCACCCCCAGCTTGAGGGAGAGCTCCGCACTTGATATTACAAACACCAAGTGCCCTTCCCCCCTTTCAACTTTGCTACAGCTCTCTGACTTCGTCACGAGAGGGTGCGGTTGTCGTCCATCGGAGGATCGCATCCACATGCTGTAACCCAGTGGTGTGAAGCTGCTCAGTTGGAGGGTCCACAGTTGAACAACACACCAGACAAACTGATAACTTTTTCATGTAAACTCCCTCCTATGTACGTATCTCATCTTTATTTCGATGTATCTCTGGGTGTTCCTGATTAAAACTGGAAATATTTTGAAATAAAATGAAATATGATAATTCGATAAACTATTATAATAAAATCTTTTATAACCATTTTTAATTAGCTTGAACAGGCCTATCATATTGGAGGGTAACCGATATTGAGATAATATGTAATTACTGAGTTTAATATATATAATATGAAATGATATTTCCCACTTACAACTACGTATCAGCGCCCATCGGCCTCCGGAGGATTGAAACGTCCGTTGCCGTTGCTTGTCATACTGATGTAATACTACATCAAAATAATCATATAACTGTTGTTTCAATGTTTTATACATAGAAATATGCAATTCTTGAAATTCTGTACATTAATTATCACATAGTAAATTATCCCGTCAGAAATACACCAGCGGGCCTTTCGGAGGGCGGACGGAGGTAATTTTCCGCCGGCGAAGAGCCGCCGTTCGACGCTCTAACGCCTACCGTCGGCCCGCCGGGTGATGGTTGCTGGGGTAGTGTTGGGAGTGGAAGGTTGGGTGATGCCCTGGGCGGAGGGTGTTCGGTGTTGAGGGTGGGAAGGTGTTTGGTGTTGAGGGTGGAAGGGTGTTCGGTGTTGGTGGTGGGAAGGCATCGTTGGCGGCCTGTTACGTTTGTCGCACGAGCTGGAAAATTTCTCGGAGTTGAGGCGAGGGAGGGCGGCGCTTTGGGTGGGATTTTCGGGGGCAGTAATGCGAACGGGAGTTTTGGCGGTGGGGTGTTTGGTGGTTCGCACGGTGGTGTAGATAGTGGTTGGGGTGGTGATGTGGATGGTGGTTGGGGTGTGTAGTGGTGGTTGGGGCAGTGTGTGCTTGGTGGTTGGGACAGTGGGTGCTTGGTGGGTTTAGAACAGTGGTGTGTTGAGGTGTTTGGGTCAGTTGTGTGCGTGTCAGGTTTAATCTCCATTTCGTTCGCTGATTATTAGGGTACGTATAGTAGGGTTATGTAGTTTTCAGTTAGCCTACTTCTTCTCTTATTCTTCATAAAGGAACCTTTCATGTTTCTATCATCTTAGGGACAATGTATACTTTTTTCAACTGTTTATCACTTACATGTAGTGTCGAACAGCATGTAGTTCACATCGATACCCTAAATATAGACCATAGGGTCTCCTGGTGTTTGTTCTTCATCTGTATTTCCTATATTTTTCCTTCTCCTATGCCCTGGAATTTCTATTATCTGCGATTGCTCGTAGGTTTGGCGTCAATAATGCATAAGTTTATAATATATCACATGTAATATGAAGGGGAGACTTCGGGGGGTTCCCTATTTTTTGATGGATTTCAACGCACCTTTCAGGGAATCTTCCTTCACAGTCTTAGCAATGTATAAAAAGTGTATCAGCCACTATTCTGAGATTCCTATAAAAAAAAAAGGTGTATTTGGGTGTATATTAATCGAATAGATATCTGATACTAATGTTTCAAATTGCAAGAAATGTGAGGAGTTTAATATTTGTTATATTGCCAAATCTATGTTTAATCAAATTTAACTTGAACGTTTTCTGTCTGACGTTATAACGCATGTTTTTGAAAAAGCCGTAAGTTTTGTAAGTCCATAAGATAAAATTGGACTACAATAACTTACTATTTCCCAAAGTAAAAAAAATTGTATAGATTTATAGAGTAGTATTTGTGATTAAAATACTTTTACTAATTCTTTACTATGAAAACAAAGAGTTTAATTGCTTTTAAGTAAAAGAAAATATTTTTCCAGAAACGCCAGCTAAAGTTTTTGAGTTTTTTTAACATGTTCTTTAAGTTATTTTACAGATATTTTTTTGTTCACATATTGCTCTTTTCCTGGTCACCTTCTTTCCTGTCTTTGCGAGTGAAGAATGGTTTTCGGTTTCTATAAATAATAGATATGTTCTGAAATACTTACATACGATATAATACAAGGGGTATCATTGGGGTGTCTGTTGCTCTTTCTTCGTCATCATTTCCTCAGAGACAGTTCAGGGACATCTTCCTACGTAATCTTCTCACACTCACTGCGTTGCACTACCAAAACCACATAACTATTATCGTAGCATGGTGCAGAGTGATTTACTCCACTCTCATACTTGCTTATACATTTCAACAGTTTACAAAAAGTTTTCTTGAGGACTACTAACCTCACTTCTCATCCTCTGTGTTCTATCATGATGTAATATTTTATTTCATATTTCTTGGCCTCTTCACCGCTGTCCGATGATTTGTTCAGCGTTGGGGTTGTACCAACAGGTGTGGTGGTTGTGAACTTCACAACACCACCACCACCATCTTTTGTTGTTCTTCATATCTCAAGTGGTTGACATGTTTAGAGCTCTTTTCTCGAGCCTTCAAAAAGCTCTTTATAACGCTTACTGATAGGCATGATGAGTAAAATAAAGAGCTAAAAAGCACGGCAGAAGCCAATCTATTGTATTGGCTGTCCGCTCGTCTTACTAAAAAAAAAAAAAAATCCGTTGTTTGTGGTCGCTATTCTGAAAGGTGGGCGAGGCGAGGCAGTGGAGGCAGGTCATGGAGTCTGCTGTGTAGGGACTTACAGACCCACACAAAAACAACATATCACGTAATTAGAACATAGGAGTGATAAATATTTGTTCTGCGATCACTAACTAGTACTATGAATGCTCGATTGTTGCTTTCTTAATCATCTATGTGTTTTGTGAAATGACACAGCAGGCGTGTGAACGAGAGGACTGGAACATTTTCTGGAAACTTTTACTTCCTGTGATTGTTTGTTTTCTCTCTCATAATGCGTTATTGGTTCATTTGTCACTATTTTGCAATGTTCATACTATACTAATAGTTGCAGGTTGCGTTTAAGAGTTACTATAAGTGTTATGTTTAACTGTCGCCCTCAGCCTAGTGAACGCGCGCTCCCTACAACCACCCTGTGCACACACACACAGAAACATTTCAGCTTTAATTGTAAGCGACAAATCAGTAAGTTAATATCACTTTTAATTGAATTTAATTGTGAATTTTTATTTCAAAAGCACACTGCCTATTTTACAAATAAAAGGTGAAAAAATTAATATTCCTACCATTATGGCTCAACAAAAATGAAAACCGCTGATGCGATGACGGGGTAGGGGCGGGGTCCGAATTCGGTAAAAGATAAACTTTTTATTGCAGTGTGGGGATTTCGAGCCCCAAAGTTGTTTTGCCATAGAAACAGCAACACCTTTACCACTGATCTATGGAGCGCCCGCTAAATAATGAAAGGAAGATAAATTTGAACATATTACCCGAAACTTATATTCTCCCACGCACTAAACTATATGCTTCTTGTCCTATTTGTGGAGACCATACTGGAGTGAATAGTAACTAACATAATGGTGTGAGGTAAACAAAACAATGATTAATAGTGTCAAGTGAACAACAGTCGTGCGGTGTGAGGGGCTGGCTTGGTGGTCAGTGGGTCGCACCCTACTCTGGGAACCTTAGCTTTACTGGATAATGGTGGACACATGTACTATACGTACGTATTTACTTGTTGTATATAAATTTATGTTGTAGTATATATGAATATTTACTCACAAACACGTGGCACATGGAGATTGAGCAGTGGAGACCTAGTGCAAAAATATTACAAAGATTACGAGCGGCAGGAGAGTTGAACTGAAACCAGTGGAAGGAGAAAGTGTGTGTGTATACATGTATGTGTGAGTGTGTCTGTGTGTGTGTGTGTGTGCGTGTGTGTGTGTGTGTGTGTGTGTGTGGTGTGTGTGTGTGTGTGTGTGTGTGTGAGTGTATTGTGTGTGTGTGTGTGTGTGTGTGTGTGTGTGTGTGTGTGTGTGTGTGTGTGTGTGTGTGTGTGTGTGTGTGTGTGTGTGTGTGTGTGTGAGTGTGTGTGTGTGGTGTGTGTGTGTGTGTGTGTGTGTGTGTGTGTGTGTGTGTGTGTGTGTGTGTGTGTGTGTTGTGTGTGTGTGTGTGTGTGTGGTGTGTGTGTGTGTGTGTTGTGTGTGGTGTGTGTGTGTGGTGTGTGTGTGTGTGTGTGTGTTGTGTGTGTGTGTGTGTGTGTGTGTGTGTGTGTGTGTGTGTGTGTGTGTGTGTGTAAGTGTATGTGGTTTGTGTGTTTGTGTGATGTGTTTTGAATTATAGTATGATTCTATAATTCATTTCATTGTTATTTTACATTATTATTGTTATCTTTATTATTATTATTATCATTATTATTATTGAAAAAAATAACAGTATTATTAATTTTATCAATATTAAATTATCATCATCATTACTATTATCACTATTACTGTCGGCACGTAGATGATGTAGGGAATAATCGCTGAGAAATGTGTCATATTATCATCCTTGTTCAGCTTTGCCCAAAGGCTGCTTCACGGGAATACAACATTTATCAACATTTATTCCTCAGTCCGTGTGTCTTTCACCACCTGTCACCACCTGTCACAACGTCCTCAAAGCATTGTTGTTACTACTACTTTTATCATTAGTATTGTCATTATTAATATATTTATTTAGTACTATTATTCTCCTAATTATTATTATGACTTTTTTTTCTACATTATAGTCATTGGCATTATTGTTATTATTATTTCTATCGTTATTCATATTATCATTATTGTTTATCATCATAAATATCCTTATTATCATTAATAATATCGCCCTATCCGCCATTAAGCTGTGATTCACGTTTAAGCTTCTTGGAGCCCAGGATTATTTCCCGATAGATAAGGGTCAGGGGGCATTTTTCTGGTTTTTTCCTTTACGCAAAAAATATTCACACTTTTTAGACTCCCCTTCAGGGATAGATGAGAGGCAATTGTTCAGTAAAACACTTTTCCAATAATCGGGTTTCGTGGGGGAAATATTGGGGGTTTTCGTGAGGATGTAGAGAGACACTTTGGCTTTTGGTAGTTCGTAAATTTAAGTTAAACTATACATTGGCGAAATACGTAAAAAACGGGTTTCCCTGTACACTTCCGCCCGCTCCCATCTCTCAGCCCTTCTCCCGGGGCCCCCCGAGGCAGCCCCCCCTTTCCTCCCCGCTGCCCCCTCGAGGGGTTTGCCCAATTTACTCTTTTCTCCTGGGGACTTTTACACTGCCCCCTTCACACTTAAATAGCAGGGAGTGAAATTTTTTAAAATATTAAACAAGCATATACTTTTAAATAATCTCTATTTTTTAAAAAATTACCATGTTCCCATGTATATACGATATGTTTAAATAGCTACGTAAAATTCCTTAAAAACCTACTGGTAGGGGGGGCCGTGAGCAGGGGGAAACCGAGAGAACAGAGGTCTCCTTGTAAACCTCTAGACAAGTTGAGCGAAAAACCACGGGGGGACCGGGGGGAAGCCCAAGTCCCAAAAACCAGTGTCACCCCAAAACCCTTTCCACAATTTTCTTATCCCCCTACATACTTTTTCCCCCTTTTAATGCCTATAATCCCTTTTAACATCGCTCGGTCACGCCCCGGGGCGCGCCCACACGGCCTAAAAAATGTACCAACCCAATTTTTTAAAAAATGTGCATACCTTTTCGGGACCTGTAAAAATTGGGAAATTTTCCACGTAAGAATATTTCCCTAACGTGATAGCTCGTTTTTAACACAAAAACAAAGAGCATGGGGACAGGGGGAAAAGAAAACAAGGGGGTTTTGGGGAATCAGGAGAGGCGTTCTCCAGAGCCGGGGGATACTGGGGACTCGTCAGAGAAGGTTTTGGGAAAACAAAAGAAAAACCCTAGAGAAGGTAAATTTTTGAAGAATTTGAGGGGAAAACAGTGGAGACGTTTTGTAAAAAACTTTTTGGAAGAAAAAACAAAAATCAACACTTACATAGTGACCAAAAACCCGTTGTTTAGGAAGTTCCGAAAGGGGCAAACGACATTTCAGATTATGTTTTCTCAATTTTATTGATACCATGAACCAAAATTCAATTTTCAGCTGGAAATCCCTTTTAAAAAAAAAATTTTTGCCCAAATTTCACATATGCCACCTTAATATAAAGGGAAGGCAAATAGTGAAGTGGAAAATAGATCCCTAGTCGGCCAGATCCCCATAGGGGAGATCGTCACCCCCCAAAAAAAACCTAGAGAGATAGTGGGTCCTGTTTTTAAAAAAATTTGTTTAATAGGTTAGTTTCAAAAAGGTCAGTGGGACCCTTTCCGAAAAACCTAAAAACACTGGTAACACCCCAAAAAAATTTTCGTCGGGGTTTTCCATTTGATTTAGACAAAATTTGGGGTTTTCGGAGTCCGAATATCACATTGATTTTGCTCTATCGGGGTCAATTTTTGAGTTTACAGCCTTTAGGTCCCGGGGACGAGTATACATTTCAAAATATCGGGGGTTTTTGGGGTTAAATTTATATTTTTTTGGGAAAATATATCAAATTTACAAGCACAGACACGAAAAAAGGGAAAATTCCAAAAAATTTACCCAACAAATCAATCCCTGTCTCCCCAAAACCCATTCTAAATTTCAAAATTCAAAAATTTCTAAATTTAATTGTTGAAAACTCCCCTGCATCTTTCTTTTTTTTCCCCTTTTATTGTGATGGCCCCGGCGGGGACGGTCAGCAGGAAATTTAACCCTAAAGTTTTCTCCCTACATTGCGGACAAACACCTTTTCGGGGACGGGGAAAACATCACAGGATTTGTGAAGCGCGCCTACGGGGTTACTTTAAAGTCAAGCTGGGTGCCCCAAAAATAATTTCCTGGGCCCCGCACACGGTGTGAAAAGACGTGCGTGGAATCCCTCCGGCGGGGGGACGAAGGGCGCAAAAAAACTTCCTGAATTTTTGGGATTCCGATGGTTGGGGGGGAACCCTTTTTTGACCATGCATGGGGTTTTGTTACTTCTGCGCCACAATACTAAGGGCATAAACCCGGGAAGAATGGGCAAGCCCCCAGTACCCCCTTCCATCTGCCCCCCCGTCCACGGGCTCACGCGAAGAAATTCCTGAAACAGCGTTCACAGAGTTTCCCCGGACAGCAAACGACGGGGCCCACCAGTAAAAAGGACGAGCGAGGATATACAGAAAAAAGAGTTAAAGCACAAGATAGCCCGCACCCCTTTTTACAATGTGGGGCTTAATGATCGGTTGGGATCTCAGCTTGTCGAAGACTTCCCCGAGTTTTGGGGGCCTCCAGACCAAAGAAAAAAATCTATTTGGAAAGGCGCGATTTTCAACTTTTTTTCGTAGAAGGCATGAGGCATAAAAAATTGGGAACTTTTTCCCCAGGAGGAAGACCTCGTGTATTTGCCGAGATGTCGCCGGCCCTTTTTGGTTAAACTGGGCCGCTCCTCAATACGATCCGAGAGTTTGGGCCGGATTTCCCCATTGACAGCTGTAAGCGCTTTTGAAGGGTGTGCTCCTCCACAACGGGAACCATTTCGCCTCAATCCCTTTGCGAAACCCCACAACTCTCAAAGAGAAATATGAAAAAAAGGGAAGTACGGGGCTCGAAAAAAACCCAATAGAGCAGCCCAAGGATCATCGCGTCGATTTGAAGAGGTGAATTTTCTACTTGGTCAGCAGTCCGGGTTCACGAAGTCCCCATCCCTTTTAGGCATTTTGGGACAGTCGAGACAGACCCCAAAGCACTATGTAAAAAAAAGAGTGGCCGGCGCTGAGAGCATTTAGTCCCGGGGCGGGGAAACACCATAAAGGAACCTTTTGTTAGGGGAAAAGGGGATATTGACCCCACCGCCCCTTTTAAAGCTTGGGTTAATGAAACATTCACGCGCGCTCGGGGAAAAAAGGGAGGGGAGGGCTTCAATACCGTCCCGGCCCTTTTTCCTGGAATAAACCATTGAAAAGTAAAGGGCCCGGGGGCTTTTTCGAGGGCCCACAGATACGGCAGCTCATAAAGGACACAGATTCCAAAACTCCAGAACACGCTAGAGTGCGCCGCGTGGAAATTTTTGTGCAGGTGGTGAACAACTTCCTGGGGAACACGAAGGCGGGCAAACCACCCCCGGGACTCGTCAGCAGGCATGATAGGGGGCCCTTTTCCCCCCCCCCAAAAAACTGGGTGTTTGATGAGAAATTAAAGAGCATTTCCCCGTTCTCAACATGGAAAAAGTTTCCTGAAAACCTTGGGGCGATGAGCGACGGCAGGGAAAAAGGGTTTTCCATCAGGCCCAGCGCCAAATGGAGGAGAGGTACCAGGGGAGGGGGGGACGCAGTCAGATGGGGGGATACTGCGGGTCCCTTTGAAGAGAGAAAACCCCAGCAGCTGCTCACAAAAGGGGGAATCGAAAAAAAAAACGCCGATTTTTTGCGTAAAACTCTGAACTTTTGTGTACCTAACGCTCTTTCCCCTTATACAAATTTTATGATAATTTTTGCTTATAAAATTTTGATGGACAAAATAAAAAACTGAAAAATTTTGGATACGCGACTTTTTTTCTTGGGGAAAAAAGGGAAAAAATTCATCAGGGGTTTCTCAGCTGATGATCCCCCAAAATTTTTTTTTTTACAAAAAAATCGTTTTTTTTAAATTTTTTCGTAGAAAAAAAACCGGGACCGTTTGAGCAAAACCAAGGTCATTTTGGGGATTTCAGAGCATAAAAATTTAGTCTAATTCAGCTGGAAAACCCGGGACGATTTTCAAAACATAGGGTTTTTTTACCAGTGAATTTATTTAAAAATGCAAAAATGCATTTCACATACGAAAATTAGTTTGAAATCGAGGGGCGGGAGAATAGGTGCATGGGGTTAGTGGTGAAATTTGGGTTAGTGGAAGTGCGTGGAGGTAGGTAAGCAAAAATCAGCCCAAAAGGCCCGGGGCCCGTCGGGCTTTTTTGGGCTTCTTTAAAAACCCGTTTACTATGAAAATTTTTTGGACAGTTGAAAAAGTGGATTTCCCAAAACCTTTTAAAATTATTTCCATTTCCCTTTCACCAACCCAAAAATGCGCGGGCCCAAAAATTTCGGGGCAAAATTTGGGAAATTTCCCACTTGAACTTTGAACCATTTTCGGATCCCCCCTTTTTTTTTGTTTTAGGAAAACCGGGACGTTATGTTTTTGTGCCATCACTCGGCACGGAAGCTTTTAGCCCTTTTCCCGGGCCTTTTTTTGTATATTTGTAAAAAACAGGGAAATTTTATCAAATAGCCCAAACTTTGTTATACACAGGATAAGGGGCCCTTTGGCCCAAAGGTATATGGGATCGTTTATTCCCCACCATTAAAATAAGTAGGAGGAGATTTGCCCCTTTGGGCTTTGCCAAAAATGAAATATTAATGCAAGCCCACAGTAGGGGGAACCCCAAACTTTCCCAATTGGTGCAAACTGTTTACAACAGGTCTCAAGCGTCAAAGGGTCTTCCTGGGTTTGCGCGCTCCACCAGCCCCTTTGAGCTTTGAGGTAGCGGACCGTTTAAAGTCTGCCTTTAAAAGGTACAAGTACAAATTCCATAAAACAATACATTACGGAAAAATCTGCCCCTTTTCCCCTGAGCAATAATCTTGGTGTGGAATAAGGGGAGAAAAAAAAGTTTTTAAGCATGGGTACAGTCCCAAACCCTTTTTTTCTTCACCGGGGCAAGGACTACAAACCTTGAAAAGTGATCTACACCCAAACCCGAAGGGATTTTGGGGGCCGTGAGCTCGGGGGGAAAATGTAGAAGATCATTGCAACTAAATCCCATGGGTTTTTCAGGTGGTGGAGTATTCTTTATAGGAGGGGTCCGGAGTCGCCCTTTGTTTTGGGGACAAGGGTACACACCGGGGAAATATTCTTTAAAAGGGCACAGCAGGGGCCAAAAAAAACAAACGCCCGCGGGTGCTAGGGTACGATTACGTCCCCGGGTGTCCAGCCCCTGGGCACCCTCGTGCACAATTTTCCCAAAAACCCTTTGGGAAAAAAAACGTCAGGTATAAAATTTTTTTTTCCCCCCTGGGTCTCGTTTCTGTGGCCAATGCGGCCAAAAGGACCTTGTCAATCGACGGAAAAAAATTTTGAAAAATTCACCGATAATGCTGGTAAGGGGTCCCCTGCCAGACTCTAAGGCATTTGATGAACCCTTTCCCCCCAGTTTATGTTTACGTTGTTTGACGCCCAAAATTTATAGATCGAAAAATTTGGGACGGGGGTTTTCCCCCTGACCCCACCACCACCGGAACGTTTCCCCCCCCCCCCCCCCATAACGCGCCCCCTACCACATTTTCCCCGTCCGGGCAAAAAATTTTAAGGTTGGGTTAAACTCTTGGATCGTCAGATACAAACGTGCAAGACCCACCGGAATTAAAAAATTTTCCCTTTAATAAAACCCGTAACGGCTGCCCTGGTCGGTATAGGGGCAGTTATTGGTAGCCAATAATAACGTCTTTTAAAATGTTTTGGGGCCCCAAAATAATCCGAGGGTCTCTTGATGGTAAAGGAATATTTTACTTCGCCCGGGGAAAAAATTTGCCGCTACGCGATTTCACCGGGTTTTCCCCCTTTCATCTGTTTGGGATTTGTTTCTGCCCCCAAATCCCTTAGCCGTAAACGTCTGTACATGCTCAAATTTGGGGCTGTAAAATTGGGAATGCCAAGGGGAAAAGGGGCGTTCACGGTGCAAAATTTTAACCCATTTTGAAGCCTTTTTTCCTGAGGAGGGATCCCCGTGAAATGAGACTCTTTTTTTAAAGTGGTTTTGGGGAGATGCCTTTCTGGCGAAACTTTGATAAAGGGGGGGTAAAAGGGCCCCCTAGTTTCCCCCAAAAAAGGTCAACATTCTCAAAAAACCCGGGGTTGAGGAAAGTTTTTTTTCGGGCCCAAAATCTTATCGCCATGGTGGGAGTTCCTCCCCGGGCGACAGTATGGCTTTTTTTTAAAAAGTAATCTTAGCTTTCAAAAAATTTACACTTGGTGAACCCTTTGGGTTTGAGACCAAACTGACAAAAAAGCGCGGGAAAACGGGCCCCAAAAAATTTTAAAATGAAACTCATGGCTTTTTCTAGGCAATTATAATATCGTCCCGGTATGCGAGCACGGGGTTACCTATCATACCGTTTAAAAATTGTTTTTTATCATTCTCTGAAAAGTAAGCGGGGCGGAAATTTAAACCCAAAAGGGCCCTCCGAACCATTTGTAGGACCTCCCGGCGTACTGAACGCCGTAAACCCCTTTTAGAGGATTCGCCATGGGTAACCCGCCAGTACCCCGGGCCAAAAATTCCCCTACTACTGAAAAATTTTATTACCCGGTCCCCAACAAAAATGAGAGATCTTTTTGGGCTGGTAATGGATACCTGTTTCTTCTGAAACCTGATTCACTGCCGGAAGTCAATAACGGGGGGAAAAGTTCCTCCCTTTTTGGGACAAAGGGAAAAAAGGGGCTGTTCCCGGGGGGGCAGGAGGGTTTAAAAACTCCTTTTCTAACATTTCCTCTACATGTGTTTTAACCCCAGCCCGGGGGGCTATGAGGGGAGCCCGTAAGCAGGTATGTAGAAGGTTTTGGGCCCCCCGGACTGAGTTTTAAGTGTGCCCGTTTTATCCCGGGAGCCCAAAAGTTCAACCCGGGGGGTTTTTATGGGGCAACTCGGACGGGCCCCCAAAAGTTCCCAAGGCGAGGCCTTTAAATCCGGGTAGGGCCCCGACGTTGACAAGCGAACCGAGGGGTTTGGACCAGACCCTGCTCGATGTCAAAAGGCGAATTTGCAAACCCTAGCAAAAAAAAGCTGAGGGAGCTCCAATGGTTTAGGTACCACCTTTCGACCCTACCACCAACCCTTCCCCCAAAGGGAAAAATTTCCCGCTTAACTCGCAAAGGCCCCCTGTTGGGGTTTAAAACCAATGCTGATGTTTTTTTTTTTTTTTTTTTATTTTTTTTTTTTTTTTTTCTATGGGGCCGGCCCCCCGAAAAGGGATTGCCCTTTCCCAACGGGGTTTATTACCTGGGCGCCCCAAAAAATTTCCCCCCTAAAATTAGGGCTAGGAAAGAATTGGGGGAAAACCATTGGCCCCTTTCGTTTTTTTGGGGTTTCATTTGGGGGGGGCGGACAAAAGGGTTTCCAAAATTCCGCCCTTTAAGTTCCGGAAAATTTTTTAAAATGAATTGGGGGCTACCCAATTCGGTTGCCTCGGGTTAAAAACCCCCTCCCCCCTTTAAAATTTATTTGAACCCTTTAGGGGGAAGTTTAGGGAAATAGGGAAAATCCCAAATGTTCCCTTTAAATTTTTTAAAAAGGGGGATTACCCCCAATTCAAATTTATCTGGGGTAAATTTTCCCCCCCCCCAGGGCCCCCTTTTAACCCCCTACGGGGGCTTGAAAGTAAATTTTCATAGCTCCATAAGGAAAAGGAGGGAAATTTTTTTTACCTTAAAAAAAGGGAAGCCCCCTGTTTTTTTGTTTCCCCGGGCACCCCTTTTTAAATTCAAAAACCCCTTCCCGGGCGAAGGAAAAAACTCCATTTTTAGGGGCCTTTCAACGATTCTTCCCAAGAGATTTCCATCCCCGAGCCCATTTACCCCAAGGCCGGGAAATTTTTGGTTTTTGGGGTATTGATAGAGTTTTTTGGATGGCAGGGAGGCCCTATATTTGGTTTTCCTCCGGGGTCCCCCCCCGGAAAGGAAAAAAATTTTCTTTTTCCCCCCGGGGGTGGGGGGTTTTAGTTTTTAAACCCCCGGGAATGTGGCGCCCGGGGGGCCTTTTTAAAGTCCCCCCGAGGGGCTTTTTCACTTTCCCCGCGCCCACTTATAAAAAGGTTTTGGGGGATTTTTCCGGTGTTTGGTGGGAAGGGGATTTTCCCTAAAGGGGGATGGAAAAGTAGGGGTTTACTTTATTCTTGCTCGGCCCCTTTTTCCCCTTTTCCCCGGGAAAGGAAAAAAGGAAAATTGAAACCCCCTTTTCAAGGAATTCCCCCGGGGCCGTTCCGTTTTTAAATTTATTATACCCAATTTTTTGGATACCCAATTTTGGGTTGTTTTTGGGGGCATTTCTTTTCCCCTATTCCCACCTTGTTTTCGAGGCCAAAATGCCTTTTTTGCAGCTGGCCACCCGCCCAAAGAAAGGCCGGGGGGGAAAAAATTTCCCCCTTTTTAAAAAAAAAGGAGTATGTACTCCCCAAAAAATTTGTAAACCAAGGGAAAACCCCCCCCCTATTGTTTTTCCTTAACCCTTAAAGAAATATTAATTGTTTTAATTTTTTGGGGAAAAAATTCCAATTTTCAATTTTTGGAAAAACAAAATTAAAAAATTTGGAAAAAATCCATAACTAAAAATTTTTTAGCATTAAACCAAATTTCCCTTAAAATTTTTTTTTTTTTGGGGCCCTTTTTGGCCAGCCCTTTGGGGGAAAAAAAAAAAATAAAAAAGTTTTTGAAAAAAACCTTTTAAAAAAAAATTTTTTAAACCGGGTTTTTTTAATACCGGGTTTTTTTTTCAAAGCCCCTTTAAGTTTGTTTCGGGTTTTTTGGGGTTTTTTTTCCAGCAGCCATTATACTCATGGGTTCGCGAGCATCTTTATCTGGAGAAGGTCGGTATCGTGAGTACCCGTACCGTGGATCGCGCACTTGTAGGAGTCCCTATTTATTCTGTGCCTCGGCTGCTGTCCCTCCCCCGGAAGGAAAAGGAAGATTTAATCCTGTTTCAAGGAATCCCCTCGGAGCCGTGGTGGCGTTTGTAGTTTGATTATCACCCACTGGCGATACCTATCGCTGGTCTGCTCTCTTGCGGAGGCATTTCTTTTCTATATGTCCCACCTTGTTGCAGTAGGGACAAATGATTGCCTCTTTCGCAGCTGCCACTGCATAAGAAGGTCGGGAGGGATTATTGTCCGGTGTTGGAATAGGAGTATTTACTCCTGCAACGGTGGCTGTGAAAGCCGTAGAGTGTACTGTTTCCATATGCTTGCCATCTAAGGCCGTTATGAAATCCACTAACTCGTCCTTAGGACTGAAGGGCAAAGAAAGAGCTGCACGACGCACCTTCCCCTGCACATGTAGCATATAGAACAACAGTTCCAGAAATTTGAACATATTATCCATACTAATTTTTGTAGCAGTACACCAATTTGCCTCCGTTAGAATTTTGATGCACCCCTCCGTTAACGTATTATCCGCGATAGACCCATCCCATACAGTTTGCGACGCCAAATTCGTTATTATTGAATCAGTTACATGACTTACCTGTTTCACTACGGTAGAGCAGTCCTAAGGAGTGAATAAATAATCAAATATGTTAAAATAAGAAAAAGGTAGATATGTACATGAATAAATACACTTTTGTCAAACAAGAAACAATATTCGTTTGAATCCGTTGATAATTCTCTTCACTTATAATATCAATTGTGTATCAATTTAATTGCAATTACAATTGCTAATTTACAATTGTGTGCAATTTAATATCTCGTAACTTAATAACTGTTGGCCACAAATCCGATTGAACTCAGAAATGTTGAAGTTTTTCATTGAAGCGGGCATTTCGTTACTTTTTTTTTTGCCCTTGGCCAGTCCTTTGTGAAAAAATAAGTGTGATCTAGTCAGCCGTTTTAATACCGGTGTTTTCAAGCGTTGTTTCGTAGGTTTGTTTCAAGGCATTGTGGAGACCTCTATAGGGAGGGAAATGGATCCCGTTGTTCGTTGTTGGTGTAGGGCGGGAACGCTATCTGGAAATGTTAGTGTTTTGGTGTTGATATTTCTGTACGTGTATTTGCCTGCCCGTATCTACCAAATGCTCCTCTTCCTTCTCCTCCTCCACCTAATACTACTAAACTACTAAACTTGATAAATTAAATGCTTAGCAACAGCTGACCAACTTGATTACTTTGTCTCTACGTAATTTGTTTTTCTTAAAGTATAGGAGTATGTTTTGATATTACCCCGCGAGATATATTATTAACATCCCAGGATTGATTACGGTTAGTGGTAGTTTCAGTTAGCTTACTTCATTCCTATTATTCTTCATAAAGGAACTTCCATGTTCTATCCTCTTTAGGGACAAGGTATACTTTCCCAACTGTTATCTTACATGTAGTTTGATAGCAGTATGTAGTTCAGCAGATACCCTCAATATAGACCAATAAGTCTCCTGGTGTCTGTTCTTCCTCTGTATTCCTATGTTTTCCTTCTCCTCCTGGCCTGGAATATTCTATTATGCTGTGATGCTCGTAGGTTTGGCGTCAATAATGCATAACTTTATAAAATAGTCACAATGTAATATGAAGGGGAGACTCCCGGGGGTCCCTTATTTGTCGATGGATTTCATCGCAACTTTCAGGGAATCTTCTTCACAGTCTTAGCAATGTATAAAAAGTGTATCAGCCAATATATGAGATTCCATATAAAAAAAAAAAGTGTCATTTTTGAGTGTATATTTAATCGAATAGATCTCTGATACTAATGTTTCAAATTTGAAGAATGTTGTTGAGTTTAATATTTTTTATATATGCAAATCTACGTTTAGTCAGATTAATTAACATTTCATTGACGTTATAGCATGTTTTGAAAAGCTTTTTTAAAGATTCTGTTTACGGAAATAAGTNGTTTTTCCCCCCCGAAAACCCCCAAATTTTTTTTTCCCCCCCCCAAAAAAATTAAAACCCAAAAATTTTTAAAAAAACTTAGAACACTGACCAAAATTGTTTTTTTTTCCATTTTTTTTTTAAAGTATAGGAGTATGTTTTGATATTACCCCGCGAGATAATTTTAACATCCCAGATGTTTTACGGTTAGTGGTATTCAGTTAGCTTACTTCATTCCTATTATTTCATAAGGAATTTCCATGTTTCTATCCTCTTTTAGGGACAAGTATACTTTCCCAACTGTTTATTTTACTGTAGTTTTGATAGCAGTATGTAGTTCAGCAATACCTAAATATAGACCAATAAGTCCCCTGGTGTCTGTTCTTCTCTGTATTCCTATTGTTTTCCTTCCCTCCGGGCCCTGGAAAATATTTATTATGCTGTGATGCTCGTAGGTTTGGCGTCATAATGCAAAAACTTTATAAAATAGTCACAATGTATTGAAGGGAAAACTCCGGGGGTCCCTTATTTGTCGATGATTTCATCGCAACTTTCAGGAATTTTCCCCAAACTCTTAGCAATGTATAAAAATGTATCAGCCAATATATGATTCCATATAAAAAAAAAAAAAAGTGTCATTTTTGAGTGTATATTTAATCGAATAGATCTCTGATACTAATGTTTAAAATTTGAAAAATGTTGTTGAGTTTAATATTTTTTTATATATGCAAATCTACGTTTAGTCAGATTTAACTTCACATTTCATGTCTGACGTTATAAGCATGTTTTTGAAAAGGCTAAAGTTTTGTAAGTCAATAAGGATAAAATGGACTACAGATAATTTACTATTTTCCAATAAGGTTTTGTTTGCATAGAAATTTAGAGTAGTATTTGTGATCAAAATACTTTTACATAATCATTTATTATGAAAACTAAATGAGTTTTATTGCTTTGAAGTATAAGAAATTACTTTTACAATAACGCCGGCTAAAGTTTTGGAGTTACTTTAACATGATTCTTTCAGTTTTTTACCGATATTTTTTGCTCAAATTATTGCTTCCGGTCCCCTTATTTCTGCTCTTTGATAGGGAAGAATGTTTCAGTTCTATAATATATATGTTTTCTGAAATACTTACATATGAATATAATACTATGGTATCATTGGTGTCTGTTGCATCTTTCTTCGTCATCATTTCATCAGAGACATGTTCAGGCACATTTTCATGAGTAATCTTCTCACACTCACTCCGTTGCACTACCAAAAACACAACAATTATCGTATCTTGTGAACAGAGTGAGTTTACCATCACAATCATCACACTTGCCTATACTACATTTTAACAAGTTTTCAAGTTTTTTTTCTTGAGGACTACTAACCTCACACTCTCATCCTCTGTTGTTCTATCATGATGTAATAGTTATTTTCATATTTCTATTGGCCTCTTCACAGCCTGTCCGATGACTTGGTTCAGCGTTGTGTTGTACCAACAGGTGTGGTGGTTGATGAACCTTAACCACCACCATCACCACCACTGTTGTTCTTCAATAGCTCAAGTTTTGACCTGTTAAGAGCTTTTTCTCGAGCCTTCAAAAGCTTTTCTCGTGTACTGCGAGGCATGATGAGTAAATTAAAAAGCTAGGAAGCACTGCAAAAGCCAAATATTGTTAATATTGGCTGTCAGCTCGTCATACCAAAAATTAAAAATCCGCTGTTGTGGTCGCTATTCTGAAGGGGGGCGAGGGGAGGGAGGTGGAGGCAGGTCATGGAAGGCTGCTGTTAGAGGAAGTACAGACAACACAACAACAAACATATTCACGTAATTAAAACATAAGGTTAACCCAAGTGCTAGTGACTCTCATGTTTATCGGGGCGTGGTCAGAAGGAAGATCACTATGATGCACCACAGAAAAATCATTAACAGAGTCTAATAGCTGGGGTGATACAATACACACATCTAACACAGAGATTCACAAATCACGTTTGCGGTACGTCATGCATGTAAGAGAACAGTTGGAAAAGTACACCTTGTCCCTAAAGAGAATACAAACATGGAAGTTCCTTTATGAAAAATAATAGGAATGAAGTAAGCTAACTGAAACTACCACTAACCCTAATCAATCCTGGGATGTTAATAATATATCTCACGGGGCAATATCAAAACATACTTTATTTATACTTTAAGAAAATAAAATTAAGTAGATTAGGTCTTAGAGACAAAGTAATCAAGTTGGACAGCTGATGCTAAGCATTTAATTTATCAAGTTTAGTAGTTTAGTAGTATTAGGTGCAGGAGGAAAAGGAAGAGGAGCATTTGGTAGATACGGGCAGGCAAATACACGTACAGGAATATCAACACCAAAACACTAACATTTCCAGATAGCGTTCCCACCCCACACCAACAACGAACAACGGGATCCATTTCCCTCCCTAGTGAGGTCTCCGTAATGTCTTGAAACAAACCTACGAAACAACGCTTGAAAACACCGGTATTAAAACGGCCGACTGGATCACACTAATTTTTCACAAAGGACTGGCCAAGGGCAAAAAAAAAAGTAACAAAATGCCCGCTTTAAGGAAAAACTTCAACATTTCTGAGTTCAATCGGATTTTGTGGCCAACAGTTATTAAGTTACGAGATATTAAATTGCACACAATTGTAAATTAGCAATTGTAATTGCAATTAAATTGATAAATAATTGATGTTATAAGAGAAGAGAATTATTACCGGATTCAAACGAATATTGTTTCTTGTTTGACAAAAGTGTATTTATTCATGTACATATTTACCTTTTTCTTATTTTAACATATTTGATTATTTATTCACTTATCATAGTCCTTAGGACTGCTCTGAAATTATCTATCGCAAATAATCTCTGGAGCTGCAAGAAGCTTAAACGTGAGTCACAGCTTAATGGCGGATAGGACGATAATATTAATGATAATAAGGATATTTATGATGGTAAAGCAATAATGATAATATGAATAACAATAGCAATAATAATAACAATAATGCCAATTACTATAATGTTGAAAAGAATTGTCATAATAATTATAAGGATAATAATAGTACAAAATAAATATATTAATAATGACAATACTAATGATAAAAGTAGTAGTAACAACAATGCTATGAGGACGTTGTGACAGGTGGTGACAGGTGGTGAAGGACACACGGACTGAGGAATAAATGTTGATAAATGTTCCCGTGTTGGATGGATAAATGTTGTATTCCCGTGATGCAGCCTTTGGGCAAAGCTGAACAAGGATGATATATGACACATTTTTCAGCGATTATTCCCTACATCATCTACGTACCGACAGTAATAGTGATGATAGTAATGATGATGATAATTTAATATTGATAAGATTAATAATACTGTTATTATTTTCAATAATAATAATAATAATAATAATAATAAAGATAATAATAATAATGATAATAACAATGAAATGAATTATAGAATCATCCTATAATTCAAAACACACCACACAAACACACAAACCACATACACTTACACACACACACACAAACACACACACACAAACACACAAACACACACACACACACACACACACACACACACATACACACACCACCACACACTACGGGTACTCGTAGTGTAGGGGTAGCACTCTTCGGTTCACAAACGAGAGGTCCCGGGTTCGATACCCGGGCGGAGCGGAAACAGATGGGCTGTTTCCTTAAAACCCAAGCCCCTGTCCACCCAGCAGTAAATGGGTACCGGGTGTTAGCCGTGGGTTTTGTGACCCCCCTCCCAGGGTGCTGGCTTCGGCCAAAACTAAGCACTAAGGATGAATGATAAAAATGTTGATATGGAGACGGGGCCATACGAGCGTTGCTCTGGCCCTGTAAAATACAACTAGATGAATACACACACACACACACACACACACACACACACACACACACACACACACACACACACACACACACACTTTCTCCTTCCACTGGTTTGCAGTTCAACTCTCCTGCCGCTTCGTAATCTTCGTAATATTTTTTGCACTAGTGTCTCCAGTATTCAATCTCCATTTTCACGTGTTTGTGAGTAAATATTCATATATACTACAACATAATTATATATACAACAAGTAAATACGTACGTATAGTGCATGTGTCCACCATTATCCAGTAAAGCTAAGGTTCCCAGAGTAGGGTGCGACCCAATGACCACCAAGCCAGCCCCTCACACCGCCACGACTGTTGTTCACATGACACTTTTAATAATGTTTTTGTTTAACTCACAACCATTATGTTAGTTACTATTCACTTCACTCCAGATGGTCTCCACAAATAGGAAGGAAGCATATAGTTTAGTGCGAGGGAGGAATAGAAGTTTCAGGTAATATGTTCAAATCTATCTTCCTTTCATTATTTAGTGCACATGGGCGCTCCATAGCTCAGTGGTAAAGTGTTGCTGTTTCTATGCAAAACACTTGGGTTCGAAGCCCCCACACTGCAATAAAAGCTATCTTTTACCGACCTCGGACCCCGCCAACATGGATCCCGCCGTTAATGGATCAGCCTCTCTTTATTTTTCTTGAGCCCCTAATTTGTAGGAATATTAACTGTTTCACCTTTTATTTGTAAATGGTCAGTGCTTTTTTTTTTATTCAAAATTAAATTAAATTCAATTAAGGTGATATTTAACTTACTTTTGTCGCTTAAAATTAAGCTTAAATGTTTATGTGTTGGTGTGCACAGGGTGGGTGTGGGGGAGCGTGCGTCACAGGCTGAGGGCGACAGGTAAATATAACACTTATAGTAACTCTAACACGCAACCTGCAACTTTATTAATTTTCATGTATGTGCATTCATTGCAAAATAATTGACAAGTTAACCGATAAACGCATAATGTGAGAGAGAAAAACGATTCGAAGGAAGTAAAAGTTTCCAGAAAAGTGTTACAATCCTCTCTTCACACGCCTTTCAGTCTCATTTCACAACACATAGATGATTAAGAAAGCAAAAAACCGAGCATTCATTTCATAATCCTAGTTTGTGATCGCGGACAAATATTTATCACTCTTATGTATTAATTACGTGAATATGTTTGTTGTTGTGTTGTCTGTACCTCCTCTAACAGCAGCCTTCCATGACCTGCCTCCACCTGCCTCGCCTCGCCCACCTTCAGAATAGCGACCAGAACAACGGATTTTTTTTTTTTTATAGTAAGATCAGCGGACAGCCAATAAAAACTAGATTTGGCTTCTGCCGTGCTTTCTAGCTCTTTATTTTACTCATCATGCCTCACTGTAAGCAAAAAACGTTTCTGAAGACTCGAGAAAGAGCTCTAAGCATGTCAAAACTTGAGCTATTGAAGAACAACAGTGGTGGTGGTGGTTGTGGTGAAGGTTCATCAACCACACCACACCTGTTGGTACAACCCCAACGCTGAACCTAGTCATCGGACAGGCTGTGAAGAGGCCAATAGAAATATGAAAATAACTATTACATCATGATAGAACAACAGAGGATGAGAGTGTGAGGTTAGTAGTTCTCAAGAAAAAAACGTGAAAACTTGTTGAAATGTAGTATAGGCAAGTGTGATGATTGTGATGGTAAACTCACTCTGCACACATGATACGATAATAGTTATGTGTTTTTGGTAGTGCAACGCAGTGAGTGTGAAAAGATTACTGATGAAGATGTGCCTGAACATGTCTCTGATGAAATGATGACGAAGAAAGATGCAACAGACACCAATGATACCCTAGTATTATATTCATATGTAAGTATTTCAGATACATAACTATATTTCTAGAACTGAAACAGTCTTCCCTCTCAAAGAGAAGAAATAAGGGGACCAGGAAGCAATAATTTGAGCAAAAAATATCTGTAAATAACTGAAAGAATAATGTTAAAGTATCTCCAAAACTTTAGCCGTCGTTATTGTAATAAGTATTTTCTTTTACTTCATAGCAATAAAACTCATTTAGTTTTCATAATAAATGAATTATGTAAAAGGTATTTTGATCACAAAATGCTACTCTAAAAATCTATGCAAACAAAATTCTTATTTGGGAAATAGTAGGATATATGTAGTCCATTTTATCTTATTGACTTAAAAAAACTTTAGCCTTTTCAAAAACATGCTTATAACGTCAGACATGAAACGTTTAAGTTAAATCTGACTAAACATAGATTTGCATATATAAAAAATATTAAATTCATCAACATTCTTTAAATTTGAAACATTAGTATCAGAGATCTATTCGATTAAATATACTCCCAAAAAATTACACTTTTTTTTTATGGAATCTCATATATTGGCTGATACACTTTTTATACATTGCTAAGACTGTAAAGTGGATTACCTGAAAGTTGCGATGAAATCCATCGACAAATAAGGGACCCCCCGGAGTCTCCCCTTCATATTACATTGTGACTATATTATAACGTTATGCATTATTGACGCCAAACCTACGAACATCACAGCAGAATATAATTTTACAGGCCAGGGCCCGTATTTAAAATAGCTTAGGGGTTTCCCATAAGCAGACAAAATGGCGAAGTTCGCCATAAATCACCGAAAATTCCATAAGTGCTCGTGTTTCCCCCAAATAAAGTTGCCCATAAGCGCTAGGGGATGTCCGGAGGTCCCATAAGGATCCTTATGTTGACTTTAAGCCGTCAACATGGCAGCAAAACAACTCTTCCGCCAGCGCCAATTGGGCATTTTCGTGCCAGAAGAGACGTTCTCGGCTAATTGAATGACGAAGAACTTGTCAAGAAGGTATCGGCTAAAACCATGAGGGAATATGATGTCACTGTCGTAAATGCATTCCTCCAGAGAAAAATGAAAAAGGAACCTTTACAATGACAGCGGGAATGAAAATTATAATAACATTATGATTGTTTCCTCGCCACTGGCAAGATGCAGCAGGCACTGAGCAGTGCAGCTGCTGCAGTGATGACCATGGAGCAGCTGGAGTGGACAGGGAAAAGGCTTGCTCAAGTCCGTCCATGGTAATACTCTCGTGTACCCAAATTCTGTGCGAGACAACAATCGAGAATTCTCGCCAACGGAAATTTTCGACGACAGTTCCACTTCTACATAGATGAAAAGGATGAATAAAGGGTTTTCATTGTTTATTTGACAACATTTTTCGAAGGCATTATTATTTTCTATTTAGTATTGATGTTTATAATAAATTTAGCTCTTGTTTTTGGCCGAAATTAAGGTAAAGATTTGTTTTACCTACGCAGTCATATCTACCTTCTGGAGGGCTATCATTTCAGCTTCAGCACGTAGTGGAGATACTACTTCCGGAAAAACAAAAATGTAATACTTGGAAAAAAAGGGTTAATCTTATACACTAGGGGACCAGAATTACCTACACAATTGGGAGTGTGCTTTCGGGTTTATCTTAATGGATTCTCAGAAACTCTCAAGAGTTTCTGTCGCAAATCATTACTTTTGGAGACATCAAATGTTTTTAGTAAGAAGCGTATATGACATGAAATTAAGAACCAAAAACCCACCTTTAGATTCATTAACCTAACCTAATGTAACCTAACCCCCCCTTTAGATTCACTAACCTAACTCCACCTTTAGATTCACTAACCAACCTAACTCCACGTTTTAACCTTCTAACTAAAGCCAAATCCTCATTGGAAAGTGTCCGCGGAAAGGGGAAGAAAAGCAGAGGCGATGCAGGTCACAAGAGGAAGAAGAGTGAGACGCACGTAAACACTTAGTCTTTCTCCTCCCTAAAAATAACAGGTATTGTTGTAGTGTTTCCCCATACTCCCCCCTCTCCCCAAAAAAAAATTTTGGGCACCTTGGGGATATGCGGGATATTTGGCTGGGGTACAAAGGGTGCGTTGCAACCACATAGTTATTGAGTTAGGTAGTGGCGTAAAAAATTCCCTAGATCTAGGGAAAATTGACTGAATTTCTTCAGTCAAGAAACGTGTGGACCTGCTGACGATTTCCTCACAACAGAATGACCGGAGTACGAGTCCACCCCACCCTCCCCCACCCCTCCCATTAAGAAGTAATAAAACAAATTTGGTTACCGGGGGTGTCGAGGGGCCCCATTAGATTAGGTTAGATTATCGGGTGATTATCGCTAAGTTTTGGATAGGTTTTTCGGTGATTATCGCTGTTAGGATAGTTATCGGGGGTCAAGGGGGGCAGAGCCCCTCGCTAGGAGGTTAGGTTTAATTTGCTTAGGTTAGGTTAGATTACGAGGGGGGCCTTGTAATCTCGGAGCTTGAAGGTTAGGTAAATTTCCCATATCTTGGGAAAAGTACCCTAGATATAGGTAATTTTGACTCCTACACAACTCTAAAAATACGTGTTTTCGACGCATCATTTAGTCCCCACCCTCAAACCCCGCATTCCCACAGGTCCCGAAGCTTGCTTGGGGCAAGGGGGAGAGTATGGGCAAACGCTAGAAATTTACCAAATAACATCATATTTCCAAATGTAATGGCGGAAGGGTGACGGAAGGATACACACAAGTTAAACCATGTAGTAAAGGAGGAGAAAGAAACAATAGCCAGGGAGGAAGTGATGACCAGACAGAGATACGGCAGTATACGTAGCTACAGATACGGCAGTATATCTACCTAGCTATATGTATACTGCCGTATCTGCCTGGTCTCACTCCCTCCCTGGCTTTTTCCCCTTTCCCCTTCTGTACTACGTGGTTTACCTGTTGTGTTTTTCCCTTTCCCTCACCCTTCTACCATTTCTTGTGGAGATATAACATATTATTTATAGGGAGGAGAGAGACAAGTGTTTACATCGTTCCCCGCGTAAAACTTTTCTACGGGATCTATTTACACGTATATATGAATTAATCCTTTAATATTGCTTTATTTTCAGTTCGTAAGGTTCTCACATAATTTTCTGCTCATATTTTACTGATTTTCAAGCGTTATTTCATGATCTAAGAGACATTTTTAGGGTAATGTAAAATGCTACGTTTAGCGCGAAGTTGTGTCAGCAGGAACTGCTGGGCCCATAGCTAGGCGGAGATTTGCTCCATAACATAGAGATCTTATGGGCAACTTTATGTTATGTCGAGCCTTTTTGGGAATCCCATAGCCTTATTTAAATACTGGGCCAGGAGGAGAAGGAATACATAGGAAGCAGAGGAAGAACAGCTATCAGGAGACCTATTTATCTATATTGAGGGTATCTGCTGAACTTCATATACTATCAAACTACATGTAAGAGAACAGTTGGAAAAGTATACCTTGTCCCTAAAGAGGATAAAAAAAATGGAAGTTCCTTTATGAAAAAAAAAATAGGAATGAAGTTAAGCTAACTGAAACTACCACTAACCCTAATCAATTTCCCGGGATGTTAATAATATATCTCGTGGGGCAATATCAAAACATACTCCTATACTTTAAGAAAAACAAATTACGTAGAGACAAAGTAATCAAGTTGGACAGCTGATGCTAAGCATTTTAATTTTTCAAGTTTAGTAGTTTAGTAGTATTAGGTGGAGGAGGAGAAGGAGAGGAGCATTTGGTAGATACGGCAGGCAAATACACGTACAGGAATATCAACACCAAAACTCTAACATTTCCAATAGCGTTCCCACCCCACACCAACACGAACAACGGGATCCATTTCCCTCCCTAGTGAGGTCTCCGCAATGCCTTGAAACAAACCTACGAAACAAAGCTTGAAAACACCGGTATTAAAACGCCGACTGGATCACACTTATTTTTTCACAAAGGACTGGCCCCAAAGGGCAAAAAAAAAAGTTACAAAATGCCGCTTTAAGGAAAAACTTCAACATTTCTGAGTTCAATCGGATTTGTGGCCAACAGTTATTAAGTTACGAGATATTAAATTGCACACAATTGTAAATTAGCAATTGTAATTGCAATAAATTGATACACAATTGATGTTTATAAGAGAAGAGAATTATTACCGGATTCAAACGAATATTGTTTCTTGTTTGACAAAAGTGTATTTATTCATGTACATATTTACCTTTTTCTTATTCTAACATATTTGATTATTTATTCACTTATCATATCCTTAGGACTGCTTTGACTTTATCTATCGCAAATAATCTCTGGAGCTCCAAGAAGCTTAAACGTGAGTCAAAGCTTAATGGCGGATATGGTGATATTATTAATGATAATAAGGATATTATGATGATAAAATAATAATGATAATATGAATAAGAATAGCAATAATAATAAACAATAATGGCAATGACTATAATGTTGAAAAAAAAAAAGTCATAATAATGATATGGATAATAATAGTAAAATATATATATATATATATATATATATATATATATATATTATATATATATATATTATATATATATATATATAAATAATGACAATACTAATGATAAAAGTAGTAGTAACACAACAATGCTATGAGGACGTTGTGACAGGTGGTGATAGGTGGTGAAGGACACACGGACTGAGGAATAAATGTTGATAAATGTTGTTTTCTCGTGAAGCAGCCTTGGGCAAAGCAGAACAAGGATGATATATGACACATTTCTCAGCGATTATTCCCTACATCATCTACGTACCGACAGTAATAGTGATAATAGTAATGATGATGTAATTTAATATTGATTAAATAAATACTATTGTTATTATTTCAATAATAATAATAATAATAACAATAATAATAAAAAAAAATAATAATAATAAGATAACAGCAATGATATGAATCGTACTATAATTCAAAACACACCACAAACACACAAAACCCCCATACACTTCCCACACACACACACACACGCACACACCACACACGCACACACGCACACACACACACACACACACACACACAAACATGTGCACACATAGATACACAACACACACTTTCTCTTTCCACTTGTTGCAATTCATCTCTCCTGCCGCTTCGTAATCTTCGTAAATTTTTTGCACTAGTGTCTCCAGTATTCAATCTCCATGTGCACGTGTTTGTGAGTAAATATTCATATATACTACAACTAATTATATATAAAACAAGTAAATACGTACGTATAGTGCATGTGTCCACCTTTAACCAGTAAAGCTAATAGTGTAGTAATATTACCCTCGAAATTGACGTGAGGGTCGAAATTTTGGGGACACAGCTCAAAATTGGCTGAGATGATCAAAATACCATGTAAAAGCTGTGCAGAAAGTTACCCAAGTTTCCTATGGGAGGACGGTGTGTAATTTGCATATTTACAAAATGGCCGCCACCGCCGCGCACCGGCGAAGGTGAAAATTATAAATTTTGAACAAAATGGAATAGAAACATATTTAGCATGTCTATTTACACTGATTTTGGGGTAAATAATTAATATCTGACGTTTTTGAGTGGCTACAAGGCCATCTAGAGGTCATTTAGGGGCAAATTGGGTTTATGAGGTAAAATTGTGCAAATAATTTTTTCAAAAAATACTTTTATTTATACCATATATAAAAGTAAAATAATCAAAAAGGAACTTTGTTGTGTTATGCTAAATTTGTTTATTCTTATATACAACACATTCAATACGAAAAAAAAGTGGCTGGAGGAGTTGTGGCGCACTTTTAACTATGGCAACGGGCAGCGTCAAACTATAAAGGGCCCCATGGACATTACTACTCACGTGCACTGCTGCTTCATGCACTCTCTGCCCAGGCCATCGTCACTGTATTGTTTGAGACAAAGATGCACTGGGTGATGTAGATGTGGCGGCGCTTAATAAAATATGGTCCGACCTGATAGCCGAGGGGGATAGGGGTCATGAAGCGATGTCGGACCCTGTAATAAAACATCTCACCAACCCCTGAGTCACCTGTACCAAAAAAGCTGGTCTCAGAGTGGGACCGCAAAATTATGGATACAGTACCTGGACCAAGTATCATTAATGAAGCAGTTTGTACGTGACGAGCGCAGCGGTTACTTCTCTCTTCACATCCATACCATTGCTCGAATGCAACCATACTTGCATGCTGCGGGCCGTTTAGCATACGGGAAAAATCATCACAGGGGGTCTGCAGGCAATGGAGGTTTTGAAGAAGATGCCATCTGAAGACTGGGAAAATTTGTTAGAGAGGTTTCTTCACTATTCGCCGCACCAGCAAGTTCTGGTCTGGTGTCTGGTCAGACATGACCATCGAACAATTTTGATGAGGTCAATGAAGACCACTGGAGGACTGACACGTGGTCGGCGCACATGACAGTACTCTCGCACAGTGGGTGGGCGCTGGACCCCTTTGTATACCAATATTCGAGGCTCTGGAGGAACTTTCTGTCATGCACTGTGAAACATCGGACCAACACTCACTGCCTAAGGACCATGCTGATTTAGGGCACTCCAGACAAATTCAAGATGTTGCTGATCGAAATAGGTTGGTTGACTGGCTCAGAGCACACATTCCATTATACTACAACACAAGTTAGTTACCATCTTCACGGGAGTTGAGGCCGATTCTTTTTGTTCAAAAGTTATAGTTTTCACCTTCGCCCGGTGCGCGGCGGTGGCGGCCATTTTGTAAAATGCAAATTGCACACCGTCCTCCCATACGAAACTTGGGGGTCTTCTGCACGCTTTTTTAATAATATTTTAAAACATCTCAGCCAATTTTCAGCTGTGTCCCCAAAATTTCGAACCCAATGGTTATTTTTACTCCCTTATAAGGTTCCCACAGTAGGTTGCGACCCACTGACCACCAAGCCAGCCCCTCACCACCACGACTGTTGTTCACATGACACTATTAATCATTGTTTTTGTTTACCTCACAACCATTATGTTAGTTACTATTCACTCCAGATGGTCTCCACAAATAGGAAGGAAGCATATAGTTTAGTGCGAGGGAGGAATATAAGTTTTAGGTAATATGTTCAAATACATCTTCCTTTCATATTTTGTGGGCGCTCCATAGCTCAGTGGTAAAGTGTTGCTGTTTCTATGCAAAACACTTGGGTTTGAATCCCCTACACTGTAATAAAAGTTATCTTTTACCGACCCTCGGACCCCGCACCTTCCCGTCATGGATTAGCCTCTCTTTATTTGTTGAGCCCTAATTTGTAGGAATATTAATAATGTCATCTTTTATTTGTAAATAGTCAGTGTTTCTTTTTAAATCAACATTCAATTAAATTAAATTAAAGGATATTTAACTTTCTTTTGTCGCTTAAATTAAGCTTAACTGTTTCTGTGTTGGTGTGCACAGTGTGGGTTTTGGGGGAGCGCGCGTCACAGGCTGAGGGCGACAGGTAAAATAACACTTTTAGTACCTAACTCTAATGCGCAAACCCGCAACTTTTTTTATTTACTAGCCGCAAAGCCGCCCTCCGGGGGGACTTTTTGGCTAGCTCCTGCGGAGGGGTATTGGTGGGACTTCGGCCCCCCCATCTGTGTTTGGTGGGCCTTTGGCCACCAAACCAGACTCTCCAGATAGCCCCTTCTAATTTCCTGAAAGCAATGGAAAAGA
>JACEEZ010012833.1:5000-24909 GCA_016584305.1 Chionoecetes opilio
TAAGTCGAATATGTCTTAGGGATTTGATCAGAGCATTTCACGCCCCAGACACGAACCAGAGGTGGTCGAATTTTTGTTCTTCCCTGCTTCTGTGAGTTGTTTTATAATTGTTTTCTATGGTTTTGCAAAAGTCTTAACCAATCTAGGTTATTTGTAGAAATTGGAAAATTGGCCGGTACTAAAAGCCCCCATCCACGGTGCGATCTGGTCGTACGACCATCGGACAGATCTGGTTGGATCCAACCAGATTGGATCGTGAGTGGGGTGATTTTGGTCTGTCCGACCGACTGACAGCTGGTCGGATGCGACCAAGCAGTGTTTGGTTTTTAGATCCGACAGATCATCCGGTTCAGACCGGATCGCACCGTGAGTGTGCTGATCGTGAGGCCAACCGTCAGTTTCGCCACTGACAGCGTCGCGAGAGGATTACCAAGATGAATTGTTTCTTTGAAGACAAGCACTTTTGGACAAAATTCATCCAATTATATAGAAACTTAATGTTTGTGGGAAATAAAAAGTAAAAGAGTAAATGGATAAATAAGAAAAAATGCAGCTTGTGAAGTATTGGTAGTACCGTAGATAACAGTAAAGTCGCCACCTGCAATCATGTCGCCAGGCGCCATATATTACGAATTATAGCATTAGTACTGATTTGTATGTGCCACTGAAGATGATACACAGTAGTTTATATCATGACTGTATAATCTACCCTGTTTCAGCATTGTTTTATGCTTTGTATCTGCGAGTATTATACGGTTTCAAATTTCACTACTCGGTTTTTTTTCGGGGGACGACGACAGAGGTAGGACACTCAGTAAATAAACACTAGATGGCGACTTTATTGTTGGTAGCCACTTTGTAGATATTTTTGTAATTTGTTCATTTATAGCCATACCATGACACAGATGAAAACACAAAATGACACAGAGTCTCCAGATAGCCCATATATTCTAACTTTCCTGAAATCATAGATGTAGAAATGTAAATATTAACGCCACCACACGTCTGTAAACAGAAAAAAAGTTGTCCTGGCGACTTTACTGTTATCTACAGTAGAGAAACTCAAGGAGCGACAGTGAGCGACAGTGAGGCTAATGTTGAAACAACAACAATAACAACAAAACGATATGAGAAGTATGTTCCCGAAATATATAAAGAAAATAACTGCCTCTATGAATTTGGTGCGAGCGCGGATGATGTTTACGCTCCTCAGTTTCCATCAAAAGTAATTCGATCCTTGTTGCATAGGCGTTTTCTGTGGGGGATTTTTGGTTGCAACCAGAACATTTTCGGTTGCAAACGGTTACAACAACAACAACAAATGATTGCGGGTCGGGCCAATCATCTTCCCTGGATGGTTGAACAGGATCGAAATTTTAGCAACCGAAAAATTTTCGGTTGCAATCAGGATCCCCGCAGAAAAAAGCCTTTAACTAGTCTTGAGGTGCGGTCGGATTGTTAGTGGGTGGTAGGAAATCCATCGGATCAGGTCTGTCGGATCAGATCGTACGACCAATCGTACCGTGGATGGGGGCCTTAAGGTATGGTAGGGTTATTCAGGTGGGTTATTCTCATAGGGCGGGTCAATCCTACATCATACCTCATGTTATGAGCTACAGGTATTCCTGACAGTCTTGGAGATGCCCAACATTTTTTACCTTTTCCTATCCACTAACCATTCGGCTTTCTCTGTGAAACTTTTTTCTCCATTGGGCTCCTCTGATAACAATCATATTTCTGTAACCTGTCTTATCGCTCCGGTGCCGCCTCGAGACACACCTAAGCGAAGGTGCTTCTGACATTTCAACTCAGTTAACCCCTTCACGCCCAGATAATTTCCTTGCCATAAAATAATCGTCTGTTGTTAGCCATAAAATTACGAAAGGTTACTTAATATACTAAATTATTTAGTGGATATTTAGTGGATACTGAACAGGTCATATCTATAAAATATTGCGTAAATTCACTAGAAATCATCTAATGGTAGCCAAATTACAATGGAAATTACGTTCTGGGCCTCAAGGGGTTAAGTGGGAGGACCTAAGGCAGTACTACTCTGATTTTCGGTGGAATGATTATTGCTTCAATGTCAGAGACCCATTTCTTTGTGCAGAGCGCATTACTTTGAGGTCATTATCTCTGACATGGAGGCATACATTCCACACACTTTCTCTAACCCTAAAGCCCGTCACCCTTGTCTCAACTCTGCTTGTTCGCATGCTGTTCAAGATCAAGAGACAGCTTACTAACGGTACCGTATCCAACCATCCATCCGATGGTACCATCCATCTCCTGAAAATCAGGACCTATATATTTATGCCCGTAATCTTGCCAAATATTTTCTTCAATCTACCAAAAAACTCCTTCATTCATAGAAAATGTCAAAATCTTTCTGAATCAAACTCTTCTCGTGACTTCTGCCATCTAGCTCTTCACAATTTTGCTTCTTCATCTTTCGCTCCTATGCTTCTCCCGATGGCCCCATAGCTGTCTCATCTATTTCTAAAGCTAAACTCTTTGCTCGAACCTTATATATCCTTATATACCATCTCTCTCTCTCTCTCTCTCTCTCTTCTCTCTCTCTCTCTCTCTCTCTCTCTCTCTCTCTCTCTCTTATATATATATATTATATATATATATATATATATATATATATATATATATATATATATATATATATTTGTCTGAGTTACCTGTCCTTTTGATACCGGAAGTTTCAAAGTCATTCAAAAATTGCCTGTAAGTCCATGTTTGGGGGTTCATAAATCCTAAACTCTAAAAAATACATTGAAACGGCATTGAATCTTATAGATATTAGTATTTTCTGTTACCACAGTTCAAGCTTTTACCTGTGCTTCTGTTTGTTTGGCAAAAGCTCAAATTATGAGCCTCGTCTGATTCGACATTTCACAATTTCAATAATCACGGCTCACTCAATGCTCTCGATCACTACATCTACATTATGTAGTGGATATTTTTCAAAGAAAAACTAAACCAAAAATAAAAGTAGTGGAGTAAGGAAGCTATTATAAGCAGAAACTTTTTTTTTTTTAAGTCGTTGAGGTACATGTTGATCACTTACTGTCTCTTTCAAACCTGAAAAATGTAGTTTATTTCCTGAAAAAAGATCAGGAAGCTATTGTGTATCAATAGTTACCGTTAACAGGAACACCACCCTTGGTCAATATGTTGCACATTAGTCCTGTAAATAGACGGTAACAAATGTAGCCAGACAAACGCAACTCACATGGGTAGGACACAACTAAGACATAAGACTAATGGGAGGAGGGAAAGACGCCTGCGCTATCGCGAGGGCATGCGCCCTGAAAACCGAAAAGCAAGATCGTTATCAAGAGTTGTGATTAAGTGTTTTCATACTAATAAAACGACTAAATTCTAAATAAAAACAAAATAAGAAACAGAGAGCAAAAATTATTATATTTATTTCATTCCGTGAAATCTATAAATTAGGTGAAATAGGAATAATCATAAGTTTGGAGATTTTCTTAGTGTTATAAAAATTGAACATACAGGTACGGAGACATGCATATAAGCTTTTCCTGGCATGGAATTCATGAAGGGATCATAGCTAAAAACGCATAACGTAGCAAGTGAAATTGGTGCATTTTTGCCATAACTGGGTGGCAGGTATATCATGAATTGGGAGATAAGTATCCTGAAACCGCGTGGAAGATTAGGAGTAGGTTTACTGTGGCTTAGCGTTGCAATGATATACGCTTCTAAGGTTATGTATGATATACGTGCCTACTGTCAACATGGTCCAGAAACAACAGCCTCAGTTAAAAAATATTCGCCCACGTAGGGACATTTTCAATGAGCTGAGTGATACAGAGCTGGTTAGAAAATATCGTGTAGATTGTGAGAGCATATTATTCCTTACCAACCTTGTGCAGACAGCTTTAGGGAGTGACACAAAAAATTGTTATATGGCATCCTGTCCAAAGTTTACACACAGGTTTTCAGAGGTACTACATCTCTACACCGTATTTTCCGGAACGAATACCTACATTACTGTCTGTGCCACTGTCCTAAAATGACGACTTATATTAGGAAATATCATTTAGACCATGAACATTTCTAGCAATTTATTTACCGGACAAATATAATTATAATTATATGTATTTTTTTTAAATTATACATATATATAGCCACGCAGCGCTAATAGGCTGCGTGGCAGGCAGACCGGCTATAAATAGCGCTTCACCTCGCAACTTAATCATGCTCACCTCAACTCCTGAGGAGAAAACATCTTCCACATGCTGCTGAAGAAGGGTTCTTAGACCCGAAATCGCGATACGGCAAACATGACAAGCTACGGCGAAGTCATAAAAGTAATTACAAAAGAGAATAAGACACTCTTAAGACAAAGAGAAAATATCTTTAAGAAGATAAACGCTGAACTAGCTATCACTTTTAACGATATATATAGATATATATAATTATATAAGTATATATATATATATATGTATATATATATATATAATATATTATTGTATATATATAATATATATTATATGTAATTATATATATATATATATATGTATATTATATATATATATTATATATATATATATAATATTATATATATTTATATATATAATGTTATAGATTATTTTATATGATATTAAAATATATGATATATATATTATATATATATTATATATATATGTTATATATATATATATATATATATATTATATATACATATATATATATATCATATATATATAGATATATATATATATATTATATATATATATATATATATATATATATATATACATATATCATTTTTATATATATAATATATATATATATATATATATATATATATCGTTTAAAGTGATAGCTAGTTTCAGCGTTTATCTCTTAAAGATATTTTCTCTTTGTCTTAAGAGTGTCTTATTCTCTTTTGTTAATCACTTTTATGACTTCGCCGTAGCTTGTCATGTTTGCGTATCGCGATTTCGGTCTAAGAACCCTTCTTCAGCAGCATGTGGAAGATGTTTTCTCCTCAGGAGTTGAGGTGGCATGATTAAGTGTGCGAGGTGGAAGACGCTATTTATAGCCGGTCTGCCTGCCCACGCAGCCTATTAGCGGCACCGGTGATTGGTAGATAGGTTTTGCTTCTCGTCTTCTTGAGTGGGTGACGCTGATTGGTTGTTTGGTCTTCGCTTGGCTTTCTGTGAGTAGGCTGTTATTTGCTTTTTTCTTTTCATGCTGGGTAGAGCTTGTAGGGTCGTTTGCCTGTACGTTAAGTTGGGATTGATATCTTTTATGTACAGCGCTTCTAGGATGGGAAGTCGCCGCACATCTGCACACATGTCAACCATTCTGTATTTTCTTCTAGAAATTTTCTGCTATGATGATGCCATGTTGGTATCTAATAGGTGACTTTTTGGGGCTCCGGAAGTTAGGTGGGCAAGTAAGACGTCTGGACAGCTTCGTTGTCGTCATGCCGATGTAGGATGAGGGAGGACTTACACAGTTTCCTCTTTTGCATGTGATCCTATATACGACATGGGACTTTGTTTTGTCTCCTTCGTCTGGCTTGGGCTGTTACGGAGAAGGAGGTGGTGCTGGTTTTCTTGTTTTTGTAGTAAATTTGTAGTTTTATTCTCCTCTCTTGGTCTGCAGGTTTCACGTTACG
Organism: Chionoecetes opilio; assembly: GCA_016584305.1. Classification (NCBI taxonomy): domain Eukaryota; kingdom Metazoa; phylum Arthropoda; class Malacostraca; order Decapoda; family Majidae; genus Chionoecetes; species Chionoecetes opilio. The sequence goes on from JACEEZ010012833.1 coordinate 10,672, forward strand.
GTGGACGATTTGTGATATTATTCTTTCTTCTTCCTGGTACCATCGTCCCACCAAAGGCTACATCAACTTTACTAACAAGGTACTTACGCCAGACCAAGAAGAAATACTTAATATGGGTCTCAACTGCCACATGATGTCAAAACCCAGGAAACTCCAAAAACGAATCGAATGCGAAGTACTCATCGATGATGTTGAAAAACTGGAGAAAAAAGGAGACGTCACCATCGATCCTGCCTTCAAGCAAGAAATCATCGCAGAAGCTTCTAAAACAAGAGGAAACTACAGAAGCAGCATCGTCGAACGTAAGCACATTGACGCCGCGAAAGAGCTAACATCAGACCCAGACATCACCATCAGGAGAGCGGACAAAGCTGCTGCGTACGTCATCATAAACACATCTGAATACCTCAACAAGATCGACGACATCCTCAGCGACACTACGAAGTTCGCCAAGATCAATAAAGACCCCACTGAAGCGCTCAAGTTAAAAATCAACAAATTGATAAGCAAGAACAATTCTGCCAACACCACCATCAAATTTGGAAAGCTCTCTGGGGAATACGGCATGGGTTACTGCTACGGCAATATCAAGACACACAAGCCGGGCAATAAACTTCGTCCGATAATATCTCAAATACCGACGCCGACGTACCACCTCCCAAAGAAGCTGTGTGGTATTTTGACTCCATACGCACCCAATGCCTACAGCCTTCAATCAGCATCAGAGTTTCTAGACATACTCAAGACCCACAACGCCAGAGGTACAATCGCTTCGCTTGATGTCGAGTCCCTCTTCACCAACGTACCTGTTGACCGTACCATCAACTACATCATCAACCGGGTGTATAACCACGACTCCATCCCGCCGCTTGACGTCCCGGAACCTGTACTACGTGGACTCCTCGAATGCTGCACTAAAGAAGCACTTTTTACCTCTCCCCGAGGGAACAAGTATCAACAAATGGACGGCGTCGCTATGGGCTCTCCCTTAGGAGTATTGTTGGCAAACTTCTTCATGGGCTGCGTAGAAGAAGAAGTATTCAAGAAAATAAGCAAGCCCGACATATACTGCCGCTACATCGATGACATCTTCATCATAACAACAAGTCACTACGAAGCAGAACAGCTGAAGCTCTGTCTACAAGATACTTCAGGCCTCACCTTCACCATAGAGAGCAGCTCAGACAAAGCAATGCCGTTCTTAGACGTCCTTGTTACGCAGAAAGAAGAATCATTCATCAAAAACGTCTACGTAAAACCAACGAACACCGGACACTGCCTCAACGGAGAAAGCGAATGCCCACAGAGATATAAAGACTCCACAATCGGTGCTTACATCAGAAGAGCTCTCACACACTGCAGTACATGGCAACTTATGCACAAAGAAATCGAGCGATCCACTCAAGTCCTCATCAACAATGGCTTCAGCGAGAGAGACATCAACCGTCAGAATAAGAAAATCTTGGAGAACTGGTACAACCCTAACGCCACAAAAAAGAGTCAAGACATAACTATCTTCTACGGGCTTTCTTCTCCACCGCTCACCAGGAAGAAGAAGGAATAATATCACAAATCCTCCACCGTAACGTGAAACCTGCAGACCAACGAGAGGAGAATAAAACTACAAATTTACTACAAAAACAAGAAAAACCAGCAACCTCCTTCTCCGTAACAGCCCAAGCCAGACGAAGGAGACAAAACAAAAGTCCCATGTCGTATATAGGATCACATGCAAAAGAGGAAACTGTGAAGTCCTCCCCTCATCCTACATCGGCATGACGACAACGAAGCTGTCCAGACGTCTACTTGCCACCTAACTTCCGGAGCCCCAAAAAGTCACCTATTAGAAACCCCCCAAAAGGCATCACCCCTCCAAAAAACAAAAGAAAACAAATGGTTGACTGGCCCGAGCATGTCGGTTTTCCCATCCAGGCCGCCCTAAAAGTACAATCCGAAATAACGACACAAACGATAAAAGGGCCTACCCCATTGAAAAGAAAAAGCAATAAAAACCTCTCCGAACCCAAGCGAAGCCAACAAAAAATGGGCCACCACCAAAGGAAAGAAACAAAAATCACTCCCAAATCCCGGTCTAAAAAAGGCTCTGGAAACAGGACACGTCAAAACCGCAACACTGAAAAAACATTAAATTTTTCCACAAATCCCCCAAATTTGGGGAACCTAAAACGGGCGTGAACTTTCAAGTTTCCTAAATAGCTTTGCCAGAACGTGCCATTGCTCCAATTGGGAAAGGCCACGGACCAAGCATTCCAACTTTTCTCATTGGGGGGACACCCCCCCTTTTAGTGTATAAAAAAGCTGGATTACCGCAAGTAAAATAAAGGGGAACCCCGTTTCCCCTTGGGGATCCTTCCAATAAATGGCAAAAACGCTTCCCTGCTCACGCTGAACAGGCTAAGGCCCCCAAAAAGGCTTTTTCAGCGTTTTTTTTCCCCTCCACAACCCAAACAATGCTTTTCCGGCCTACGCCAACCCGTCCTGTCTACCGAGGCCGACCTCAAAAGGCCAAACACTTCAACAAAACCCAAAACAAAGAAAAGGCTTTACCACCCTAATTTGGAACCCCCCCCGCCCGGGACTGTTTGGTAAAAAAATCCTTTGCCCGCTTTGACGCCCTCCTGTAATTTCGAAAACTTGGATTCCGAGACTATGAAATTAACAAAAAATAGTACAGGAAAAGGAAGAATTTAATAAAAAAAGGTAAAAATTTTTTAAAACAGGCCCAATCAAAAAAGACGAAAACACAATAGCAACAAGCCGGATAAAGTTGTTTCACAAATCATCAATGATAACGTAAATATCCAAAACATTGCCAGTGAACTTTAAATTGTTTCCCTCTTCCCCCCCCCCCCGCCCAAAACCACAAAACTTTTTTCGACAAAAGTTTTTCCAAATGCCGGATTTACCACAACTACAACATGCACATCAACAAACCAATGTTAATGGGCGGGGATAAACAAGCCGTGCCTTTACAAAAAACGCAAAGGCCAACAGAACAAACAACCAACGGCCACTCCACTGGGACAACCGCCATACTACTCCCCTCAAGGGCCCGGGAAACCCCTACCCCTTCCCCCCCTGTCCCCTTACCCACCCCTACTAACCCACAACACCCGTAAACCCTACCCCTTCCCCTCCTCCCCTCTCACTCCCTCCTCCCACTAACCCCACACCACCCGAAAACCCACCACAAGTGCACATAACAGACACCACAAATGCGACATTAAAATCAGGGCCTGTGACAACCCGCCCGCCCACATGGCAAAAGGAACCTTCACCTCTTCCACGAACAATTACAGAATTACTAAATGAAAGGGTTTTACCCTCCTTCAAAATGTCAACGCCTTCATAACAAAAACATAGACATCATACCAAAAAAATCAGGACAAATTTCGACACCGCCCAACACCAACCAACCTGAGACCCACACCCCCACCGATACAGCAGAGCAAGGAGATCAGTCCTCGTCCTCAGAGAGCGACAGCGACGAGGAGCTGGAAAGCTCCAGCGAGGGTGACGCGCCCGGAGCCCAACCGCGGGAAAACCCTACCCGCGCCCCCCCAGCGACTCTTACCCTTACCTACTAACATACCTTCCTCCCATCCCGCTATCTCGCTTCCCCTGTCACCACACGCGCAAAAACTTGTAGTAAAGCCAAAGCGAGAAAACTTAATAGTTAATCTAAAACCCCGTAAGCTATGATCACCTTCATGCAGCTAAATTGTCGCGGATACCAAAATAATCGTCATCTAATAACTGAGTCTATAAGATCCTTAGACCCAGACATTGTCCTCCTCAATGACATCGGGGCTCTCAGTAACCCCATAAAACTACGGATACACGTGTAAAAACACCACAGCCATACCTCACGACGGCGTAGCCATCCTGAAAAAAACACTCTTCGACACCTTCCTAGTGGACTGGCCTACACCTCATTTCTTAGCAGCCAAGATTCATACCGCACATGGTCCCATCTTGGTGGCCACAACTTACGCTCGACCCAACCCCGGGACTTCCTTACCAGTATACAGCGCCTATTCAACCACACGAACATACTGTCTACCTCATAGCCGATCTCACGCTGCACACACAACTTTCAGACATGGCGGGAAACAACCCACCCCGGCCTTCAGCTCACCAAATTGTAAAACTTTAACGCCTTCGCTTTCTGGGGGCCAGACTTCCCAACATGCTTCACTGGAAATGGTGGCACGGGGCGACCCGACCTTGCCATCACTAACAGCCAGCCATTACTACCCCCACCACCTCTCTCCGGGCCCCCTCAGCGGCTCGGATCACATACCTCTAATTCTCCGCATATCCACAAACCTTTTTCCGCCCCTTCACCCCCTTAAACTTTGACTATAACACGCAAACTGGGCAGACTTTAAGGAGGCCCTCGTAAACACACACAACCCCACACCATTAGAAAAGACAATACCACACAAAACTTGACACAGCCATAAACACTCTTAAAGAAAACATCACTCACAGCTGCAAAACACTACATACCAAAGAAAACAACACAAAATTTTCTAGACTTAACCCTCTATCCGAAAAAAACGCTCCTTATCTGCTACAGAACACGCTTTGCACGCAACATTCAAAATCACATCGAGTCCAGGGAGACCTAAACATCTACGCCGAAAACATCCTCGACAGCTTACAGACTGACCACGACACACACTGGAGAAGCTTAGTACAAAGCATGGACAGCAAGCGCACCTCCAACTCCACTGAGTTCGGGCACATGGTGCACAGAATGAAGGGAATAAAGAGGGAACCGCTTCGAGTATTTACTCGTCAACAACATCCGGGAAAGAGACCCTGTCCGAGTCACCAACGCGTTTAAGAAACACTGGGAAACGGTTTCCGACCAACACCCCTCCCTCCCACATCCCAGCACAACACAACATAAAACGCTCACCAACACACATGCCCCGACACGAAGTAGACCACTTTCCTCTGGGTTACATAAACACAAACAACTTAAACCACGAAAACCCTCTCACCACCAAATTTGAGGAGGAGGATGTCGCCAGGCTACTCAAAAGAACGCCACCCGCGCACCGGGCCCCACAGGCATCACCTGGCCCTCATAAAAAATCTCCCCCCCCGATCTTTTCCCACTCACACACATTTTAACGCCTCGCTCGCCACAGGCTATTTCCAAAAGCCTTCAAAACAGCCCCCCACAATTCTCACCCCGAAACCCAGGAAAAGCCCTCACCTCGCCGAAAATTACCGTCCGATTACCTACTCGACATTCTAGGGAAGACTTTTGAAAAACTTTTATCACCCGACTTAAGACGCACCTCGAGACAAAAAAAACCCCCTGTCCCCAAAGCAGTTTGGCTTCAGGCAAGGGGCACTCCACCGACGACGCGCTAAACACCATAGTGGCCTACCTCAAAGGGATACACAAACCAAGTTATTATAAAACATTCTAGTGACAAAAGACGTAAAAACAAACATTCGACACGTGTGGCTCACAGGACTCAAAAATAAAATATGTAACGACTTTGACCTCCCTATTCTGACAAAAAGACTACTATGCAACTTCCTGACAGACAGACAGATGAGACTCCGCATACAGACATACTTTCCGACCCTTTACACCACTAGCGGGCCCCCAGGGCTTTTATCCTTTCCCCAACTTCTTTAACATGTACACTCATGACCTACCTGACCCACACAACGAGGGAATCACTGACCATTCAGTACGCAGACGACGTGACACTTTAGCACGCTCCAACAATTAGATCAATTAACTGACCGCATCCAAAGGGAAATCACTGCTACCAGCCTGTGGAACCAAGTGGGATTCACTCCACCCTCAAAAACTAAAGTCACTTACTTTTAAAATAAAAAAACGAGAAGCCGAGACTAAATATTTTCCCCTTTTCTACCACAACCCACACCAATCCCCGAAGTAATAATAACATAGTACTCGGCCTTAACATAGATAACATCTCAGATTTTAATCACCAACAAACGCCAAATTAGGTATCGCGGCCACAGACAGAGCAGCCTGGGCAGGTTCCGCTACAGCTGCGCGCGCAACAAAAATTGCATCTTTTTAAAGCCCTTGTTCTACCACACTTAACCTACTGCCCTCTCATCCCCCTCTCTAGTGGCAAAAACCAATCTTCGCAAACTACAGAGGATCCAGAACAAGTCACTACGCTCCGCACTAGGATAAGGTGGTACGACTTCCGGACCTCTTCCTCCCTTCACGAGGAGACCAACATCCTTCCCATCAACATCACACTATACAACAGAGCACAAAAAACGACTCACCAGTTCCAACACACAAAATGACACAATGTACACCTTCTCGACCTCTCCCGCGAGCTTACCGTCTTCCCCGAACAAACCTACTAACACCAAACCCCAACCCCCCCCACTTCCAATTTACACTAATCACTTCACTGTTTCCCACTAACTCCTGTATTTCCACTAACCCATTTTTTTCCACCCGCTTCCCACCGGGGAGGGCCAGGCTTGGCCAGACCTTCCTTACACACTCTCTGTGGTATGTTTTAGAGATGTGCCAACCGCTGGCAGCAGCGAGTCGCGGCAGCCCAGGCCGAGACCACGTTCTTTCCACAAACGGATTCCTCAACAGTGTTCACACAGCCACGACCTATCCTTTTCCTGTCCTGAAATAACCACACCTTCCAACAGGTTTCCTCAGGGCGAGCACGCAGTCGGTCCGGCTGTTTTTTTCTCACTTTTTGTCTTATAGCTTTGTATTCATATTTTTTGTTTTTAAAAAATATTTTTTTTGATAAGGCTGGGCTGCGTGCAACGCCCTGCAACCTCTTCCAAACGGTTAGGGCCGGAGGGTTTTCCAAAACCAAAGGGGGGCCAAGATGACAGGCCATGGGTGGCCAAGGCTAAATGACCGTGACCACGCAGCCGCCGACGGCCCGTCTTTCCCCATGGATCCCCCCCCCTAACCACACTCTCTAACCCTCTGTCCTCCCTCCGTGCGAGTCTCACAGGAAAACAAGACTGATGGCGGCGCAAGGCAACCAAGTTTAAAATTCGAGACCCGGCCCTTGCGTCATCACCGAGGCCTCCACACCGCGGGGAGCAGACCTGGTTTCACCACCACACCACAGCGGGGATGAAGGGCTGGTTGTCTTTCGGATCGTCCGTCGGGGTTTTAAACTTTTGTCGGTCGGTGGGGAAGCAAATTCGGTCGTAATTCTCTCCGTTTTCCTTCTCACCTACTCTCACTCTCCTTCCGTGGTTCGGACGAGGCCACATAAATTCCAATGACCCCTTCGCTCTACGAAAGGGATCCTGTCCCCCCTTTTATGCTACTACAAAACTTTTACTCCTACAATCCACTCCGTTCCACTTCCACCCCCTCCCCCTCCTCTATCTCACTGCTACTATCCTACCGTGGTTCGGACAGGCCACATTAAATCCAATGACCCCTCTGCTATACGGAGGTAATCTTACCCTTTTTTACGCTGCTGCAAAACTTTATACTCCTACAATCCACTCCATTCCGCTCGCCTTCCCCTCTCTATCAGTGGTTCGGATCCACGAAAAACTGTAGGTCCCTCCGCTCTACGGAGTTCTTCTTCCCCGTCCAATCTCTGAAAAAAAAAAAAAAAAAAAAAACTTTTAATCTCAGACTTCTTTCACTAAAATTTTTACAATTTTCCCTTTCCCCCTGTTTGTATATGTTGGAGCGCGAGAGATGTAGTGAAGAAATGACGCCAGCCGCCCGTGCGGGTGCCGAGGAGTATCGGGGTTTTGCGCGCGTAATGGGAGTGACAGAAAAAGCAAACAAACCCAAAACAAGACAAGAAGCAAACAACAACACAACACCAACAACAAAAAAAGATAAGAAGAAAGAAGAGAAGAAGAAAGAAGAACGAAGAGAAGAAAAAACAAGTCCCAAAACTGAAGAAAAAAAAAAGAACAAAACCAAACTGAAGAACTGGTGGGCGGCGGGGGTGGCGCGGAGTTTCCCGGGTGTGTCCGGAGCACCATCTTCCGAGGCCCATGTCCTGCCAAGCCGCCCCAGAGTGGTTTGTTTGCTCGTGCGAGATGGAAAGCGTGTCGTTAGGTCGAGATCGACGCACAACAAACAACACACAAACACATACAGCACCTGGGTCAAGCCCCGGAGACTTTTTCCCCTTACTAGCCTCCCCTTTTTCTCACCCATCTATTCTTCTCCCTGTCCCCACTTCCCCATCTTCTGCTTTCTCTTTTTATATTATGATTCTTCTTCTGATTCAACTTAATCATGCTCACCTCAACTCCTGAGGAGAAAACATTTCCACATGCTGCTGAAGAAGGGTTCTTAGACCCGAAATCGCGATACAGCAAACATGACAAGCTACGGCGAAGTCATAAAAGTGATTACAAAAAGAGATAAGACACTCTTAAGACAAAGAGAAAATATCTTTAAGAAGATAATAAACGCTGAACTAGCTATCACTTACGAGACTGTCTCAGAGAAAATCTCCTGCCCGTATATACTCTCTTTATTACTAATATAATTTTACAAATAATATAATATAATATAATATATATAATATTTTAAAATTTTTATATATATATAATATATTTTATTATATATAATATATAATATTAATATTTTTATTATATTATATATATATATATATATATATATATATTTATTATATATATATATATAAAATATTATATAAAATATATATATATTATTATACAATAATATATTATATTAATTATATATATATATTAATAAAAATTTTTAATTTATATCAAATCAATATCAATATTAAAAATCAGATTAAAACTAATGATTGAAATAGAAATAAGAAAGAAAAGAAAGAGAGAGAGAGAAAAAAAATGATGTAGGACGAAGAAAAGAGAAAACGTAATATAATTTGGGCCTCAAATAATTTAGAACCAAATATGAAAATAAAATAATTTATAGTACAGTACAGTATCATCTACCCTGTGGACTGGTTCAATGCTATCAGAAAGAGTTCAGATAAATTTGTTTTTAATATTTCTAGTTGTGTCTAATGAAATGTAGAATTTTTCTACGAATGCATTATATTACTTACTATATATATATATATGAATATATAATATATCTATATATATTATATATATATATATATATATATATATATATATATATAATAATATATATATAGATAATAATACTTATCTGGCCATACCTGTGACACACGTTCGTGAAATTTTCCATGCATGGGTTTTCCCAACTATTATGTGACCACCACAAGTAAACATGTAAACTCACGCCTCTTTGCAGGCATGCCCATTACTCCCGTCCAAGAACCGTTGTCGAGCAGCTCACCATACTTCTCTAACCGGCATCCAAAATTCGTAGCTGTCGGAGTGTAAAGTGAGAAATATTAGGAAAAAGGAGATAGAGACAGAAGAGAGAGAGAGAGATGAGAAGAGAGAGAGAGAGAGAGAGGAGACGAGAGAGAGAGAGAGAGAGAGAGAGATGGAGACGAGAGAGAGAGAGAGAGAGAGAGAGAGGAGAGAGAGATGAGGAGAGAGAGAGAGAGAGAGGAGAGAGAGAGAGATGGAGAGACATGATGGGGCGTTAAGAAAAGAGAACAACGTAATATAATTGTGTTCTTACTAAAATAAATTAAAACCAAATACAGAAAATAAATAATTTATATAGTACAGCTACAGTATCATCTACCCGGTGGACTGGTTTCAATGCTATTCAGGAAACAGTTCCATGAGCCAATAGTTTTGGAAATTTTGAATTTGTGTATCTCATGAAATCTAGAATTTTGCTACGGATATGTGTATACCTATATATATAGATATAAATATTATATAATATATCTATCATATATATATAGTATATATAATATATATATATATATATATATATATATTTAGATTAAAATTATATAAAATATTTCGAATATTGTGTGGCCTTCGGCACCACCACCACAGGTGGTGGACCGAATATATATATATGATATATATATATAATATTATAGATTATTATATATATATGGAAATATATATATATATATATAATATATAATATATATATATATAATATATATATATATATATGTAATATATATATATGCTATATAAATATTATATATCGTTAAAAGGGGAGAGCCTTTGTTTTAGGGGGGGGGGGGTTCAGAGTTTATTTTTTTTTCAATATATTTCTCTTGTCTTAAGGGGTCTTATTCTCTTTAGGATCAATTATTACTTCGCCGAGCTGGTAAATTTTGCTATAATCGCGATTTTGGTCATAAACCTTTCTTCAGCAGCGGTTTAGAGATGTTTTCTCCTCAGCTGTAGAGGTGAGCACTCAACACGCGCGGCCGCATTAGACTTCTTTAAGTAGCGCTCTCACGCTGCCAACTAATGCATGCTCAACCTTTCTACATCTGAGGAGGAAAACCATCTAACTTGCTGCTGAAGAAGGGTTTATGACCGAGAATCGCGATACCAGCAAAATGACCAGCGCGGCGAAGGCATTAAAATTGATCAGTAAAGAGAATAAGACACTCTTAAGATAAAGCGAAAATATCTTGAAAAAGATTAAAAAAACCTCTGAACTAGCTATCACTTTAACGAGATCTGTCTCAGAGAAAATCTCCTGCCCGTATAACTTTAAATTTTATATATATAATATATATAATAATATTATATATATATATAAAAATATTATTAATAAAATAATATATAATTTATTTTAATATATATATATATTATATATATAAAAATATATATATATAATATATATATTATATATCATATATATATATGCATATATAAATTAATATATATATAATATATATATATATATATATATATATATATATATATATATATATATATTGATTTATATGTTTGCTTGTATAGTGTTATGTTCATTTTGTTATTTTTTTTTAATTCTGTAAGATTATTGATTTGGGCAAAATATTCGCATATTCGCAAACAACTACGAGTGGGAGTGCGAATGCGAATGCGAAATGCGAAAATTTAAAAAACATGCGAATATTCGCAATTGCGATGCGAATGCGAATATTCGGTCCATCACTAATTATAATATATATTTTTAATATATAAAATATATTAAATAAAATATATATATAATATATATATTTTATATCTATATATATATTAAAAATATAAATATAATATAATTAGATGGATAATATAATTATATTAATATATAAATTAGATATATTTTATAAATATATATATATAGATGATATATAAATATAAAATAAATATATAAAAAGTATATAATATAAAATATATAATATATAATATATATTATATATATAATATATATAATATATAAAATATATATATTATATAATATAGTATAGATATATAATATATATATATATAATATATAATATATATATATATAAAATATTATATATAATAGATATATATATTTAAAATAAAAAAATATATAATATATATAATATATAATTTTATATAGAAGTATATATAAATTATATATATATATATATATATATTATAAAATAATTTAATATATATGATATAACGATATATATAAAAAATATATATATATAAATATATATATATATAAATTTTATATATATATATAAAAATAGTATAATAATATATTAATATATATATATATATAATATATTATATATATAAAATTTTAATATATATATAATATATATTATAATATAAATATATATATATAAATATAATTTTTATATATATATTATATATATTTATAATATAAAAATATATTTTATATATATAGATTATATATTTTTATATTTATGTATATTAGATATATATTTTTTATGTTTTTTGATTTATATATTTTCTTTTCTATTCTTTTTTTTTTTTATATTTCTCTCTTCTCTCTCTCTTTCTCTTCTCTCCTCTCTCTCTTCTCTCTCTCTCTCTCTCTCTCTGTCTCTCCTCTCCTCCTTTTCTCTCCTCTCTCCCGTAATGGCTTCCTCTCCTCGAGTACATCGCCGCCACCGCCTCACTCACTGGCCTACAGGAGGAGCCACGCAAAAGCCGTGGGGGCACTCTGGACCACATATTCATTTACCATATACCTTCGGCCTGGTGGATCCAACGTCAAGTGTGTTCTATTCCAACCTCTTCTCAGACCACGTTGCTCTTGGGCTCCGTATTCCCTACCAGTTCGACATTCCCCTTTCCCCATGATCGCATTCGCTCACTATTCCTCCCAATATTTCCTACCTACATCTCTTACATTTCAGCTTTACCCACATTTATTTGGTCACCTGACAAATGTATTCCTCCCTAGTTGACTCGACACGCGACTTCCACGCCCGCTATGTCACCAGACCGCACATTAAAAGATACCCTGAAGTCCATGCCTGGACGCTAGATCAACGCATCCTTCAAGCGGAACAGAAGGCGATGGAAGATGGTCTCGCCTTCCAGAGGCAACCAACACCTGCTCGTCTACATCAGTACCAAGCGTCCAGAGACGATCTTGTCGCCCTTCAGCAGTGCGTGTATACTGACTCTTGGAGGAAGTACACCGACAGCATAAATCACCAAACAAGCGTCGGATCCGTGTGGCACCTGATAAACAGGGTTATCAAGAGGAAACACCCCAGCGCTCTCCACCACAGCCCAGCTGAGTACGCACAGGATTTGATTCGTACCTGGTCTGAACAAGCACAAACACGCAACCTTCCGCTCATATTCAAGAGGCGTTCTTTTCCCACAGAAATGTTCGCACTCTACGTTTGATGGCTGCGTTATTGCGGGCGGATGAGGATGACGACGTGCTGATCACTGAGGATGAACTGCGACCTGCTCTCACCAGGAGTAAGGCAACAGCCCCCGGGGATGATGGTCTTACTTACCCAGTTCTTCGCTTACTCCTGAAAGTCCCTGACAATCCCTTGCTGCAGCTTTACAATCTTTGCTTCCGCTTGGGACAAGTAACTCATGCCTGGACCTCCAGCACGATTGTGCCGATCCACAAACCTGGCACTGATAAGTTCAGACCAATTTCACTCACTTCCTGCTTCTGTAAGGTGCTCGAGCGTATCTTCCTCACCAGTCTCATGTTTCGGCTGGAGGACAAGTTATCTCCCAGTCTGTATGGTTTCCTGCCACAGAGAAGTACGCACCATTGTCTGATGGATCTGTATACCCACTTCTCCCCCACCAGTGTGGTAGCATTTCTTGACCTCAAGGGTGCTATTGATGTTGCCAACAGAGAGGTTATCCTCGATCAGCTGGTGGAATTTGGTGTCAAAGGGAATCTCCTGAGGTGGATCCGTGGTTACCTCCGTAACAGAACCTCGCGTGTGCTTTTCAAGGAGGCGTGCAGCTCCTCCAAGGAATTCGAGCTTGGTACTCCGCAAGGTGGTGTTTTAAGTCCGTTCCTTTTTAATGTATTCGTGCACTGCTTACTCACTCTTCTTCCCGACATTCCTGGGACGACTGTTACTTGCTACGCTGATGATATATGTGTTCATTCCAACTCTCCTGCAGATCTTCGCCTCTTCCTTCAGTCATTCTACGAGTCGTCTTCCGCTTGTGGCCTCATTCTCACCCCAGAGAAAAGTAGAATATTTTCACCCCGGAACCCCCGAACACTTCCCGTTTTCACTGCTGGAAATATTGTTTATCCCGCTGTGCACGCAGTACTTGTATCTGGGAGCGCCCGTCGGATCACCCCAGCCATACCTGCGCGGCAGCGTGTTCATCCGTGGCCACCGAGATGATAAGGCCTGGTGGATCGCCCGTGACGTCACACCATGAGGATCTCGCGCGCTCGACCGCTCCGCTCCCCGTACAGGTTTACTTTCTCAGTTCACGCTCTTATTTATGTCGTTAATCTGAATCCCTGTCATTATCATCAATGGTGGTGGTGGTATTGTTGTTGTTGTTGTTGTGGTAGTGGGGGGGGGGGGTGGTGGTGGTGGTGGTGGTAGAGGTGGTGCTGGTGGGTGGTAGAGTTGGTGCTGGTGGTGTTGTGGGGGGTGGTGGTATTGTTGTTGTTGTGGTTGGTGGTGGTTGTGGTGGGGGTGGTGTTATTTTGGTTGTGGTGTAGTGGTGGGGTTGTGGTGGTGTGGTGTGTGGTGGTGGGGGTGGTATTGTTTTTTGGTGGTGGTGGTGGTAGAGGTGGTGGTGGTGGTGGGGGTTGTGGTAGAGGTGGTGGTGGTGTGGGGGGTGGTGGTGGTTGTGGTAGGT
>JACEEZ010012834.1:0-15881 GCA_016584305.1 Chionoecetes opilio
AGGGGAAAAGGGCTCCGGCACTTTACTCACCGCCTGCACCAGTTCCTGCTGTCTCTGATCAGCAAAGTAGATTCTGCGTCTGGGGGGGATGAAAACGGCCTTGGCAATAGTCCCCAAGTCTTCCTTGGGCACTGGTCTCGAGTTGTGGCCTGAGCGTTTGCACTGAGGAACACCTTGACTTTTGCTGCCTGGTTGGGCTGTGGCTCGTGGCTGAGTCACCGCCTCCTGGCGTGACTGCTGCCTTGGCCTGGCCGCTGCTTCTCCCCCAGATGCGCTGTTTCTTCTTGCTGCTGGTCTCCTCCTTCTCTCTGGCTGTTGGGGCTGTACTGTCTCTTTCCTGGTGGCCTGCTGAGGGCGGTGTTCCCTTCTAGTCTCACTCTCCGCAGTGGGACTATTAGCAGAGCTTTCACCACGTGACAGCGTTTGCTCCGCTCCTCAGTTGCGTCAAATGGACCAGGGCTTGTGATCATTGTATCTATGTATGATAATTGTTATATCTGAAAAAAAAAAAAAAAAAGGCCAATAAATCAATCAATCATCAAAAAAACTCTCTCTCTCTCTCTCCTCTCTCCTCTCTCTCTCTCTCTCTCTCTCTCCTCTCTCTCTCTCTCTCTCTCTCTCCTCTCTCTCTCTCTCTCTCTCTCTCCTCTCTCTCTCTCTCTCTCTCCTCTCTCTCTCTCTCTCTCTCTCTCTCTCTCTCTCTCTTCTCTCTCTCTCTCTCTCTCTCTCTCTCTCTCTCTCTCTCTCTCTCTCTCTCTCTCTCCTCTCTCTCTCCTCTCTCCTCTCCCCTCCTCTCTCTCTCTCTCTCTCTCTCTCTCTCTCTCTCTCCTCTCTCTCTCTCTCTCTCTCTCTCTCTCTCTTCTCTCTCCTCTCTCATCTTCTCTCTCTCTCTCTCTCTCTCTCTCTCTCTCTCTCTCTCTCTCCCTCTCTCCTCTCTCTCTCTCTCTCTCTCTCCTCTCTCTCTCTCTCTTCTCCTCTCTCTCTCTCTCTCTCTCTCTCTCTCTCTCTCTCCTCTCTCTCTCTCCTCTCTCTCTCTCTCTTCCTCTCTCTCTCTCTCATCTACTCTCTCTTCTCTACTCTCTCGCTCTCTCTCTCTCTCTCTCCTCTCTCTCTCTCTCTCCCTCTCTCTCCTCTCTCTCTCTCTCTCTCTCTTCTCTCTTTTTCTCTCTCTCATAACACTTGTCTTCCACTCATACACCTGTACATTCATAACACCACACTTCATCAACCCTAATCCTAGCTTCATAACCACCCACCAATCCTGTCTCATCCATACCCTGTGTTTCTTACCTTTTATCACCCATTTCCCTTTATTATTTTGTCTTTGGATCCATGCCTTCCCCGACACCACTCTTCGTAACTGTGGTAATCCGGATGTCACACTAGCCCTGTGTCCCGGGTTAGGGGGTTCTCACCCACCACAGCAGGTGCATGGGCTATTGCGACGGAGATGAGCACCGTGGCTACGCCGCAGCATAGGTTATGCCCCCATTTCTTATCTTTACTATTACCGGTATAACCATTAGGGTGCGACCGCAATGAGACCGATAAAGCGAGCGAGAGCTTTTTAAAAAATAGATAACGTTCTGGCCGTATAATAGTAATAATAATATAATATATAGTAATATATTGTATTAATTATAATAATGATAATCACATATATATAATAATGATAATGATAGTGATAATAATAATGATAATTAAAAAATGGTAATTTTGATGAATATAATAATAGTAATAATAATGATACTAATTATTATATAACAATAATAATATGACATTACAATAATAATAATGATGATAACGATATGACAATTATAATAATAATGATAATAATAGCAACAATATAGTATTATATTAAGAAAATATATTGTATAAAGTCATGGCTCTATAGGGAGTTAGTGAAACCTGACAGGGCGTTAACACTAGTTTTTCAGCCACACTTGCTTCCCTGTAGTGATTTATCTCGCTCACCCTCGCGAGCGAGCTTCATGGTAAAGCTATGCCGAGCTTCAATTTAAATACTTGACAGTTATTCCATGTTCTCTCTTGGCTCACGCCCCCCTAGGTAAATCCCACGTCCCCCTAAGGGGCGCGCCCCCCAGATTAAGAAACCTCTGCTCAATACCTTCTCTTTATGTTCTCTTCACGCCACGCCCTCCTACCTTCCACGGTGAGGCTCATGGGCATGGAGATCTTGGGGCTGCTGGACACCTGGCACTCGTACACGTCGGCGTCCCTTGAAGGCGACGGGATGAATCTGAAGGGTACACTCGTCGCTTTTCGGCGCGTGGACCACCTACAGGAAAAAGAAATGTTTCGGTTTAGGGAAAATGCGATTTTCTATCAACTATATTATGAAGGCTCAAATGAAGGGACCCTCTCTCGAAACGTCAGAGTGAAGGCATTTACAAGCTAAACCTAATCCTGCATTATAATCTCCTACCTTGATAGTAACTTGATAGTAAACAAGCGCCCCAAAAATTGTAACCCAAGAAGACTCCAACGAAGGATGTCCTCAGCCGTAAATGAAACCTAAGAGACCGCACGAACAGGTGGTTGAGGGTGGAGGAGGGTGGTTGAGGTCAGAGGGTGGATAGGATAAGTTGTAGAGGAAGAAATGGGTGTTGGATTGTGGATGTGATGAGATGGATGGATGGAATGTAGAAAGGGTTGGTTGGAGTAGAGAAATGATAAAGAGGAGGTGGAATAAAGGAATTGGAATTATGGGAGTAAAGGGAACGGGAGGATAAGAAAAAGGAGAAAGATAAAGGTGTTTGTTAGAGAGGCAATATAAAAAGAAGACTGACGAAGAAGAGAATGACGAATGGAGGAGAAGAAAGAGGAATTGGAGGATATACGAGTAGGAGGAAGGAAGTATGATTCAGACAACAGAGGTAATAAGAGATTGTAAACAAGACAAGACAAGAATAGAAGAAGGTAGAGATAGAGAGGAGAGAGAAAGGGGGAGAGGAGAGAGAGAGAGAGAGAGAGAGAGAGAGAGAGAAGAGAGAGAGAGAGAGAGAGAGAGAGAGAGAGAGAGAGAGAGAGAGATAGAGAGAGAGAGAGAAGAGAGGAGAGAGAGAGAGAGAGAGAGAGAGAGAGAGAGAGAGAGAGAGAGAGAGAGAGAGAGAGAAAGGGTCAGAATGCACTTATCATATGTGGTCTGAAGTCTTCCGCAGCAGAAGCAGCTAAACTTTGTCTTCTTTGCAAGTGGCACAACTATTGCTGGTTTAAATAATCCAAACATGGTGTGTTGTCATAATCACTGGTTAAAACAATCACAAATAAACATAATCTGTTATTATTGTGCATTTACATAAACTTAATTAAAATAGTTTCCTGCACAAGGCTTGCTAATCATTATTCTCACGTGTCCATTTTACTAATACAAGTATTAACCAGTAGCTAATATCTTCATTTCCTCATCCATTTTACTGATAAACTCTGGAACAGGTGGCCATACTCTGTTTTTCTCTCCCTGCTACTTAAACTTCCTCCAGAGAGGAATACAAACTTTATATATACTTTTTTATATATACTTTATACATAAACTTCGGAAAGTATATTGAACTTTTTTTTTCCATAGTGGTATTTGATAGATTGTACTCTAAGGCCAGTTTCATTTTTCAGGTAATAAAACACAAAAATAATAACTTAGTATAAATGTTGGCAGCACAAATAACTTCAATCAAGTCTTGTAGTATTCAGACAACTATTCCTTCATCTGAATGCAGTGAAATAATTGTATTCACACGTATAAGCTGTAGTTAGCATCAGTGTGATATGCTAACCGGGGAGGGAAACCCCAAGACTCTGCCTCTCACCACACTGCTGCAGGATGCCCGGGGTAACGAGCGGCTTCCCCCGCCCAAGAGTACGGCGTGGTGTGGAGAAAGGGTGCCGCCTCCATCAAGCCATTCTCAGTCACCTATACTGGGAGGGGCCCGTCATCCTTCTAACCAACGCCCATCTGCTAGTGTGCCTGGGGTGTGTCCGCGACGCCATGCCACAGCTGCGTTCCTACTTCCTTTCCCACCCCGCCCCTACCAGGGACACTACATCCTGCTCATTGGATTTGACATGAAGAAGAGCCCTTCTATTATAGAAATCCCTCATCTGGAATCGTGTCTGTTGTATATCTTTTGCCAATTGGACAAAGTACGACTGGTTATGGGACGATGCAGATATAATATTTATATATAATTACTCTCCCGGTGAGTGTACCTTGATATAGGAGCCCCCTTCAACCTCTTACCATGTTGCTTTGTATGGTGTTAACCATAGTTCAAAAAGTTATTTTCAGGGAGCATGAGTTGTGTTAAATCTCTATATTGTTGTGGCACACTAAGAGCCTCTTGTTTTACCTAAAGAACTAAAATCTCAACCCCTTTGATCTGTGCTAAATGTTTGATTCACCCTAAAATATTTCCTCTAAAGTCTAAAATTGTGATATCTAAACAAAATCCCATATGACTTTCCCCTAATTGCCTTCTGTCTCATTGGTTTTGTATGTGATACTTGAGTTTTTCTCCATTGAATACCCAAAAAGGTGGATGCATGAATTACTGTATGAAACATTAAGGAATTAATTTGTGCACCGTGTAAATCTTTGGGTCATCCTCAGAACAGATTCATTTGTTTTGCTGTAAAGCTGCTCCTCTTATGTTTGTGCATTTGTCCCCTCGAGGATGTGATACCGAAGGGTTGTGCTTCAGGGGCCTTTGCTGTCCTTGCTTGTTACTGTTTCCTTGCCATGCCATTGCTTGTCTCTCAGACACAGTGTTTTGCTGCCTCCAGCATGACATTCTGTACATTTCTTTTACTTCACAACTGTTTCTTGGTAGCATGATATTATATTTATTGTGGATTTTTTTATAGATAACGTTGGGACCATATTTAAGTTGTCTACTAAAACTAGATTTTTTTCAATTATTCTGGTGTAAAAAAATTTTTTTGGTGTTGATAAAATTTATTGAATTTTCCTCGAACTATTCCTTTTTTCAATGTTTTTTAGCTCAATCTGCTCTTGCATTTATTTGCAAACCCGGTCCAGAAAAAACCTGATGGAAACAAAATTTTTCAGACAGTTTTTGTCATTTCTACTAACATTTTTGGGTTCCGTTTGGTATTTTATATTAACCGAACTGGCCACCCTTGGACGCACCTCACTCGCTAGCTACACTTGCCTGTATCTGACATACTGAGTAACCAAGGTGGGCATCTGTCCGTTACTCCGTAATACCGTAGTTACATTTTTGAGAAACGCAGAAAGAATATCGTTACATTTTTTTTAAGGCAACGGCCCTAGTACGTGCGTTACGTTTTTGGTACATTAAATCCGTTGTCCGCTACTTTTGCATCGCGTGCTGAGTATAAAACTTGTATCAGCTTGTCAGTGGCGTCACGCGTCGGCGCTGCACTCTTATTGCCTATTGGCCTTTGGGAATATCCACAACCAATGGTGTGCACCGATACAAAAAAACGCGCGCTGCCAAACATGCCCAGCTGCGGAAGCGCATGCACACGTCCGGCTGCCTCATGCCTTCTGTCTGCCTTCTTGTTAAATGTCCAGTGTCAATGTTCACTCAAAAAGACAGCAAGTGTTTATGCCGGGGGCCGCCTACAAAGGCTACTATGGACCAGATTGACGAAAACTGTTGCTGCTGTCAGCTCTAACGTTGAGTTAGAGCCGGACCCCCTTAGCCGGAACCCCCATGGCTCCACCTGGAAAAGTCTTCGCTCTAAAGTTTAGGGAGGATACAATGCCGCATTCTCATGTGCGTTGTGCCAACCGAAGGACGTCATCATCAGGGGTACAGGGTCTTTCACACATCCATGTGACTCGGTAATGGTAACTTGCGTTACTATTCCGCTGATGTAGCGGAGTCACAAGTTCCGTTTTTGATTTTTGAGCAAGGGAGTAACGAGAAACAAAGTTACATTTGGAGTAACGATACCCCCCTTTTGTGAATAACTAAATACTCATTCTCATTCTACAGCGTGAAGTCATTCTCAATCTACCCCACAATTCTCGCCGACAACAGGCGTATCTTGACAGAAGAAATCAGCCAGAAAATCATTGCGACGATTTGTTTTTTCAATCGATTTGTGACGAACAAAACTGTTTTGTGTGGTTGAATGGAGTAGCATGAAGTGTTTTCAATAAATTGAGCTTGCGAGGACAATTGTTCATCAAAAAATTAAAATACGTGAAGTGTTGAAAAGAATTTAGCTTTGCTAATACATTTGTAAAAGAATTATCAAACATATACACAAAATATTCCACTGTTTTTTGGGAAGTAAAAAAGGATATGGTGCAATTTTTTTCAAACTAGAAATATGGTCCGTATAGATAAGTTTGCGTGGAGGCCACTACGTATTTCCCATAACGGCGCCGGCCTGTATTCCTGCAGTGCCACTCACCTTGCTGCCGGGAGGTGCGACCACTGCAGCCATGTGCTGTCTTGCCCTGTCAGGGAGAGAAAAGACATTATAGAGCAGGGCAGCCTAATTTGTTTTGTTTACTCTTATATAGTTTACAAGCAACAAAATTATATTTTGAAAGAGAAAGAGGATCTACATAATTAAAACAAGGTATATTTAAGGTTACTTGTAAAGTATGTATTGTAATATGTTTTTATAGAATGTTCCTTTGTGTGTGTAGTGAGTGACAATAACATAATAATCAATACATGACCAATTGACCATTGTACTACCATTAAGTATATCACCAGCAACAGTCTTGACTGTTCATTAGTTGTAGGAACTGTTGAGTAAAAGTCTGTAAGGACAAAAGTGATAGTGATTGATTATAGGATCGCTAAAAATATGATTTATAATTCAGTGTTTGTGCTGTCTGTTGTGATACAGTGGTGAATTACACTAAAAATACAAACCATACACAACCTAAACTTCAAAGCAGGATTCTGTATAAGACAGGATGGAGGTTGCTCTCAGCTCCTCCACCCTGTGTGGGTGTGTGTGTGCGTGTGTATTTTGCGTGCGTGCGTGCATGTATAGGTGTGTGTGTTTGCGTGCGTGCATGTATAGGTGTGTGTGTGCTTCCGTGCGTGCATGTACAGGTGTGTGTGTGTGTGTGTGTGTGTGTGTGTGTGTGTGTATGTGAGTGTGTGTGTGTGTGTGTGTGTGTGTGTGTGTGTGTGTATGTGGTGTGGGGTGGGGTGTGTGTTTGCGTGCGTGCATGTAAGGGCTGTGTTGTGTGTGTGTGTGTGTGTGTGTGTGTGTCTGTGTGGTTTTGTGTGTTGTGTGTGTGTGTGTGTGTGTTGTGTGTGTGTATGTGTGTTTTTGTGTGTGGTGTGTTGGTGTGTGTGGGGTGTGTGTGTGTGTGTGTGTGTGTGTGTGTGTGTGTGTGTGTGTGTGTCTTTGCGTGCGTGCATGCATAGGTGTGCGCGTATGTGTGGATGGGGGGCGTGATGTGCCGAGGTGACCTGTGTTCATGCGTACAATTACCTCATGTTGTTTCTTTGATGAGACATCACTCTCATGCTTTATTTGTTTTTCTATTGGTAGAGTATCTCTTTGTTGTTGTTTAATTGTGTGTAATACTTTGTCATAATTTCTGTGAGAACATTATGTAATGATGCTTATCAGTGGATGTGCTTCCCCTGGTCTGATAAAGTGTACTTCTTATGTGTGTCTGAATAAACATTTGTGCTGACAACACATCTTATGAATTTTTAGACCACATAACTTATGTATTTTAAGACCACACTGTCAACACTGGTGGAAACACTGAAAGTATTGCACCATAGCATCATCATGTTAACACTAAATAAGAATGATGAATCTCCAAACATCACCACAACATCTATCATTTACTAAGTCCTTCCAAATATTAATTGGTTATTGGATTTTGTGTTGTGTTGTTTTTAATCATATAATACAACAGCAAATTCATTAACTAAACATTTTAAGCAATGACTTATGGTACAGTGCCTAACCCTAACGAATCTATTTGGATCTAGAACCTCATTCATTCATTATAGTGCACATTATAGTGAAATGCACACATTTATGGGTCATTCGTTCAGCCCCTTGACCAACACTACGTTTGTCGCACAAAAAACCCTTTAAGAAAAAAAAGAAATATAATAACATGAAATAAAAGAAAATCATTTGCAATAACACCGTGACTTTCATGATTCTCTTAGCCACTTTTGTATTTATAATTTCCTCCTTATTACAATATTGCACGGATCGGTAGTTCAGTCGTGCCATACTCAACACGTAGGTACTTACATCCGTTACATGTTCTCCATTTTCTCGCTTGGAAATGATATATTCCTGAACTTCCGAGGAAAATGCCTTTGTCATTGAATATTGCTTGGGAGTTTTCAAAATCTTGGAATTTCCAAAAATTTAAAAAGTGACAACCCTCTGCATTCGTTATATTTTTTCTCATATATTTTTTTATTCGTTATAATAAGTTTTTTTAATGCTATATTGTAATCTATGGTTTGTTACAGCTTCGCCACTTTCATATAATCTATCAGCTTCATCACAGTATCAACAACTTAGTGTTTAGGTAACAGAATACCATTTTTGCTCCCCTGTTGTAGCTTTCTTATTTTCTTATGTTTTTTCTTTTTTTCTTTTGTAACATTTCATCTCAAGAAAGACGCTGATTCCGAGCGACGAGGGTCATGGGGGAAGGGTAGGTGTGACTAATGAAGTGCAGTCAAACCTTGGAATGAAAAATTATGCAGTTGAAGGCGATGTGAAAGCGTAGTGGTCGTGAGGTCAAAGCCGGGGTTGTGGGGTCACGTGCATTTGTTGCAGACATCACAACCAGGTGGTCAGAGGAGGTGTGGAGGTCGGTTATTTGGGCACTGAGTAGGAATAGGGAACATAACTTATGGAGTTGAACACTTGGAAAACGTTCCAATGGGTGTAATGTTGGGTGGTCATCTCATTTGTTCTGCAGAGTCATAGGGTTTTAAAGGAGTTTAATTTTTCATGTGGGATATGGTGATTAGGTTTGTTTTAGTACGGAACTACCATTTAGTTTCATGCCACATTCTTCCTTATTTTCTATGTTCTTTGCTACTGCTCGATTAGGTGTGCAGAGAAGGGATGAAGTGCTCAAAGACTGGAAAGGTGGAGGGAGGACTACATACATGAGCCAAAATAGAAGAAGTGAGTGGAAAGGGAAAGGAGCCATGGCGTCACCAGAGACGGATATAACAGGGCAGGAACATTGGGTCATGGTATCCAGCAAAAACTTCAATTGGAACACCCTGGGAAAGGATACTATGGAGCGGCCAAGAGCCCAAAAAATTTTGCTTGACCCTCCCACTTTTGAACAAAGGGAAATTTTGTATCGTTGAAATCGTTGGATGTCTACTTTGTGAAACGATTTTTACCCGTCCAGATTCTAATTCAAACTTGCATTTAAACCCATTAACCATTTCACCCATTCACCCATACAATTGAGAATTTTGAATACTTAAAATTGCTATTTTGGCACTTGCAAAGATTGAAAACTTGGTCATACATTTAATTCTTTCTGCCAGTACACTCTCACAATATATGGGCTGACCCATTTAATGGTGCTTTGGACCCCAAATACCCAAATTAGGGTTTTTACCCCTTTTTTGGCCATTTTTGACTCGTACTTTTTCTTCGTTATACAAAGAATCCGCGAAAAACTCATAGTTCTTTATCACTTTCTAATTTGTAGGTTTTTTTCCTTTGCGGATAAAGAAAGTAGGAACCACCAGAAAACCCAAACTCAAAAGAGGAGAAAAACGAGTCTTTTCGAATGCTGCGTTTTTTTGCGAACTTCATTACCCAAAACCAAAGCTGAAAACCCGTTGCCCCAAAATCCGGGATCAAAGGATTGAAATCCTTCTAAAAGCTCCCGAACTTCGAAAGGGATGGTGTCATGATCGCTGTTTCCAGTGAAAAACGACATCCAAAAAGGAGATACTGTTATAAAAATTCCCCAAAAGTGCAGAGCATTTACAACGGGGGAATACCAATCCCAAAAAAAACGGGGTACTTGCTGAGCTGACGAGGCGAAAAGGTAGGGGGCCTCTGCTGGGCTTCTCGCTCCGGAATATGACACTCGAAAATTTGACTTCGATCGGGGCTGTTTCATAGGGGGGAATCACTAGTTTGGGAAGAGAAACGGGTCAAACGTCTCACTGGGGGGGGTCCCCACAGGGAAAACATCTTGATGCACCCATTAAAAAAACCTAGAGATTAAAATGCAATGCTGTAAAACACTGACTTTTTTGAAATGGGCAAAATATCATCGCTCTTGCTATTCGTTTACATCCGCTTCAATATTAAAGTTCTGTGCTAGGCTAAAGGTTGAAAAAATCTGACAAGGCGGGGCCCTTAAACATTTTGTGTGGAGATTGAAGGACTGACGCCTTCCAAACCATCCTATCAACCTTTCTGTTCGAATCGTTTGGGTCCTATATCCAGGGTCAACTCAAACCACATTTTGTACTACATGGAGATTAAAGGGAAAAATTACACTTTCGAGACGGATTCTTCTCGTTCCCTGGAATCTAATCTTGTATGCTCAGGGATTCACAGTTTCCGACCCGGGAAACACTTGTGAGGCTACAGTCATGAAAATGATTTTGGTAAATGTAAACTCAAATCTCTGATGATTAAATTCAGAAGAGGCGCTGTTGTCGCATAGGCGCTGTATCCTCGGGAAGTTGGGTGACATTACATTTCACTGATCTTTATGATTCTATTTGGAATTGGAACAAAAAGTGCAAGGATTTTTTTCCCGAATCCTTTGTATGATTTCTTTGGCGGGTGTCTCAAAAAAGATTTTTGACGCGCTACAAGCTATAAATCTGAGACTCACTGGAAACTTGAAATGAGAGTTTTTGCAATAGTCACAAAATGATTTCTCTAGTTTTAAAACCCATATCCCTAACTTTGTTTTAGGTGTCAGCTGCACCAGACCAGGGTAGTCGGAACTGATAGTCCTATAGAAGCTTTTGGGAAAAACAGCATACTTATGAGTGTGCTAGATTCCTCCCCTCCTTTTTGGATGAGCTGTCAACCATTCTGACGTTCATATACCCTAAATTTCTGTCTATGACCTGAGAATGTTTTAAAGACCACTTTTTTGAGCCGAAATTGACTTTTTTCGTCAAATGAACAGCTAACGGAAAAAAACACTACACTTAAATGGCTTGGTTTGTATCAAGGTCTCCTAGGCCAAAAAACACCTTCTTTCCAAGATCAAACCTAAAACCCTGATGACAGACTGTGATGAGGGGAAAAAAACGCTACAAAAAACCCTCAAAACCAGAACCTTGTAAAATTGGGAAGCAAAAAACGGGATATGTCTGCTAGTGATGTGGTACAAAAAGATTTGTTTTGGGGAAAAGGGCCCGTGCAAGCCCCTTTGTCCTACGTTTTTCCGGCTTGGGGGGATTCAATCTCTAGTTAGCGAGAGAAATTTCCACGCTCGATATGGTTCTCCTTTAATTAATGCGCCCTCCTGACTTTCTACCTCTCACGACTTTGCTAAATTTGGGTTTAAAATTGCAAATGCAGTGGGCAAAAACATTTGGGGGCACTGCTGCCGGGCAGTACTAGCAAGCTAAACAGATTCCTGACTGACCCGGGACCCCTTGGTTTGTCGAGTGCGATGAGGCTTGGGGGGATGCATCTCCTAGGCTTTCTAGCCGTATAGGGAAGCTGTTTGTGATGGTGGTCTCCACACTGCTACAGTACCTAAAGTTATGCTCATGCGTCCTTTGTTTTGATTTTTAAAGGGGAAGCGTATCCCAAAGGGTCTAAGAATCAGACTGGTACACAAGCACTTTTTCCCCTTTTTTGTTCAGCTCCGAACCTTGATTTCAATGAAAACATTGCCCTGGTTGGATGATGGACCACCACTTAATTTCACATCTGAGAATCCTTCAAAAGCACCCCCGGAACCCTGCCGGCTGTGGGGCCCGGATTGAAAGCGTTTGCTCCTCTCTCTCAACATGAAAAGTTCAAAGACACTGGGAAGAACAATCAGCAATTCCGTTTCTGGGTTTTTTTCGGGTGCTGGTGACACCCTCTTGAAGTTACTTTGGGCAGACCCTGAGGCTGTTTTTTAAAGCACCTTACCCCGTCCCTTTAAGTCATACCCTCTTCTTTCCCGGGGGCCGCAGCAACTATACACAAAAACACCCCAGTCTATGTTTTCGGAAAGCGTCACTAGGAGGTGTCAGCTCCACGAAAGTTTCGCACATGCGAAGGTGGTTTCGTTGTAAAAAGCTCAGAAGGACTTTCAACTGCGTTCCTACGGATCAGGGTCCGAACAGAGTATCAAACGCGAGGCTAAAAACCAAGGTGGTGTCATCGGTTACACACTGAGGAAAAGGGGCCTTTTCCTGGTTTCTGACCCGCCACTAAACGGGGAATACCAGAACGATTCAAAGAAATTGTAACCTATCAATTCCCGAATACCATAGAACTTTGGGCAGCTGAGTTACCAGGAACAGAAAATGTTAAAGCTCAAGGAAAACATCAAAAACAATGCCCCAAATCCATTTTTACCTGGGAAAGGTGGGGAACCTCCCCAGTTAAATAAAATGGTCAGGTGGCATCAGAAAAAGTCGAAGATCGTGAAGGAGTGCCCCAAAAGGGTGGGGAAAAGTTCAATCATTAAAGAAAAAAGGCTTTGGGGGCGAAAAAAAAGGGAAATTTTTGGGTCCAATCCCCCAAAACAGTAATCAAAAAGCTTTCTGCTAAGAGTGCTTCCGTGATAGGAAGGGAAAATAATATCTACTGAGGGACTCCTCAGAAACGCTTGCAGTGTCAAAGAACCCGGGGTGGGGTATCCAAAGGGCCCCTCTACGAATTGGCAGCTGTTCCGCCTTTAATTTCTACGAAGGGGTTTGATGAGGAAACCAGCAAAACGATCTTGCCAAAAGCTGGAAGCAGATGGGATGAAATTCTTGTCCTTCCCCTTTAGAATTCCCCGCGCATCGCAGTCTGCTGCTACCCCTTGATGGCATGCAATGTGTCAGCCCGAACAAATCATTTTTAAGTTTCAAAAACTTTGGAAGGTGGTTTTGCCGAATTTTGCGTCTTTTAAAACGTGCAAAGGACCCTCCATTGCTTTTGGGGCGTTGGTCTTTACCGTTGAGGAACAGCAATTAAGTGACTGAACGACCAGACAGGATGATGGTTTTCCCTTCAAAATACCAATACAAGGGGAAAAGGGGCGTCCCAACTAAGGAAATTTCCCCAACAAATACCCCAGGCTAATTTTGCTTTATTCTCTTTCATGCTCTGCGACAATGGGTAAGTCTCCTGCCCCCCCCGCAGATAAAACGTATATGGCAGTGGATTTGAAGATGGAGAGGGGGCAAAGTTTGATGAAGTGGTGTGTCCAGTCTTGAGGGGTTTTACAACACAAAAGGGCGGGCACTCTCTGGTATTTCTGCAATCATTTATCGGAAACCCTCCAAAATAATCATTTGGTGGACGACCGGGTGTCCTCGCTTTTTGGGGTATTACTTACAGGGGAGCACTGGCCAATGAAATATATATGCATGCTGGGGACTCGGATATTTGTCTCAAAGGGAAAGATTTTAACCCGTTCCCATATCATACCAAAAATCGGCAAAGCAGCATCAGTCATTACCAGCCGTGCAGCGTGGTTGACACGACAAAGGGTCTTACAGACTTGGAAGCAACGGAATTCACTCTCACCAAAATTTTGATGCCTTACGGGCCTATAAGCATTCCGATTGGGCCTACTTTCCTGGATACCGAAGGCGATTTTCCTTCTCATGCTGGGAAAAAAAAAAAAAATCTCAGTTCACTGAAAGAGCTTCTTTTTGTATCGCCCCACAATGTTGCCCGCTCCTTATTGCCCCCAACAATATGCCTTCAAAAAACATGCATTCGGGCCCAAAACCAAATAGCTGTGGTGTCAGTCCATCGCAAAAAACGAGACTGAACCCATTGCTATGTTTGGCACGTGAAGCAAAGGGGGAACGCGTCCACATGTACAAAAATATCGGCACCAGCATAGGTTAGAGACCTAACCCATTTTTCTGCACTGAAAAGGAGTCGCGGACAAAAATCCATGTGTCATGCTGGACTTTTAGTGCATTTTATTTGTTTTTGTGGGGGAGAATTGCGAAACGGCCGGGGAAATGAGGTGCAAAAGAAAATGAAGTCGGGGATGATACGGGGATGTGGTGTAAAACTTAATATCTTTGCAAGTGCCAAAAAAAAATTTCTAAAATATTCCAACATTCTCAATTTTGTATGGGGAAAACGTTAAAGGCCATGTTTTATTAGAATCTGACTTTAAAACATCTTTTTTCATAATGTAGACATCGTAATAGTGTAAGTATCTTTGAAAGTGAAAAAAACAATTTTAAGATATTAAAAAATTCTCAATCTTTTATCGGTTGAATGGGTTAAATGGGTTAAAATGGCCATGTTTTAATTAGAATTTGACGGTAAAACTTTATTATTCATAAGTAGGCATCCTAACAAATCCAACAATACCTCATTTGCCTTATTTTTAAAGTGTGGAGGGGTAACTCCTTATATAAGGCCCTTTTTTAAACCTCGACCGCTCCACTACACAGGCGTCCCCAAAATGGGGAACGTGGGAACAAAGCCTTTAGGACCTATACTTATAATTAAATCTAACCTAACCTAACCTAATTCAAAAGGCATGGTGGGAGAGGTATAGAAGTGCAGAGGTCATGAGAGTCACAGATTGTTGGAGAAAAAAGATAGAAGGGCGGGCTAAGAAGGTCACAGGGGGAGACTCAGTAAGGCGCGTCTGGTGTTCTGTCAAGGTGATCCAGTTAAATAGCCAAGGGAAAGTTGAAAAGATTGTTAACTAAGGAGACGAAGTTGAAGAGGACCTATGAAGCGATACTAAACTTCAAAGGTCACAAGAAGAAGAAAGAAGAAGAAGAAGAAGGTTACGCCAGGATAGGGAAATGTTGTTGGTTTACCTGTACAGGCCGTAGCACTTTGTGCGTGAAGTAATTGGCTGCAGTATTGGCAGGTGTGTCAAGGCCTGATACAGACTGCAAGGGGAGCTGAGTGGATCAATGTGTACACGAGCAGGAAATAGAGTCCTGGCTGATTATATACTAGCTTTTTTTTCATTAAAACTATTTCCTTCCTGCTGTTCTCCCCCATCTTTTCCTCTACCTCCTCTTTCTTTTCTCCTCCTCCTCCTTTCTCTCCTTTTTTTATACTATTTTTTCCACATTCTTGTGTTTTTTTTTCCCTTTTTCATTTCCTCTATCCCCTCTTCTTTTTTTCTTCACCTCCTCCTCCTCCTCCTCCTCTCTCTCATTTTTTAGCTTGTTTTTTTTCCCCCTCCTCTACCTAATTCACTTAACGTACAATTTCAAATTTTTCAAGTAAAAATTTTCTTTCTTTTTTCTCCTCAAGCTACTAAACTTGTACGTTTGTCTTTTTTATTGGGTAATATTTTATTGATTATTGGAAACCAACTGCTTGGAGTTGAGGAGGGTGGTGGGGGGTCCAAGTAGGTGTTGATCTTGGCGTTGATGAGGGACTCCAGGATTTTCCTAACGGTGGTGAGAAGGAAATTGGGCGGTAGTTCTTTAGGTCCCGTTTGCTGTTTTTTTTTGTGGATGGCTAACCCCTCTTGCCTCTTTCATTGCGTGGGCCACTTGCAGAGGGAAAAAATGTTGTTGAAGATATGGTGAGTGGTGGAGCGAGCTGGGCAGCACATCCCCCTTTTGGGGGTAGGGCTATGTTTCGGCCCTACGCCTTCTTGGATCTTTTGCCCAGCTGATGTTACTCCTTATTGTTAACTGCGAGCTCTCCAGCACCCTGGTGAGGGGTGTATCTCTGGGGGCTCGGAGGGCGGATGTTTA
>JACEEZ010012835.1:12500-17500 GCA_016584305.1 Chionoecetes opilio
GTTTGGTAGTGGTGGTGGGGGGTGGGATAGGTTTTTGGGGGTTTTGGTGGGGGGGTGGTGGGTGGTTGGGGTAGGGGTTAGAAATTTAGTGGGGGTTAGTGGGTGGGGGGTTGGGGTTTCGGTGGGGTAGTGGGGGTTTGGTGGGGTAGTGGTGGTTTGGGGGTTTATTTTGGGGGGGTAGGGGTTTTGGGGGTTGGGGGTGGGTTTATTTGGTGATGGTGGTAGTGGGGGTTTAGGGGTTTGGTGGTGGGAGGGTGGTGGTGGTTTGGTGGTAAAAATAAAAGGTCCAAAAATAATCCTTAAAAAAAAAATTTAAGTGAAAAGGGAAACTTCTTTGATTTTTAAAAAAAATTTTGTTTAAAAACGAAAAAGGGGTGGGTTTTTTTCTTCATACGAAAATAAATTTCCCAATTAAGATAATTTTTTTGTGTATTTGATATAAAAAAAATTTGTTTTTTAGTATTTTTGGGAGTAGTATTTTGTAGTGTAGTAGTAGTAGTAGTAAAAAAGATAGTAGTAGTGGGGTGGGATTTAAAAAAAATAGTATTTTATTTTACTATAGTGTTTTTTAGTAGAAAAGTATTTTAGTAGTAGTAGTAAAAAGAGTAGTAGAAAGTGAGTAGTATTTTTTATTTATTTGGGTAGTAGTGTAGTAGTTAAGTGGAAGTATTTAGTTTTAAGGGGTGGGTTTTTTTGTTTAGTAGAAATTTTTAGTTTTTTTTTTGTAGGTAGTAGTAGTAGTGGGAATGGGGTTAAAAGTAGTAGTAGAATTTAGCAGTAGTAAAAGTAGAAAAGTTTTTTTTAAGGATTTAAAATTTATTTACCCAAAGTATAGTAGTAGTAGTAGTACTAGTAGTTGGGTAAAAAATTTTAGCAGTGGGGGGTGGGTGGGCAGTAGTATAGGTAGAAAGTAGAAAAGTGGGGGCCAGCAGTAGTAGTAGAAAAGTGGGATAGTTTTATTTGTAGTAGTAGTAGAAAGTAGTAGGAGTATTTAGTAGTATTTAGTGGGTTAAGTATTTGCAGTAGAGTAGTAGTATTTAGGGGGGGTTAGTAGTATTTATTTAGTGGGTTATGTAGCATTTAGTATTATTTAGTGTTTTTTTTATTTAAAAAGTAGTATTTTTATTTATTTCCGTATTTTTATTAGTTTTCCTTTTATAGTTATTTACCCAATTTATTTAATTTATTTGCAGGTATAGCAGCAGTAGTAGAAGTATTTTAGTAAAAAATAACAGCGGGGATATACATATCTTTCTCGGTTCTAAAAACCACTGGAAAAAAAATTAAAACCCACCAAAGTTTAATTTTTAAAACCAAAACCAAAACCACACACAACCCCTTTAAAAACCCCCCCAAAAACCCCCCCACCCCCCCCCCCCCCCCCCCCCCCCCCCCCCCCCCCCCCCCAACCCCCCCCCCCCCCCCCCCCCCCCCCCCCCCCCAACCCACCCCCCCTTTCCCCCCCATACACCCCTCAGTACATAAATTTTTTTCCGCTATAACAAAGGCACCACACACACACACCACAACCCCCTTTCCCACAAAACACAAACCCCCCCCACACAACCCCCAACAAAAACCCCCTCCCCCCAACAAAAACCCCTTCCCCCCACAAACCCCCTACAAAAAACCCCCACACACAACCCCTCACACACAACCCCTACACCAACCCCCTCCCCCCAACACAACCCTCCCCACCCCAAAACCTCCCCCACAAAACCCCCTTACACAAAAAACAAACCCACACACACACACACACCACACACCCACACACACACACACACACACACACAAAACCCCCCTCCCCACACACAAAACACACACCACACACCCCCCAACCCACACACACACCCCCACAAAACCCCACACACACAAACCCCCCCTCCAATTTTAACAAAACCCAAAATTTTGTAAAAAAAGGCCCCCACACCAGCTAATCCCCCATATCCCTTCCCCCAATCCCCAACCAGACCTTTAATGCATTTCCCCCCCAAGGGGTTTCCTTTTCTTCCCCCCGGGCCCCAAAAAGTTTTGTTTTTTTTTTAATCGTTCCCTGATTTTTTAAATGGAAGGGGAAAACAAAATTAAAAGTTTTTGTTTCATTTGCTGCTGGGGACGCTACAGACACAAAACACACACCCCACACCCACACACACACCACACCACACAAAAACCCACCCCACACACACAAAACCCACCCCAAAACACACAACACACACACACACACCACCCCACACACACACCCCAACACCCCACACAACACACACAGACCACAAACAGACACCCCCAAAACCATACACACAGACAGGGGGGTTTTGGGGTTTTAAGATAGAAAAGAAAGTACAAGAAGATAAAAGGGTTTAGATAAATTAATGGGAAGGGTTTTTAAAAGGGTAGACACACACCCCACACACAGAGGGGGGGGGTATACAGATAGTTGGAAAGTTTTACAAGATAGAAAAAAGGGTTTGGGATGAATAGTTTAAGACAGCTTTAAAGGGCCCCAGGAAACAGACAGGACGGGACAGCCCGGGAAAAAAAAAGAGGAGGATTAAGAGAAAAAGGGGGGGAGAAAAAAAAAGGGAGGAGGGGAAAGAGAGAGGTAAAGAGAAAAGGGGGAAGAGAGTGGGGGAGAAAAGGGGGGGGGGAGAGTGAGAGAAAAAAGGGAAAAGGGTGGGGATATGGGTAAGTCAGGAGGGTTTTTGGGGCAGTAATTTGGAGCAAGAGGGGAGAGAGAGGGGGAGAGGGGGAGAGGGGAAAAAGAGGGAAAAAGGGGGGAGAGAGGATGAAAGGAGAGAGAGAGAGGGGGGAGAAAAGAGAGAGAGGAGGGGGGGGAGGGGGGTGATGACTGCCGCCCCCGTTTTCCCATTTTCGTTAATGGACCCGATCTCTTTTTTAAAAAATCCCCCAGGCCCCCAAACACTACTGATTTTTAGGTCATTAACTGAATACTCCATTTTGGGGTCATCCGTTTTGGGAAAAGGGGGACCAGCCTTTCCAGGACCTAAACCCCACACGGGGAAAACACGCCGGGAAAAACCCAAACCCTGAAGCCCATACACCTAAAACCCCAAATAAATCCCTTTACTGGAAACGCTCTTCCAGTTCCCCTTTTCCCCTGGAAAAAGTTTACATTTTTCCGGCCTGGATCGTTTATTTTTTAAAAAAAAAAAAAAGGCGGGTTAAAGGGGTTGGAAGCTTGGGGGAAAGCTGGTAAATTTAGACTTCCCATAGAGGAGCAGGGGGAAGGTTCGGGGGGGAAAAAAATTCCGGGTTAACCCTTTCGGGGGAACAATTTTGGAAGTTGGCCCCGTTTTTTTTTTTTTGGGTTTTTTTTTCTTTTTTTAAGGGGCCCATTCAGATCAGCAAATTTAACCCTGCAAAAAAAATTGGCTCCCTTTTTTTGGGGCCCCCCTTTTTTGGCGCGCTGAGGCCCCCCCCCGGGGAGGGAGGAGGGGGAGGGGAGGGGAAAAGAGGAGAGGGGGAAAAGGAGGGAGGAGGAGGAGGGAAGGAGGAGGAGGAAGAAGAGGATTTGGGAAAATGTTTTATCAATGTAATCTTTTTCCCGGGCCCCAAAAGTTTTTATAATTTTGGAAATTTTTAAAAATAGTCCCCTTAAAAACCCATTTCGGGGCCGGGAACCCCCGGGTTTTATTTTCCCCCGGGCCCCCCCCCCCCCTCCCCCAAAATTCACCCCCCCCCCCTTTTTCCCCCTTTTTAAGATATCCTTTCCCCCCCCTTTTTTCTTCCAGTAGGGGAACACCAGTATCTCCCCTTTTCCCTTTCCCCTTTTCCCCTTCCCCCCCCCCCCCCCCCTAAAAAAACCTCCCCCCCCCCCCCAACTCCCCCCCCCCCCTTTTCCTTCCCCCCCCCCCTTTTTTTTTTTCCCCCAAAAAAATTTTTTTTTGGGAAAAAAAAAAATTTTCCCCCAAATTTCTACAAGCTCCCAAAACCTACCCTTCTTCTCCCTATCTCTCTCTCTCCCCTTCTCCTCTCTCTTCTCTCTCCCCTCTATCTTTTCTTCTCTCTCTCTCCCCTCTATCTCTCCTCTTCTACTCTCTCTTTTCTCCCTTTTTCCTTCCCCCAAAGGGGCCTTTCAGGTCTATTGTTTTGGGTTCGTTCTTTTCGTTCGTTCTTTTCAAGAGAGAGAGAGAGAAAAAGGAGAGAGGAAGAGAGAGAGAGGGGAGAGAGGGGGGAAAAGGAGAGGAGGGAGAGAGAGAGAGAGAGAGGGGAGAGAGAGAGAGAGAGAGGAACATTACGAAAATTTACCAAACGAAATTATACGCTTAGAGGACTCGCCCCGGCCTAAAATTTTGGGGTAGGAAGAAGGTCAAATTAAACTCCTTTTTTAAATTAGAAAGTTAGGGAGTTTTTTCCACGGGGAGGCCCAAAAGGAAAAGGGAAATTTAAAGGTTTTCCAAATTAACCCTGGAGCTTTTTATTGTGTATGAAAGTAGGAGGGAGGGTATTTATGTAGGTTTTTTTTGTATGTTATGTATTATGTATGTATTTTTTTGTATTATGTTGTATGTATGTATGTTTGTATGTATTATGTATGTATGAGTTTTTTTTATGTATGAAAATTTTGTTTTATAGATGTATTTTGTAAGTATGTATTTTTTTGTATGTATGTATGTATGTTTTGATGTAGTATGTAGTATGGTTTTGTATTGTATGTAGGTATGTATGTAGTCGGGATTGTATGGATGATGTATGGATGTTTTTATTTTATGTTGTTTTTAATTTTTATTTTTTTTGTTTTTGTTGTTGTTGGGGGGTCTCTCTTTTCCTCTCTTCATTTTTCTTTTTTTTTTTTAATTTTTATTACATATTGCCAACTTCTATCTCAAACTTTCGTTTTTTTAAAATTTTTCATTTTTCTCCCCTTTTTTCCTTTCTCTCTCTGTTTTTATTTTGCCCCCCTCCTTTTTCCTTTCCCACCTTCCTTCCTTTTTTCCTTTTTCCTTTCCCTTTCCTTCCTTCCCCCCTTTCCTTTCTTT
>JACEEZ010012835.1:22500-47500 GCA_016584305.1 Chionoecetes opilio
CATTGAGAAGAAAACAGGAAATATTTTTGAGTCATTGAGAAGAAAAGATGGAAATTTTTTGAGTCCTTGAGAAGAGAAGATGGAAATTTTTTGAGTCATTGAGAGGAAAAGAGGAAAAAATTGGGAGTCATTAAGGAAAGAGGAACAAACAAGGGCGTAATATATACACTGGATAGATAGCTAGCGCGGTCAAGTCATTACTATATACATCAGCGTCCTTATATACATCTAGTTCACGTATTTCCCGGTACTAAGAACTCTTAAGGTGGCAAGACAGGCGGTACAGAGTCCTTATATACAGATAGTTCACGTATTTCCCGGTGACTAGGAGCTCTTGAAGGTGGCAAGAGTCGGTGGGTACAGAGTCATAAGCATTACTGCGAGGCATCCCGGTCAGAGCTCGACACCGGTGACTCATTCTTCAGGAGGTTCTCGATGTTGAGAGCGGAGGACTGGTGAAGGGACTGCTGCAGGTTATGTAGTGAGGCGGCGTGAAGAGACTGAAGAACGGCCGCCGAGTGCTCCTGCGCCTTACGCCGAAGTTCTGCGACACTAGAGCTCCTGGGATCGCTAGTGAGAGATGCTAGTTGCGACTGACTAGCTAAGGAGGCTAGTGAAGGGGTATGGGAGGCTAGTGAGGCAAGGGAGGGTGTTTGGCTAGTCAGGGAGGATAGGGGGTTGGCTAGGGAGGTTGAGGCGAGGGAGGACAGAGGGCTGAAGGTTGGTGGCTTGATAGGGCAGCAGGAACAGAGACCTGGGAAACCTGGCGTGTTAAAAAGGTGGGAATAGGTGTGTTAATTACGTTACTTGCTCTATGGTAAGACTTATGACACATGACTTATAACACTAGGTAACACTTAAGACTATGACACAAGGACACTATGATGTTATAATATAGAACATCGGGATGACAGTACTCTTAAACTTGCGACTATTCATTTTTTTTTGCCACTGGTGATAAAAGAGTGAAAAAAAGAACTCTATTTTTGTATGACCATTATATATTACTTGACTTAGATATTTATACACCATTGCAATACACTAATTCTTCACTACAGATTGATTAGTAGCACTAGAAACACCTACTGTCTTATACATAATCATGCAACACTGTGATACAATTATATTAAACACAAGAACGGTGCAAAAAAAAACTAATGCAAAACAGCCACTTTATTTTTAGAAACTTTATAATTACAACACAAAAAAACAGTAAATTAATCAGTAAAAAATAAGAAGTCATACATTTGTAAGTAATGAATTTTATCATACACAACAACAACAACAGAAAACAAACAACAGTAACGAAACAAAATCAGATACAAACAAACACAAAAAATAGAAAGAAAAACACAATCATAAAAAAAAAAGACGCAGAAGTTAGAAAAAACAATAAAACCTAAAATAATATAAAAACTCACAAAAGTTAGAAAAAACTATAAAACCAAAAATTTAAAACCCACAAAAATTAGAAAAAAATAAAACCAAAAATTAAAAACTCACAAAAGTTAGAAAAACAATAAAACCAAAAATTTAAAAACCCACAAAAAAAACAAAAAAAACTAAAAAACTCACAAAAGTATAAAAAAACCAATAAAACCAAAAATTAAAAAACTCACAAAAATTAGAAGAAAAAAATTAAACCAAAAATTAAAAAAACTCACAAAAGTTAGAAAAAACAATAAAACCAAAAATGAAAAAACTCACAAAAATTAGAAAAAAACAATAAAACCAAAAATTAAAAAACTCACAAAAGTATAAAAAAACCAATAAAACCAAAAATTAAAAAACTCACAAAAATTAGAAAAAACAATAAAACCAAAAATAAAAAAAACTCACAAAAATTTACAAAAAACAATAAAACCAAAAATTAAAAAACTCACAAAAGTTAGAAAAAACAATAAAACCAAAAATAAAAAACCAACAAAAGTTAGAAAAAACAATAAAACCAAAAATAAAAAAAATTACAAAAACTATGATGAGTAAAAAACACAAAAAGTAGAAAGAAAAACACAATGATACAAAAACAAAACAAAAACACAGACTATAATCAGTAAAAACACATAAAAGGTAGGTAGACAAAACACACAAAAAAAACTAAAATAAAAGCATAATCAACTCAACATCAACAGTACAACACAACAGGCAACAACACAGTAAATAAATCATCAAATACCAACGTAAACATACAACACACTAACAAACAATGGTACGAAAACGAAAAAATAATTACAAACACACACACACACACACACACACACACACACACACACACACACACACACACACACACACACACACACACACACACACAACACACACACACACTAGAACAAAAGACAACTGACAAATTGATGTAAAATTTTGTGATGTAAAAAAAAAAAAAAATTCGCCGGAAAGTATGGGAATTTTTATCTTTGGAGGGGCGAATGTAAGGGTGCGTACCTTTTAGATGCGGGAAGAGGTGTGAGGCGAGAGGACCGGCGGACAGGTGTGGCGGGAAGAACAGCCCGGGTGAACGCTCTATCAAGGGCCGGAACCGACTGTATGTACAAAGAAAAAAATGATAATAATAATAAGAAGAAGACATGAATGCAAATAAAAACCGACTGTTACAGAAAAAAAAGAGGGAAAATGACAATAAAAAGGAGATGAAGTAAATCACAAGAATAAGTCATTAGAAAATAACAAACAAATAAGCATGACAAAAATAATACATTACTATAATATGAATAAATATAATAGAGGATAAATAATATTAATCAAACATATGTAAGTCATACAAATGGACTTCAGAGAGAGAGAGAGAGAGAGAGAGAGAGAGAGAGAGAGAGAGAGAGAGAGAGAGAGAGAGAGAGAGAGAGAGAGAGAGAGAGAGAGAGAGAGAGAGAGAGAGAGAGAGAGAGAGAGAGACTTTTTTTTAACATAAGGGAATTGATTTAGGGTTGAAAATGGACTAAGAAATGGCCCCGTTATTAACATTGACTGTATTATTTAGTGATGTTATGTAGTTAGTTCCCTGCTTAGTTGCTGTGTCTGGTGTATAGACTTAGAGAAATGTAATGCAATGAAGAAATATTTAACATCATTTAAACAACAGAAGAAGTATTCAGTTTTTTATTTATTTATGTCTCTTCTCCTTCCCCAAAAAATATCTTCGTGTGGGAGAAGAAGAAGAAGAAGAAGAAGAAGAAGAAGAAAAGAAGAAGAAGAAGAAGAAGAAGAAGAAGAAGAAGAAGAAGAAGAAGAAGAAGAAGGAGAAGGAGAGAAAGAAGAAGTAGAGGAAAGGAAGAAGGAGAGGAAAATAATATCACTAATATGAAAAGGAGATGGAGGAGGAGGAGGAGGAGGAGGAGGAGGAGGAGGAGGAGGAGGAGGAGGAGGAGAGGAGGAGGAGAGGAGAAGAGAAGTAAGGAAAAAACAGATGGAAACAGAGAACGAAACAGAGGAGGAGGAGGAGAGGAGAGGGAGGAGGAGGAGGAGGAGGAGGAGGAGGAGGAGAGGGGAGGAGAGGAGGAGGAGGAGGAGGAGGAGGAAGAGGTGTCTCCGAGAGCGGCTTATCGAAGACCTTCCCATTAGCAGGCCGCGTCTTGAAGCCCTTCATAATTACCCCTTTGCCGATGGCTTTTTAGAACATTAAACGCCTCGCCCCCTGCGTTACACGGGCGGCACGCCTCGCCAGCCCCTTTCCCCGCCTCCTCCTTCCTGCTCCTCCTCCCTCCCTCTCCCCCTTTTCCTCTCCTCCCTCTTCTCCTCTTCCCCCTTCCTCCTTCCTCTTCCTCTTTCCTCTTCCTCCTTTTCCTCCTCTTCCTCCCCTCTTCCTCCTCTCTCTCCTCTCCCCCTTCCCCCTCTCCTCCTTCCTCTTCCTCCTCCCTCTCCTCTCCTCCTCCTCCTCTCCTCCTCCTCCTCCTCCCCCTCCTCCTTGTTCTTTCCTTTTTTGATTTCCGTCTTGTAATTCTTATATTTTTTCTCTGTCTCTTTTTTCCTCTTCCTCCTCCTCCTCCTCCTCCTCCTCCTCCTCCTCCTCCTCCTCCTCTCCTCCTCCTCCTCCTTTCTTCCGTTCTTCTTATCTCCTATTTCTTCTCCTTCATCTTTATCACTGGTTCCTTCTTCTTCTCCCGTGTTTCTCTAGTCTCTCTGCTTTACCATTAAGTACCCTGTTCATTCACTTGCCCATTTAATTTTGACTCTTTTATATATATGCCCTGTCCCCTATTGATCCATTGACCTGTTTCACCTATACGTCTCATGTCTGTTTATGTCTGTTTCTGTTGTTAATGTTCGCTAGGAGAGTGGATACGAGAAGAGAGAGAGAGAGAGAGAGAGAGAGAGAGAGAGAGAGAGAGAGAGAGAGAGAGAGAGAGAGAGAGAGATAAGATACTTTGATCCTATCTAGACACTTTGCAAGTACCAACTACAAGGTTATTGACTATACAAAGCGCCACCACGCCAGGACGAACTTGGTGGGCAGGGGAAAGAGAGAGAGAGAGAAGAAAAATGGAAAAAAGGGAAAAAGAGAAGAGAAGAGAAAGAAAAGTGAGGAAGAAAAAAGACGAGGGGAGGGGGAGAGAGAGAGAGAGAGAGAGAGAGAGATCCTATCGGTGAGACACAGTCGGGGGCACAGGAGTCAGCGAGGGCCCTGGCACGAGCATAAGCTGGGCCCGTAAAGAGCATACATAACTAACCAAGGAGTCTCAAGTCGTGTTAATTACCTGACAAGCTAAGAGTTTAATTGACTTAATTACTCTCTCTGGGGGCGGGGTAAGGGGGGGGAGGGGTTATGGGGGAGGGTTTGGGGGGGTGACTAAGGGGTTAAAGGGTATGGAAAGGGGAAGGGGGTGTTTTAGAGTTAACCCCTTGAGACCCAGAACGTAATTTCCATTGTAATTTGGGTCCCATTAGATGATTTTTAGTGAATATAAGCAATGTTTAATAGCTATGACCTGTTTAGTATCCTAAGCACTAACTAATTTGGTATATTAAATTACTTTTCATAATATTTAAGGCTAGCGAACAATTTTGTATACTAGCAAAGGAAAGATCTGGGCTTCAAGAGGTTCAGCCCTAAACGCCCAGATCTTTCCTTTGCTATATAACATTGTCTGTTGTTAGCCATAAAACTACGAAAAGTAACTGAATATACCAAATTAGTTAGTCGACAAGGGTACTAAACAGGTCATAGCTATAAAACATTGCTTATAGTCACTAAAGATCGTCTAATGGTACCCAAATTACAATGGAAATTACGTTCTGGGTCTCAAGGGGTTATTAGGGTGAGGGTAGAGTGAGGTTAAAGCTAAGAGCGGGCCAGAAGGAAGGTTGTTTTAGTCGATTTATTCATGGCATAATCTCATAGAATATTAGTTTGTTAGTGTTAAGCCATTGTTAATTGTCCTGTGTTAAGTGTGTGTGGTGATAGAAATAAGAGTGCCAGGTTAAGTGTGTGGTGTGGTAGTGTCAGGAGTGCCAGCGAGAGTGTCAGGAGTGCCAGTAGAGTGTCAGGAGTGCCAGGGAGAGTGTCAGGAGGCCAGTATAGTGTCATGGAGGCCAGTATAGTGTCAGGAGTGCCAGTAGTGTCAGGAGTGCCAGTAGAGTGTCAGGAGGGTCAGGGAGAGTGTCACGAGGGCTAGTAGAGTGTCAGGAGTGCCAGTAGAGTGTCAGGAGGGTCAGGGAGAGTGTCACGAGGGCTAGTAGAGTGTCAGGAGTGCCAGTAGAGTGTCAGGAGGGCCAGGGAGAGTGTCAGGAGGGCTAGTAGAGTGTCAGGAGTGCCAGTAGAGTGTCAGGAGGGTCAGGGAGAGTGTCACGAGGGCTAGTAGAGTGTCAGGAGTGCCAGTAGAGTGTCAGGAGGGCCAGGGAGAGTGTCAGGAGGGCTAGTAGAGTGTCAGAGAGTGTCAGGAGGGCTAGTAGAGTGTCAGGAGTGCCATTAGAGTGTCAGGAGTGCCAGTAGAGTGTCAGGAGGGCCAGCGAGTGTCACGAGGCCAGTATAGTGTCAGGAGTGCCAGTAGAGAGTGTCAGGAGGGCCAGCGTGCCACCACTGCCTCACCTGTCGATCAGTGACGGGAAGAGATGCGGCGAGAACGTGGCACCGCCCATCGCCGCGCCCACCCCGCCGCTCAGAGTGACGGGCGGCCGTATGATTGGCGGGGAGATGTGTGACGTGGGGGTGACGTCACTGAGGGGGGCGGAGCTTGAAGGGGAGACCGCCCCCTCTGGCCTGCGTCTGCGTGGAGGAAGGAGAGGGGCGTTGTGAGGGCGGGGGAGTGAGAAGGTGGCAGTGTTAGGTGCCGCCCACGCCCGCAGGCACCCGCTGCTCTCTCACACACACACACACACACAGACTGGCCCATCCACACACACACACACACACACACAGACTGGCCCATCCATACACACACACACACACACAGACTGGCCCATCCACACACACACACACACACACAGACTGGCCCATCCACACACACACACACACACACACAATTAATTCACTAAGGATGAATGATAAGAATGTTGATATGGAGACGGGGCCATACGAGTGTAGCTCAGGCCCTGTAAAATACAACTAGGTGAATACTATTAGGTGAATACACACACACACACACACACACACACACACACACACA
Organism: Chionoecetes opilio; assembly: GCA_016584305.1. Taxonomy (NCBI): domain Eukaryota; kingdom Metazoa; phylum Arthropoda; class Malacostraca; order Decapoda; family Majidae; genus Chionoecetes; species Chionoecetes opilio. The sequence goes on from JACEEZ010012835.1 coordinate 29,121, forward strand.
CACACACACACACACACACACACACACACACACACACACACACACACACACTGACTGACCCACACACAGACACACACACGCTCAGGCCCTGTAAAATACAACTAGGTGAATACAAACTAGGTGAATACACACACACACACACACACACACACACCACACACACACACACACACACACACACACACACGACCACACACAACACACACACACACACACACACTTGACTGACCACACACAACGACACACACACACACACACACTGACTGACCCACACACAGACACACACAACACACACACACACTCGACTGACACCACACACAGACAACACACACACACACACACACATGACTGACCCACACACAGACACCACACACACACACACACTGACTGACCCACACACACACACACACACACACACACACACACACACACACACACCACACACACAAACAACACACACACACACACACACAACAACACGACACCACACACCACACACACACACACACACCACACACACACACACACACACACACACACACACACAACACACACACCACACACGCCTCCAAGTAATCAAAGAACTGCTAATCAATTGTGCGGAAAAACTCTGCGAGGTGAAGACTCAAGACTGAACACCCGGCACTGGGCGCTAAAGTCTACGGTTGGCGCGCCCCCGTTTCAATTACTTCGCCCATCGATTATTTTCCGGCCTATCAAATTCTATCGCGACATCTGTGCACGTGTTGAGGGGTAAGGGGGTTAGGGCGGCCTGTGGTTGACGGGGGGCAGTGGTGGTGGTGGTGGTGGGTGGTGGTGGTGGTGGTGGGTGGGCAGTGCCGTTTCAAGCCTATTGGGGGGGGCCCTATGCGAGATGCTGTTTGGGGCCCTATTTTGTAAAACTATGGAGGGGAGATTCCAAGGCCTCTAAGGTGGTCCGGGGGCACGCCTTCAATATGTAAATGCATCAATCTGGTGCACTTTAAGAGAAAAGAGACTAGATTCTATAAAAAAAAAAAAAAAATGATGGCAGTTTAGGGGCCCTTGGTGGCTTCGGGGGCCTTTGGTGGCTTCAGGGGCCCTGTGCAACCGCTTAGTTCACATATAGTTAGAAATGGCCCTGGTGGTGCTTGTTTGACGGGAACCACAAATGCCATCGAAGCCCACACACCACCGCCGCCACTACGCGATCTTACTGATGTATTGACTATAGAACTAACACGGTATTGAGTCTTTGCTTATTATTATTATTATTATTTATTATTATTATTATTATCATTATTATTATTATTATTATTATTATTATTATTATTATTATTGTTATTATTATTTATTTGATCATGTAAACAGCAGTGGTAACAACAACAACAACAACAGCGACAATTACAACAAAAACGGCGATGCTAATGAAGATAATGAAGTGAAAGTTTGATATTGTTTTTATGATTTAATTTTTCGGGGAGATTTTATTTATTTTCTTCTTTTTTTTCTCTCTTCTCTTCTCTCTCTCTCTCTCTCTCTCTCTCTCTCTCTCTCTCTCTCTCTCTCTCTCTCTCTCTCTCTCTCTCTCTCTCTCTCTCTCTCTCTCTCTCTCTCTCTCTCTCTCTCTCTTCTCTCTCTATTTCTCTCACAAACACCTTTCCTATATAAACAACACCAACAACTTCACTCACTCTTCAGTTTTAGGGGAGCTTGATTTGGGCGGCGTGACAGAAGACCTCTCACGCCCACTCTCCTCCTCCCTCGCCTCAGGTTCCTCCTTCAGATCACGCCCATCTGACCTCTCCTCATAATGGGTCGGGTCATAGGTCAATGGGGAGGGTCCGGTCATGTCGTAGGGGAAGGCGGCATCAGGAGGTGGTGAGGGGACTGGTGTGATCTGTATGGTGCGGAATGGGTGTGGGGCGTGAGAGGATGGTGTGGGAGTGGGGAGAGACTGGTGGTCTGAGGCGCATCATCGTCTGCCATCTATGGAGGACAAGAAGAGTATTTTTAACTGAAACTGATTTTGGTACGGGATGGCCAGGACTACAGCGCATGGAATCTAACGAATTTTACCAACGTACCTGGTTTGAAACGTAGCATCATCGTTATCGCATGTCTATCTAGTGCAGTATGAATTGGTGTTTGTCTACCTAAAGATCCTAATCGTGAGCGCTTGGTTATCTCTAGGGCAGTATACATGTGTGTTTTCTAACCGAAAAGCAATCTATAGTCTTAACGCCTATGACCTACTCTTTGGGCAGTATACATTGGTGTTGGCATAGACTAACAGCATCCTAATCGTCTATAAGCGCTTATGGTCTTACTCTAGTGCAGTATACATTGGTGTTTGTCTAACCTAAAACATCCTAATCAGTGTATCGCCTATGGTCTATCTCTAGGCAGTATACATTGGTGTTAGATTAACCTAAAACATCATAATCAGTGTAACGCCTATGGTCTATCTCTAGGGCAGTATACATTGGTGTTAGACTAACCTAAAGCATCATAATCAGTGTAACGCCTATGGTCTATCTCTAGGGCAGTATACATTGGTGTTAGACGAACCTAAAGCATCATAATCAGTGTAGCGCCTATGGTCTATCTCTAGGGCATTATACATTGGTGTTTGTCTAACCTAAATCATCATAATCTGTAGCACCTATGGTCTATCTCTAGGGCAGTATACATTGGTGTTTGTCTAATGTAAAGCATCATATAGTCTGTAGCGCCTATGGTCTATCTCTAGGGCAGTATACATTGGTGTTTGACTACCTAAAGCATCCTAATCAGTGTATCGCCTATGGTCTATCTCTAGGGCAGTATACATTGGTGTTTGTCTAACCTAAAGCATCATAATCAGTGTAACGCCTATGGTCTATCTCTAGGGCAGTATACATTGGTGTTGGACTAACCTAAAGCATCATATAGTCTGTAGCGCCTATGGTCTATCTCTAGGGCAGTATACATTGGTGTTGGACTAACCTTGCCTTGTGAGCTACTACCATCTCCCTCCATCGCGTCCCTCTTCCTCTGGTCCTCCTTCAGTCTCTCGCTCTTCCTCCACTTGGCGCGTCTGTTTTGGAACCACACCTGCGAGGGACAAAAAATAGTAATGTTAGATAGAAAGAGGAATGAAAGATAAGATATGAAGGAAAATAAAGGCCTGTGAGGAAAAAGAAAAAAATATGTAGATAGAAGGAAGGAATGAAGGAAAAGGTATAAGAGAAATAAAATTAATGATAGAATAAGGTAACGTAGGTAGAAATGAAGGAAGAGAGAAGGAAAGACGGAGGTATATGAGGAGATGGGAGGAGAAAGAAGATGTGAAAGCAGACGAAAGAGGAAGTAGAGAGAGAGAGAGAGAGAGAGAGAGAGAGAGAGAGATGAGGAATGAAGGTGAAGAGGAGAGAAGGAAAAAACAGAGGAAGAGAGAGAGAGAGAGAGAGAGAGAGAGAGAGAGAGAGAGAGAGAGAGAGGAAGAGAGAGAGAGAGAGAAGGAGAGAGGAGAGAGAGAGAGAGAAAAAAGAGATGAGAGAGTGAGAATAGAAGGGAAGAGAGAGAGAAAAAAACTAAGATGAGAGAAAAGAGAGAGGAGAGAGAGGAGAGAGAGAGAGAGAGAGAGAGAGAGAGAGAGAGAGAGAGAGAGAGAGAGAGAGAGAGAGAGAGAGAGGAGAGAGAGAGAGAGAAGAGAGAGAGAGAGAGAGAGAGAGATAAAGGGGAGCGAATAAGAGGATAAATGTAAAAAAAAATATAGAAGAATTAAGGAAATAAAAAAATAAATAAGTAAGAGTTTAGTAATGAAACAATAAAGGAATAAGAGAGAGAGAGAGGAGAAGAGAAGGAGAGAGAGAGAGAGAGAGAGAGAGAGAGAGAGGAGAGAGAGAGAGAGGAGAGAGAGAGAGAGAGAGGAGAGAGAGAGAGAGAGAGAGAGAGAGAGGGGGGAAGGGAATATACATGCATACAAAGCAAAGAAGAATAAAAGGAAGTGGAAAAAATGTGAAGAGTTAAATGTAGTAAAAGGAAGGAGGGAAGAAGTGTGTGTGTGTGTGTGTGTGTGTGTGTGTGTGTGTGTGTGTGTGTGTGTGTGTGTGTGTGTGTGTGTGTGTGTGTGTGTGTGTGTGTGTGTGTGACAAATGAAGGATAAAAGACAAGATTTATTAAAAAGAAAATTAGCGAATGACAAAACACACACACACACACACACACACACACACACACACACACACACACACACACAACACACCCACACACACACAACCCACGAAATGGAGAAAATGTATCATTATAATTCCTCCTTTCTCTCTCTCTCTCTCTCTCTCTCTCTCTCTCTCTCTCTCTCTCTCTCTCTCTCTCCTCTCTCTCTCTCTCCTCTCTCTCTCTCTCTCTCTCTATCTCTCTCTCTCTCTCTCTCTCTCTTCTTTCTTTCTCTCCAGCGAGGGGGAAAGAAAACTAGAAAAGAATCTAACATCGACTTGGAAAATAATTACCTGACACTGGACTGGCCTGGAAAATAAGTAATCCCTCTTTCACCCCTTCCCCCCCTTCCCTCCCCTTCCCTTCCCTTCCCTTGCCTTCCCTTGCCTTCCCTTGCTTCCCTCATTCCTTCCCTTCCTTCCCTTCCCTTCTCCCCTTCCCTTCCCTTCCCTTCCCTTCCCTTCCCTTCCCTTCCCTTCCCTTCCCTTCCCTTCCCTTCCCTTCCTCTTCCCCTCCCTTCCCTTCCCTTCCCTTCCCCTTCCCTTCCCCTTCCTCTTCCCTTCCCTTCCCTCCCCTTCCCTTTCCCTTCCCTTCCCCCTTCCCTTCCCTTCCCTCTCTTTCCCCTTCCCTCCCCTTCCCTTCCCTTCCCTTCCCTTCCCTCCCCTCCCCTCCCTATCCCTCCCCTCCCTATCCCTTCCCTTCCCTCCCCTCCCCTCCCCTTCCCATCCCTTCCCTTCCCTTCACCTTTTCCTTCCCTTCCCTCCCTCCCTTCCCTTCCCTTCCCTTCCCTTCCCTCCCTCTCCTCCCCTTCCCTTCCCTTCCCTTCCTTCCCTTCCCTTCCCTTCCCTTCCCTCTCCTCCCCATCCTTCCCTTCCCTTCCCTTCCCTTCCCTTCCCTTCCCTTCCCTTCCCTTCCCTTCCCTTCCCTTCCCCTCCCCTATCCCTCTCCTTCCCTTCCCTTCCCTTCCCTTCCCTTCCCTCCCTCACACCACTTTTCTTTCCTGCTAATTAGACCCGAATTCGATATGTCAATTACTGCTGAAAATAAGACAACCAATTATTATAATGCACCTTTAATCCAGTTTACGATCCCGGACAAGAAAATAAAGTTGAGAGAGAGAGAGAGTGAGAGATAAGTAGACAGAGACAGAGAGGGAGACACAGGAGGAGGAGGAGGAGGAGGAGGAGGAGGAGGAGGAGGAGGAGGAGGAGGAGGGGTGGCTGTAAATCAATTTGGGTTACTCCTCACTCCTGTCACTCCATGTCACTCGGGTTCTCTTTCCTAAACAACACATTTTCTTGATTCGAGTGAGGAGATACAGGACTGACCGCTTGTGTGTGTGTGTGTGTGTGTGTGTGTGTGTGTGTGTTGTGTGTGTGTGTGTGTGTGTGTGTGTGTGTGTGTGTGTGTGTGTGTGTGGTGTGTGGACGGGCCTCTGATAATTTGACATTTTACTTTTTTTTTCGTCGAACATCCACCGAATTCTCGCGTCTTTCTTAAATACACTAAAAAAATTACTTCCCTATTCCATGTTGCTTTAAAAAAATGAGCCACTTTTGTCTACGGGATAAAATTTCCCGCCCAAATGAGATGAAAATAATGACCATAAATGAGTTTCTGGTGCATAGGATATATTGGCTAGTATAAAATTCTGTATCAATATTTTGACTTTAATGTATTCCTTATGCTATTTCTAATTAACCTTTATTCATTTGTTATATTACTGTTTCTATGTTCGTATAGTAAAGAATATAAGGGAAATATTGAAAAGCTAAATAAAGCTAAAATACACCCTTCCTTCCTTCCTTCTTTCCTTCCCTTCCCTTCCTCCTGCTCCCTCCTTCCCTCCCTTCCCTCTCACCACCCTTCCTTCCTTCCTTCCTTCTTCTTCCTCCCTTCCTCTGCCCCCCTTTCCCTCCTCCCCACCTCCCTCTTCTTCTCCTCCTCCCTCCCTCTCTCCCTCTCTCCCCTTCCTCCTCCCCCTTCTTCCTTCCTCTCCCTCCCTCCCTTTATCCTTCCCTCCCTTCCTCCCTCTTTCCACGCCATCAGTGGAGGCAGTTTTTGATATCTTCATCCTTATAATACGCGGCAGTAACAAAATCCATTAATTTTTCTATTAGCGAACGGGCGGGGGTAGCGTTATGCCCCTTATAATCACCATCATCTCCTGGAAATGCCTAAATCGAGACACCAACTGGAAAGGAAGATCACGTTGACTCGAAGATTTTTTAAAGTTTTAGGTTAGAAATAGGACAATAGTAAGGAAATATTTTAGTTTCAGGTTAGAATAAGAAATAAATCTAAAGAAATGTTTAAGTGGAAGTATATTTAATGTATGATAATGAATACGAAACTGATGATATATAGAAATTGAGGTGAATTGCTTAAAAAAATATTGGTAGATACCGAAAAAAGCTGAAAAAATTATAGGAATGCTAATGAGACTAAGGGAGTGCGTGTTTGTGAAGAAATTATCGATGCCACTCTTGAAAGAAATAATGCCACTCTTGAAAGAAATAATGCCACTCTTGAAAGAAATAATGCCACTCTTGAAAGAAATAATGCCACTCTTGAAAGAAATAATGCCACTCTTTGAAGAAATAATGCCACTCTTTGAAGAAATAATGCCACTCTTGAAAGAAATAATGCCACTCTTGAAAGAAATAATGCCACTCTTTGAAGAAATAATGCCACTCTGAAGAAATAATGCCACTCTTGAAAGAAATAATGCCACTCTTGAAAGAAATAATGCCACTCTTTGAAGAAATAATGCCCCTCTTGAAAGAAATAATGCCACTCTTGAAAGAAATAATGCCACTCTGAAGAAATAATGCCACTCTTGAAAGAAATAATGCCCCACTTGAAAGAAATAATGCCACTCTTGAAAGAAATAATGCCACTCTTGAAAGAAATAATGCCACTCTTGAAAGAAATAATGCCACTCTTGAAAGAAATAATGCCACTCTTGAAAGAAATAATGCCACTCTTGAAAGAAATAATGCCACTCTTGAAAGAAATAATGCCACTCTTGAAAGAAATAATGCTACTCTTGACAGAAATAATGCCACTCCTGGAAGAAATAATGCCACTCTTTGAAGAAATAATGCCACTCTTGAAAGAAATAATGCCCTCTTTGAAGAAATAATGCCACTCTTGAAAGAAATAATGCCACTCTATGAAGAAATAATGCCACTCTTGAAAGAAATAATGCCACTCTTTGAAGAAATAATGCCACTCTTGAAATAAATAATGCCACTCTTTGAAGAAATAATGCCACTTTTGAAAGAAATAATGCCCCACTTGAAAGAAATAATGCCACTCTTGAAAGAAATAATGCCACTCTTGAAAGAAATAATGCCCCTCTTGAAAGAAATAATGCCACTCCTGAAAGAAATAATGCCACTCTTTGAAGAAATAATGCCACTCTTGAAAGAAATAATGCCACTCTTGAAAGAAATAATGCCACTCTTTTAAGAAATAATGCCACTTTTGAAAGAAATAATGCCACTCTTGAAAGAAATAATGCCACTCTTGAAAGAAATAATGCCACTTGAAAAAATAATGCCACTTGAAAAAATAATGCCACTCTTTGAAGAAATAATGCCACTCTTTGAAGAAATAATGCCACTCTTTGAAGAAATAATGCCACTCTTGAAAGAAATAATGCCACTCTTTGAAGAAATAATGCCACTCTATAAGAAATAATGCCACTTGAAAGAAATAATGCCACTCTTTGAAGAAATAATGCCACTCTTTGAAGAAATAATGCCACTCTTTGAAGAAATAATGCCACTCTTTGAAGAAATAATGCCACTCTTTGAAGAAATAATGCCATTCTTTGAAGAAATAATGCCACTCTTTGAAGAAATACTACTAGTTTAGAAATAAATAAATAGTGTAGTGGCTCTGTCGTGGCCGCGTGGTATAAAAAATCTAGTAATTACGTTTTGGTCGCTAGCAATGTCACGTTAAGTTAGAGAAGTGTTAAAATTTACTCCTATAAGACGCAGAGTGATGGTAGCTTTTGGTCGCTATAGCAGTATATAGGAAACCACGTTAAGTTAGAGAAGTGTTAAAATTTACTCCTATAAGACGCAGAGTAATGGTAGCTTTATGTTGCTATAGCAGTATATAGGAAACCCCGTTAAGTTATATAAGTGTTAACCCCTTGAGACCCAGAACGTAATTTCCATTGTAATTTGCGTACCATTAGATGAGTTTTAGTGAATATAAGCAATGTTTTAATAGATATGACCTGTTTAGTATCCTTGTCCACTAACTAATTTGGTATATTTAGTTACATTTCGTAATTTTATGGCTCAACAACAGACACTTTTATTATAGCAAAGGAACATTCTGGGCGTGAAGGGGTTAAGAATGCCTCCTATAAGACACATAGTAACGCCAGACTGTTTATCCTGTGTTATATTCTCCTCCATGGAAAGAAATTAAGTCAACAGGTTCTACAGATTAATTTGAGTCTCAGTGAAGAAAATCGAAGTGTTTTGAATTTCCAGTTAAAATTTTAGAACCATAATTTTTTTCTTATCCCGTAAATAAGAATGTAGTTAGAGAGAGAGAGAGAGAGAGAGCGAGAGAGAGAGAGAGAGAGAGAGAGAGAGAGAGAGAGAGAGAGAGAGAGAGAGAGAGAGAGAGAGAGAGAGAGAGAGAGAGAGAGAGAGAGAGAGAGAGAGAGAGAGAATGTAGTTAAAAATGTCATGTCTGTCCTTTTATTCCCGTTTTGTGGAAAATTAAAAGGCTGAAATATTATGACGGTAAAGTAAGATTTTTTTGAGTTCTTTTTATACATGTTGGAAAATAATGACTTGAGTTGGGAAAGAAGGAAAAGAGTCATGGTTGTATCTTTATTATTTCCAAGTATTATTTATTTAGTGAGTGGAAAAAGAGATCATTTTCCCTTTATTCTAGTACCAATGAAAAGATAAAGAGAGGGGCAATGGAGGAAAGTAGGAAATAAAGGTGTTTTCCATAGAGGGGAGTGGAAAAGAGATCATTTTCCCTTTAATTCTATTACCAATGAAAAGAATAAGGCTGAAGGGAGCAATGAGAAAGTAGGAATACAAGTTTTTTTTCCAGTAGTAGGGAGTGGAAAAAGAGATCTTTTCCCCTTATCTATTACCAATGAAAAGAAAGAGGGAGGGAAGAAATAGAAAGTAGAATAAATGTTTGTATTTTTCCTGAGGGGAGAAGAAGAGATCCTTTTCCCCTTTATCTATTACCAATGAAAAGAAGGAGGGAGGGAAAAGACAGGAAAGTAGGAAATAAAGGTGTTTTCCATAGAGGGGAGTGGAAAGGAGATAATTTTCCCCTTAAATCTATTACCAATGAAAAGATAAAGAGAGGGAAAAGGCAGGAAAGTAGGAAATAAAGGTGTTTTCCATAAAGGAGAGAGGAAAAAGAGATAATTTTCCCCTTAATATATCACCAATGAAAAGAAGGAGAGAGGGGAAAGGAAGGAAAGTAGGAAATAAAGTGAATAATAATAAGATATAATTATTTTCCCTCTAATCTATCACCAATGAAAAGAATAAGAGAAGGGAAAGGGAGCAGAAATAGAAAAGAGTAATACACTTTTCTCTATTATTTCCAAGTATTATTTCTTTGGAGGGTAAAGGTTTGGAGGGTAATAAAGGCAGGAAAGTAGGAAATAAAGGTGTTTTCCAAAGAGGAGAGAGGAAAGGAGATAATTTTTCCCTTTATCTATCACCAATGAAAAGAATAAGGGAGGGACAGGGAGTAAAGTAGGGAATAAAGGTGTTTTCCCTGATTTCCAGTGTTTCAATTCCCCTGAACTTCTCTAGCGCGCCCTTAATGAGCTCAAGCCAGGGCAACAAGGGTATAACTCACTCTCTTAACCCTCGCCAAATTGACACTAATCACACTGCGCCCTAAGGATCAAAGTCCCTCTCGTGGCTTCCCTCCTTACACCGGTGGCCAATTTTTTCTCCCGTTTGCATAAAGATGATAATGTATCTAATTGTGAATTTCATTTCTGGCGGCAATTTTGATATTACCTCAGAAGAAATGAAGTGAGAATGAGGAAGCAGCCATTTGGGGGTCTGGGATAATGAGATTCCAGGGTGTGTGTGGGGCTGGAAGGGTCTGGAAGGTTCTGGAAGGGTCTGGAAGGGGTCTGGGAGGGTGTGTGTGGGTCTGTAAGGGTCTGGAAGGGGTCTGAAAGGGTCTAAAAAGGTCTGGAAAGGGTCTGGACGGGGTCTGGAAAGGTCTGAAAGGGTCTGGAAGGGTATGTGTGGGGCTGGAAGGGTCTGTGTGGGGCTAGAAAGTTCTGGAAGGGTGATTATAGGGCTGGAAGGATCTAGAAGGTGGAAGAGTCTGGAAGGGTCTGTGTGGGGCTTGAAAGGTCTGGAAGGGTGATTATAGGGCTGGAAGGGTCTAGAAGGGTGTGTGTGGGGGTTGGAAAGGTCTGGAAGGGTGTGTGTGGGGCTGGAAGGGTCTGGGAAGGTCTGGAAGGGGTCTGGAAGGGTGTGTGTGGGTCTGGAAGGGTCTGGAAAGGGTCTGGAGTCTCACCAAGCTTTGATGTGTGACTCAAAACACAGCATTTTGACGCATACATCCTTATAATTAAAGACTACCTGCCTTTATTCCCTTCTCTCTCCTACTACCTTTCTCTTTCCTACTACCTTTCTCTCTCTCTCCTACTACCTTTCTCTTTCTCTCTCTTTCCTACTACCTTTCTCTCTCTCTCTCTTTCCTACTACCTTTCTCTTTCTCTCTCTTTCCTACTACCTTTCTCTTTCTCTCTCTACACTTTCTCTTCTCTCTTTCCTACTACCTTTCTCTCTCTCTCTTTCCTACTACCTTTCTCTTTCTCTCTCTTTCCTACTACCTTTCTCTTTCTCTCTTTCCTACTACCTTTCTCTTTCTCTCTTTCCTACTACCTTTCTCTTTCTTTCCTACCACCTTTCTCTTTCTCTCTCTCCTACTACCTTTCTCTCTCTCTCTCCTACCTTTCTCTTTCCTCTCATTTTTCTCTCTGACTATCTCTCGGTCTGTTTTCTATCATATTTGCGTCTATCTCTTTGTGTTCATGTCTCTGTCTCTTGTTTTGACTTAGTTTCTGCTGTTCTTCTTCATGTCTATTTGTTTATCTATTTTCTCTCTCTCATAAACTCTATTTCATTCTCCGTATCTTTCTGACTTACTCTTATCATGTTTTTTCACAATGTATCGACAGCAAATCCTAACACACACACACACACACACACACACACACACACACACACACACCACACACACACACACCACACACACACAACACACACACACACACACACACACACACACACAACACACACACACACACACACACACACACACCACACAAACACACACACACAACACACACATACATAATACACACACACACACAAGCTACACTGAAAGCGTCCTGAACGGTTTTGTATGGGTCTGGAAGCGGTCTGGATGGTTGTGTGTGGGTCTGGAAGAGTCTGGAAGGGTCTGGAAGGGGTCTGGAAAGGTCTGGAAAGGGTCTGGAAGGGGTCTGGAAAGGTCTGGAAGGGGTCTGGAAAGGGTCTGGAAGGGTCTGAAAGGGGCTGGAAGGGTGTGTGTGGGGCTGGAAGGGGTGTCTATTTGGTGTACTCATCAAACACCTTTTGTATACACCAAACACTTCTTCAGCCACTCCATACAACACAACACCCGGCTTACCTGCACCCTCGCCTCCGTCAGGTTAATCTTCATGGCTAGTTCCTCCCGCGTGAAGACGTCGGGGTAGTGGGTTTGGGAGAAGGCGTTCTCGAGTTCCTCCAGCTGAACGGCGGCGGCAGGAAGGGAGGGAAAAGAGATAAGCTGGCGTTAGTAATAGTAGTAGGGGTAGTAATAGTAGTAGTAGTAGTGTAGTAGTAGTAGTAGTAGTAGTAGTAGTAGTGGTAGTCGTAGTAGTAGTAGTAGTAGTAGTAGCAGTATTGAAACAGTGGTAGTAGTAGTAGTAGTAGTAGTAGTAGTAGGTAGTAGTAGTAGTAGTCGTAGTAGTAGTAGTAGTAGTAGTAGGAGCATTGAAGCAGCAGTAGTAGTAGTAGTAGTAATAGTAGTAGTAGTAGTAGTAGTAGTTTTGTTTGAAGCAGCAGTAGTAGTATATATAGTAAGAACATAAGAAAATAAAGAAGCTACTAGAGGCAGTGAGACCTACACGTGGTAGTTCCTGTAAAGTAGTAGTAGTAGTAGTAGTAGTAGTAGTAGTAGTAGTAGTAGTAGTAGTAGTAGTAGTAGTAGTAGTAGTAGTAGTAGTAGTAGTAGTAAGTAGTAGTATAGTAGTAGTAGTATAGTAGTAGCAGTAGTATAGTAGTAGTAGTAGTAGTAGTAGTAGTAGTAGTAGTAGTAGTAGTAGTAGTAGTAGTAGATAGTAGTAGTATAGTAGTAGTAGTAGAGTAGTAGTAGTAGTAGTAGTAGTAGTAGTAGGTAGTAAGTAGTAGTAGTAAGTAGTAGTAGTAGTATAGTAGCAGTAGTAGTAGTAGATAGTAATGTAGTAGTAGCTAGTAGTAGTAGTAGTAGTAGTAGTAGATAGTAGTAAGAGTAGTAGTAGTAGTAATGTAGTAGTAGTAGTATAGTAGAGTAGTAGATATAGTAAGTAGTAGTAGTAGTAGTAGCAGTAGTAGTAGTAGTAGTAGTAGTAGTAGTAGTAGTAGTAGTAGTAGTAGTAGTAGTAGTAGTAGTAGTAGTAGCAGCAGTAGCAGTAGTAGCAGCACAGGTAAAGGAAGATTAACTGTACCTGTTGTAGTGTAAAGGTGGTTCTGTTCCTCCTCTGTTTTCTCCTGACGAAGGTTTCATCGTGAAGGTCTGGGTGGTAACTGTAGCTGGTGTCTGCAGGGGAGGGAAGCAAGGGTCAGTGGTCAGCCTGTGTGTGTGTGTGTGTGTGTGTGTGTGTGTGTGTGTGTGTGTGTGTGTGTGTGTGTGTGTGTGTCCCCTCACCTTCACATGTCCCCTCACTCACCAAAGCTTCACATTTCCCCTTCTTTGTCACCCTTTTCCATTAAGTCTCCCTGCTTGTCTTGCCCTCTTTTTCCCCTTTCTATCTCTTTCCTCCCTATCCTCCCTATCCTCCCTATCCCTACTAGTGTTCCCTGCCTTCCTTTCCTCCTCCAGCCTGCCTCCTCCAGCCTACCTCCTCCAGCCTGCCTCCTCCAGCCTGCCTCGTAATAAGCCAGCCTCGCCTCGTAACTGGTCTTCGAGGCTCAGACCCGTCACCTCCGCTTTCCCTCGCCCCGCCTGAGCCTTAATAACCTCGGCTCACTGTGATAATAATCTAAATAAACTTAGTGCGCCGTCTTCCTCCCGGTCATTGATAATAATAACGTGGAAATGGCCACTAGATCCCCAAGCCCCATCTCGAGTGGATTAGGAGGGGATATTACCGCTAGCCTCCCTCCGCCGCCGCTACTCGCAGCCACTCGCTACTCTTTTGTTTCACTGCTATAATACACACATGCCCGCTGCTGCTGCTGGTGGTGGGATGGTTAGGCGGGGGAAGGGTGTTAGTGTTTCAGTGTTCGAGCCTCGCGGGATAACTCACAACGTAACGTAAATGTGGAAATAATTGTGAAGAAGCGTGTGCGGGCATGAGTGCGTGGTGGCCATAACGTGATCATGCCTTAGGTGATCCTGCGTCCCCAGGGCCCGCCAGAACCCCCCACCCCGGCCCCCTGACTCCATCTGCCGCGGGAAATATTACCCTTTATCTCTCTTTATAGCCTCTCGAGTCCTCCCGCATCTTTCATACAATTTGGCGCCAATTTTTTCCCCGCGTAAACTTGTTGTGTTTGTCATTGGGTGTGTTGGCGGTCATCACTCGACGTCGAGGCGGGCCCGCCGCGCGATACGTCTTGCGGCCGCCAGGGGAGCCCGGCGCGCTCCGCCATAAGATACTCCGGGAAAATTGCCTGTTGAAAATTGTATTACCGTCTGTTATTTAGGACTTCCTGGAGGTGGACGTGGGATCTTCAGCGGGTATATTCTTACTTCATAATTCACGGGAGTGGCTCCGCGCCTGCCCTTCCTCCCTGGGTCCCCTTCTCCCTCACTCCCGCCCTCAACTTGTGTTTGTAAAAGACGGGGAAACGAAATGTAGAGGCAACTTTTCCCCTGCGAGGCCGTGGTCGCGGAGGGGAATTCCCGGCACAAGTCTTTACCCCAGGGCAGTAACTTATCCCATCAGGATCACTTTTGAAAATACGCCCATTTTTTTCCCGTCTTCGCTGTTTTGTGACGTCGTAGAGAAGTTGAGGCGAGGTTTATCGCCCTGACACTCGCCCTGCCGGAATCCAGGGACTTGCGCGCCAAAACTCGGTCCGGGAGTCAATTTGCGCGGCGGCGGTGGCGGGATCACGGCGGGAAGGTCGCGCCAACTAAACACATCGCGGCTGCTGGTGTCTTGTCGCCCCCCTTCCCCCCCTTCCCCCCTGAAGCCCCCCGCCCAGATGAAGCCTCTGAGCCTGATTTATGTATAAGGTGGCACGCAAACTTACCGCCTCCCTTTTTTCACCACAAGGCGGCGCGGGAGATGTAATGCAACGCGCGACTGTGTCCATGTTTCAAATGTAGCGTCAGCGCGGGGGGCAGCGTGGCATTAATCACACTTATCCTCAGGCTCACCGGGGACGCGCTTAAAATTTACCTCCTTTTCCCGGGCATTTACCTGCGGGAGTGTCTTTGGGGAACCACCTCGGCTGGACGTTTTCCCGCCTCAGTAACCCTCCCCTGAGACGTGTGTGTGTGGCGAGCCCGTTTTTCTTCGAAGTCCTCCCCCTCCCCCCCTCCCCCCTCCCCCCCTCCCCCGCCATTACCTGCCCGCTATTAATGAGTGTACTTGCCTTCAGGTGTACAGCGCGTTAGGTTATGTATAGCCGCTATATATACACTCGATCTCTTGTGTTATTTTCTGGCTCTTTGTTATATGACTTGGTTATTACTTTATTGCTAGTGTGTGTGTGTGTGTGTGTGTGTGTGTGTGTGTGTGTGTGTGTGTGTGTGTGTGTGTTGTGTGTGTGTGTTTATATATAATTTTGTGTGTTTCGTTTTTCTTTCTCTTTTTAGTCGATTCCTTAACACATCCTCCCCTCCTCCTCCCTCCTCCTCCTCTCCTCCTCCTCCTCCTCCTCCTCCTCCTCCTCCTCCTCCTCCTCTCTCCTCCTCCTCCTCCTCCTCCTTCCTCCTCCTCCTCCTCCTCCAGTCATCCTCACTCGTTCCCATTCCTCTTGTTTTCCCTTACCCTCCTCCTCCTGCACCGCTCCCTTTCTGATCCTCCTCCTCCTCCTCCTCCTCCTCCTCCTCCTCCTCCTCCTCCTCCTCCTCCTCCTCCTCCTCCCTCACGTCCCCTGAGGAAGAAGGGGGAGAGGAGTGTGTTGTGGTATTTGTGAGTAGGTTTATTTATTTGACGGCTTGTATATAGTGTAGTGGTGGTGGTGGTGGTGGTAGTGATGGTGGTGGTGGTGGTGGTGGTAGTAGTGGTAGTAGTGGTAGTAGTGGTGGTGGTGGTGGTGGTGGTGGTGGTGGTGGTGGTAGTAGTGGTAGTAGTGGTGGTGGTGGTTGCGACAGTAGATCAAAAGTACTTACAAAAAAAAATCAGCGAATACTGTACAAATAAGAAAAAAAACTACAACTTGAGTAGAAATTTCATAGTACTAACAGCATGGAAGGGGAATTTTTTTTTATATGATTTAATTTATTGCCCACAAGGCGTCATTCTAGCACATAAAAAAAACATCTGAATAAAAATAAGACGACAAAGACAGCAAATAACATGAACCTAAAACTTTACCACACATAGAAGGTTTATGGAACAGTCGCCGATGGGAATTCTCGCCGAAACACCAACTTAGAACTCTCGCCGACGTGGAAATGTTAACCTAACCTGGACAATGGCACCTAACTTAACCTAACTGATCAAGCTAACGATAGTATTTCATCCCTGAAGAATGCAGAAATGCGGATAAAACTTGATTAAATGTATATATTGGGTCCTGTAATATCAAGAATTGGAACACTCGACCACGGCGGCGAGAATTCCTATCGGCGACAGTTCCAGGTACCACATAGAATACCTTGACATAGATAAACAAACCAGATTTAACATAGCAAAGAACAGACAAAGTGAAAAAAGTGTCACGACTGAACAATATAAGTAACATAGCTTGAAGTGGTACCGGAACTGTCGCCGATCGGAACTCTCGCCGCCGTCGTCGAGTGTTCCAATTCTTGATATTACAGGACCAATATATACATTTAATCAAGTGTTACCCGCGTTTCTGCATTCAGGGATGAAATACTATCGTTAGCTTGATCAGTTAGGTTAGATTAGGTGCCATTGTCCAGTTTAGGTTAACATTTCCACGTCGGCGAGAGTTCTAAGTTGTGTTTCGGCGAGAATTCCCATCGGCGATAGTTCCATAAGCCGTTGGAGTGAAGCTTGAACTATAGTAGCAAATTGAGAGGGAAGTAAGTAATCTTTGGTTTATATATGGTAACTAGTTAACGAAGGCGTGTACTATGCGTGGACAAAGTGAAAAAAGTGCGTCGACTAAACAATAGAAGTAACATAGGTTGGAGTGAAGCTTAAACTACAGTAGCAAATTGAGAGAGATAAGATAAGATACTTTGATCTATCTAGACACTTTGCAAATACCAACTACAAGGTTATTGACTATACAAAGCGCCACCACGCCAGGACGAACTTGGTGGACTCGAAATTGAGAGGGAAGTAAGTAATCTTTGGTTAATATTATAGTAAGTACTTCGAATGCGTGTACTTACAGGGGTGCGCTGGGGAGTAGGGGAAGTCCAGGGTAGGTAACCGGGGGAAGTACCCGGATGTAGGCTTGGTGGGCAGTGGTAGCAGAACATACTGGAGCCTGGAAGTAGATGTAAGTAATGGGGTTAGTGAGGGAAAGTAGAATGGTGGTAAGTAGTTAGTTTGGTTGTTATGAATATACATGATAGGTATAGATATTGAGAGAGAGAGAGAGAGAGAGAGAGAGAGAGAGAGAGAGAGAGAGAGAGAGAGAGAGAGAGAGAGAGAGAGAGAGAGAGAGAGAGAGAGAGAGAGAGAGAGAGAGAGAGAGAGAGAGAGAGAAGGTGAGAGAGAGGTGGTTCTTATTGCTATTACCATCTCTCTCTCTCTCTCTCTCTCTCTCTCTCTCTCTCTCTCTCTCTCCTCTCTCTCTCTCTCTCTCACCATAACATCACACCAGGCACCATTTTCCCTCTCTTTCACCATCCCAGCATCATAAATCAGAGTCAAGGGGGGCGCCTCTCCCGCCTTCCTCACCATCATCACGACGGTATAAAGAGATTTTACTGACGTGCCTCGAATATATAACTGGTAGTCTCTCTCTCTCTCTCTCTCTCTCTCTCTCTCTCTCTCTCCTCTCTCTCTCTCTCTCTCTCTCTCTCTCTCTCTCTCTCTCCCTCTCTCTCTCCTCCTCTCTCCTCTCTCCTCTTAACAAAACGAATCATAAACCATCATTTTTATTTCTACGTTTATCAATAATCTTTTGTTATTGTTCTCTAACTGATTTTTATTTATTCTGGTCCGGAGATTTAGTATTTGTTGCTTTTATTTGTAAGTACTTTTGATCTACTGTCGCTTCCACTCACCACCATCACCATCACCACCACCACCACCACCACCACCACCACCACCACCACCACCACCACTACTGCCACCACCACCACTACAACCACCACCACTACCACTACAACCACCACCACTACTGCCACCACTACACCACCACACATCACCATCACACACCACCACCACCACCACCACCACCACTACACCACCACCACCACTACACACCACCACCACCACTCCACCACCACCACCACTCCACCACCAACCACCACCACTACAACCACCACCACCACTGCCCACCACACCACCACTACACCACCACCACCACCACTACCAACCACCACCACCACTACACCACCACACCACCACGCACACCACCACCACCACCACTACAACCACCACCACCACTGCCACCACCACCACCACCACTACAACCACCACCACCACACCACTCAACCACCACCACCACTACAACCACCACCACCCCCACCACCACCACCACCACCACCACCACCACCACCACCACCACCACCACCACCACCACCACCACCACTACAACCACCACCACCACCAC
>JACEEZ010012835.1:52500-58788 GCA_016584305.1 Chionoecetes opilio
ACAATCGTAACGAGTAATTTGCTCGATAACGGCCTTGTTTGGATTGTTAATGGGATGTTGGGATGACAATAGAGACAGCCAATGGACCGGACAATAACTGTGTTTGCTCGGCTGCCTTGTGGTCCTTGTCCTCTCTCTCTGTGTGTGTTTGTTTGTCTCTAGCGACCACACAATCTAGGTAGCCACTCCAGACCGTCTTCCTGATTAACCTTGCTTTGTTGTGTGATACTTGAGGGTGCAGTTGCAGTAGTAGTAGTAGTAGTAGTATAGTAGTAGTAGTGGTAGTAGTAGTGGTAGTTCAGTTCAGTTCAGTTCAGTACATTTTATTTTCGTAAGAAACTTACATAGTACGTAGAGTAGACGCACGAGATATACAATAAGAAAAAATAAATGTTATTGTTATATACAAACAGCATACTTTGCACATACTTATATGATAAATTTTTCAGGTATGTATTTTTATGTCTTTCACCTTAAGATATCAAATTAAAAATCTCATACATGTACAAATAAAACAAAATGTATGAATAGGCTAACCATTAAAATCAATTGATATAAATTAAAATGATCTATGAAGTATATATATTTACAAAACTAAAATATGTAATACATTTGTAAACATAGGAAATATAAAAAAGTTAACCCCTAATCTATGAAGGGATTAATATCCATAAAATAAACAGGGGCCTCGCCTCTCCTCATGTCGCTGTACCCAGACTATCCTGGCCTCAATAACATCCAGAGCCTCTTCAAATATATTGATATTGTAATACTGATCAAATAAATGTCTCACATAAGTCATAAAAAGACCTTTTGTATAAAAATATATATTATATTTAATGATAGGATTGTTTGACCTAATCAGTCTTTTAAAGAATCTAACTTGTATAAGGGCTGTGAGATGCCTTAATAATAATTGATTGCAGTTTTCAGCAGTGATGTGGCTGCTGGCATATGTGGGCACTCCCGACATGAGTTTTAGACCATTATTATATGCTACATTAAATGCTTTAAAAAAACAAGATCTAAAAACTGAGGTATCATTCCATAGGGCCAAGCCATATTCTGGACAGCAGTAAGAGTTAAATAAAAACAAAAGAACATTAAAATCTAAAAACTTAAAATCTCTATATACACTATTAAAAGATGAGTAAAATGAGTTTAACCGAAATCGATGTCTCACTATCTTTAAAATTGAAGGAAATATTGTGTCCTAAGTATTTGTAGCAGCTCACAACTTTTAGTTCATCGCCATTAAGTTTTATATTACCCAATACAAATTTTTTTCTTAAATTAAATCTCATACATCTGGTTTTTTCTTTGTTTATCACAAGTTTGTGATTTACAATTTCATTACATAAACAATTGTATAATACCTCCATGTCGTCTCTTGACGCAGCCAGGAGAACCAGATCATCAGCGTAACCTACAACATTAAGTCCTGTGGACACCAAGCCTACATCATATGTCCAAGCTGGAAACTTTTTCAATAATTTCATTTATATAAAAATGTTAAATAAAAATGGGGATAAACCACTCCCTGCTTACTCCCTGTTCAATGAAATAGAATTCACTTTGGACTGATGCATCGACTTGTGCTTGTGGTTGCTAAAGTAGTGCATAATGTGAGGTTCAGATCAAACAGGTATGTACCCTGAGGGAATAACCGTTTCTTACCAAGCAGGAAATGATCTATTCTATCGAAGGGCTTACTTAAATCAACAAAAAGTGGCAATGGGAAGATGACCCTTGAGCAACTGTACGCTTTATTATACGTGTAGTAGGTAGTAGTTACTAGTAGGGTAGTAGTAGTGGTAGTAGTAGTAGTAATAGTAGTAGTGTAGTAGTAAGTGGTAGTTATTAATGGTAGTAGTGGTATAGTAGTGTAGTAGTAGTAGAGTAGTAGTAGTAATGTAGTAGTGGTAGTAGTAGTTAGTAGTAGTAGTGGTTAGAGTAGTGGTAGTAGTAATGTAGTAGTGGTGGTAGTAGTAATGGTAGTAGTGGTGGTAGTAGTAGTAGGTAGTAGTAAGTAGTAGTAGTAGTAATGGTAGTAGTGGTAGTAGAGTAGTAGTGTAGTAGTAGTTGGTAAGTAGTAGTGGTAGTAGTAATGGTGTAGTGGTAGTAGTAGTAGTAGAGTGGTAGTAGTAGTCAGTTAGTAGTAGTAGTGGTAGTAGTATGGTAGTAGTAATGGGAGTAGTGGTAGTAGTGTAGTAGAATGGTAGTAGTTGGTCAGTAGTAGTAGTAGTAGTGGTAGTAGTAATTGGTAGTAGTGGGTAGTAGTAGTACGTAGTTGTTAGTAGTAGTAGTAGTGGTAGTAGTAATGGTAGTAGTGGTGGTAGTCGTAGTAGTAGTGATAGTTGTAGCAGTAGTAGTGGTAGTATTGTAGTAGTAGTAGTGTAGTAGTAAGTAGTAGTAGTAGTAGTAGTAAGTAGTAGTAGTAGTAGTAGTAGGTGGTAGTAGTAGTGGGTAGGTAGTAATGGTAGTAATGGTAGAGTAGTAGTAGTGGTAGTATAGTACTGTAGTAGGGTAGTAGTAGAGTAGTAGTAGTGTGGTAGTAGTAATAGTTAGTAGTAGTAGTAGTGGTAGTGTAGTAGTAGTAGTCGGTTAGTAGTAGTGTAGCTAGTAGTAGTAGTAGTAGTGGTCGTAGTAATGGTAGTACATGGTAGTTAGTAGTAGTAGTAGTAGTAGTAGTGGTAGTAGTAATGGTAGTAATGGTAGTATTAGTATTAGTAGTAGTAGTAGTGTAGTAGTCGGTAGTAGTAGTCGGTAGTAGTAGTAGTAGTAGTAGTTAGTAGTACGTAGGTATGAGAAGATAATGGAAATCAAAGCAATAATAGATAAAAATGATTCAAACGCGATTAAATATTCTTTGCAATACTATGTCCTGCCTCCACTGTCTTCTCTCCCCTCATAGCTTCTCTTCCTCCTCTTCATTATTCTTGTGCGTGTGCGTGTCTCTGCTCCATGTTAACTACTACTACTACTTTTAATATACTACTACTGCTATACTATACTATACTACTAATACTACTACTACTACTACTACTTACTATACAATATACCTCCACGCCTCTTTTATTTGCGGCGGGTTAAGCATAGCCCCACCCGCTATTTGGACTGTGGCAATCCACCTTACAATACCCCTAAAAAATACATACATTTACGAAAATAACTACCCCTAAATTTACAAACCTACTCTATTCCTAACCTATCCACCCTTATCCCACTCTCAAACCAATGGCCTCGCAATCGAGGTCACCTATGTCCGTGTTAGAGGGAGTGGAGTATCTCGTACCCTGAGACACAGGAGGGCAGACCGGAGAAAGGGAGAAGGAGAGGGGGACACCTCATCCAGGCGGCGACGGAGCTCCTTGGCTGGTGCTTCTTTACTGACATCAAGTCAGCTAGTCTTGAGTAGAAGCTCCTAGCCTTGGGGGCCATGCCGCCAAGATGTGGTGAAGACAGGGGCGTGAAGGTACCATGGTCGACTTGCAGGATCCAAATCGCCATAGCCCTTGTCTTCTCCAGCTCGTTTCCTGTGGTGGCAGCCTCGAGGGAGAGCTCACGATGGGAGGCGGCCTTTGGGTCGAAGACCCGGAGGGTCCAAAAAGGTCCGCTGCCCTCTGGTCCAGAATCCCCGACCCCACAGATGTCCACGCGAGCCTCAGGGCGGTATTGGCTGTCCGTACCGCAGGAGTTCCCCATCTAGGGGCCCAGAAGGGTGGCTCGGTGGAGACGTCGTGGCACACCTCCTTGAGCATGCTGGCTGTCAGGTCCCTCACCTCGTCGGGGCTGATACACACGAATCCCCCTTTTTGCACGTCATGGTGTGGTCTGCGCTGTTGGGGATCCACACACACAAGGGGGTTGGGGGAAAGTCCTTCCACTGGCCAGCCGA
The DNA here is from genome assembly GCA_016584305.1 of Chionoecetes opilio. Taxonomy (NCBI): domain Eukaryota; kingdom Metazoa; phylum Arthropoda; class Malacostraca; order Decapoda; family Majidae; genus Chionoecetes; species Chionoecetes opilio. The sequence goes on from JACEEZ010012835.1 coordinate 56,399, forward strand.
AACCTCAGAGCAACGGAAATCGACAAATTCGTTTGTTGGGGTTTTGAAGCCCTTTGCTTGATTGGAAAGTGATTTTTAGCCAGTTGGACGCTCCCGTCTCCTGTGGCGATGTGGATTTTTCTCACGGTGTCTGGATGCAGGAAGGGGTCGAAAGGTGTTCAAGGCTGGTCTTCTGCCCTTGTTTGCCTGTCTCGTGAGAATCGTTTCTTTTCCCTCAGCGATCACACTTTGGTCATTTCCCCTTTGGTGCGTCCCTGAGCGATGATCATATCCGTGAGGGACCTGGTAAGGTTATGGAGTTGAGGTTCTCCCTCACCCATCTTCTCAGGAGAGGTGATTCCCATCCCGCCTAGTCTTGGGAGGGAGTTCGAGCAACGCCCTCGTGTCATTCCTCAGGAACGGGAGACCCTCAGTAACGCGGGTATGAAGGTTTCTTTATAGATTTCCTCCAGCGGTTTGAGGAGAGGGCTGATGTCCGGGATGGTGCGCAATGACGAAGTTCCACCGATGTTGCAGGCCATGCGTGTATGCCGCGTAGGCTGCGTGAGGCTCGGTCTTGGCCATGGCTGACAGGACTTCGACCTCGTGCACCCACTCAGACACTTTCTCTCCGACGTACTCCTTCTTATACTCCTCTGTTCCAATAACAGCACCCAAGTGCCGCGTCCTTCCTTCCCTTACTACAACTCCATGCCACTGAAGATGTTACAGCCCCGTCCCTAGTGCTCTGGTTGACGATGAGGAAGGATTTAGCGGCGTTGGGTTGTATCCTATGGTAGGGCCATGGCCTGTATTAACTCCCACCAGTGGCTTAGGTCCTGTAATTTGCCGGCTCCTGACAGGTCGTCAGCAATGCCACCTTTCTTCACCTTGGTTTTTTTCAAACGCAATCACGTCTTGAAGGACTGACATGCCAAAGGGGGGTACATCCCCCATGGCCACTGGGTCACCTGGGGTTGTTCCTTCCCTTGACTCTAACACCCTAGCCTTATTGCTACCACTCCTATTTACATATAATTTAGAGGGTTCACTATAAGTGTTATCGGCGTATGTAGCCAGGGAAGGACACTTGATTTTTATATTATGAAGCATTGTTTTTCTGTTGATGGAGTTAAACGCGTTTCTTGCGTCCACTAACAGAACCGCTTCACAGTCTTCTTGGGCGAAGATCTCCCTCATGGCGTGGATGGGCTGCTTCCCCTCCTGCCTGTTGCCCTGCGCATAACCTGGAGGTTCCCCGCCGCCCCTCCCCACATCCTCCTTGACGACAGCCATGATGCATTTAACCCCACGACGCGTCGTATGAACTTCGCCAATGCCAATGGGTCTGCATCCTGGCTTTTTTGTCCAGGGGAATGAGGCGGCAGGCTTTTGAAGGCGTCGAGATGGTGACAAAATGGTGGTGGCGAGTTTCCCCTTTCTAAATGTGCGAGAGCACTGCAGAGGTTTACTAGCGCCATGCCACAAATGGCGCTGCTCAGCAGGCGACGCCACCCTCTCGCGTCCCCGGCCTGAGGGACCAGCACTGGCATGTCTGGAGGGATTTTTTTCCACCACCATTTCCCCCGTGATCATCTCGTAAATGACACTGTTCGGGGGTATTGCATGCCCTGCAGTCTGAGTCCGGTTAAGTCGCTAGGAGGAGGAGTTTTTCCTCCAGCTGTCTGATGGTTTCCCTTGTGAGGGGCAACAACACCGCCGGACTCATTCTCGTTGAGAGCCGCCAGTAACTACTACTACTACTACCACTACTATTATACTACTAAATACTTAAATACTACTACTACTACTAATACCAAATACTATTTTACATTCTACTACCACTACACTACGCCTTTTTCTATTCTTGGTATATATTAATGATATTTGTAATGCAGTTATAACTTCCCGCTATGTTATCTTTGCAGACGACACAAATCTTCTCTTAAAAGATATGGGCATTAGATCAGTTACATGTTAAAATTAATAGTGAACTAGAGAATATATCGAAATGGGTTTAGCTAATAAACTATCTGTAAACATAAGAAAAACTAATTTTTATACTCTTTCAAAAACGGTTCGCTGCTAATATTTTTGGCTCAGTTTACCTTGGAGAAAATGAAATTCAGAGAGTCACTTACATTAGATTTCTGGGTGTTATTTTTTGACGAAAATTTAAATTGGAAAAAAAAAAATAACAATCTGTAAATTTGAACTTATCAAAAATGTGTGGAATTTTATACAGAATTAGGCACAACTTAACGACTGAAGCTTTGCGAAGCATATAATATTCTTTATGTTATCCATATATAATTTTACTGTTTTTTCCCGTCTGGGGATGTACTTGGCCTCCATTAAAAGATGTTTTCCTTTCACAAAAGAAAATAAAAATTTAAAAGAACAAAAAAAAA
>JACEEZ010012837.1:0-15886 GCA_016584305.1 Chionoecetes opilio
CCCCTTTTTCCTCCCCCCAACCCTTATCCCCAAAAGCCTTTCCAAAACCCCCTTTTCCTAATTTCCCTCTTTTATTAAATTTTGGCTTTGACCACCCTGCCCCCCCTTTAATCCCATTTTTTTACCCCCAAGTTTAAAGGGTTTCCCCCTTTTCTTCCCCTTCCCAAATAGCAAAACCCCTATGCCCCTTTCAAAGCCTTTTAAAGTCAAGGAATGCAAGGTATGTCTTCCCACCCATCCTTTTCTTTTTTTCTATCACGAACTAATACGAATGTTGTTCACCCTCCTATCCCTGCAAAAAGCCATTCGTTCCCCCCCCATTACTTTTTTCTCTCACAACTTTCACAAATCTACCATTTATAACCCACTGAAATCTTCCACCGTATCATTACTGCTATTGGCGAAAAATTTTTTCAAAGCTTTCTACTTTTGTGACCTCCCTTTTTAAATAGGTAACCCTACCCTATTCCTTTTCCTTGGGACTCTTTTTACCTCCCAAAACTCCCTAAAAAACTATACAAGTAGCCGCTGGTTTTCACCACGATGTATTATACATCAATATCACACAAACTGTTTTTTTAAAATTTTTACACTAAAAGCAAACTTTTTCAAATTCTGTACATTGATTTACAGTTTAAAAAAATTTTCCTTCTAAAAATACACCGCGGCACTAGGGCGGCTTTGGGGGGAAGTTTCCCGCTGGTGGCCGCCGTTCGCCGCTCTAATGCCCACGAGCCCGCCGGTGGGTTTAGGGGGATTTAATCATTGTATCTAATAAAAAGCGGCGGTAAGCCATGGAAGGACGTTAAAAGGGTGGTTACATAAGAAGAGTGGTTTAAAAATGTGATAGATAGACAGATAGTGGAGGGGGGGGGAATGGGTAAAGAGCTGACACTTGTAGCAGAGAATAGAAACGTTTTTTCCCATGTCTTGAGATATGGGATCAGCTCGGGGAGAAAAGCCCGTGTGAAGAATAAAAATAACTTTTAAAACCCCTTAAACCCCCCCAGATTTTTCCCTTGGGTTTTATAAAAACGTCGTTGTTAGCCATAAAATTACGAAAAGTAGCTGAATATACCAAATGATTGTAGACAATGCTACTACCGGGGATAAACTAGTCGCCGTCACTCGCCACGCACTAATGTCGCCACACCATATATTACGATTTTAGCATTACTACAATAATTTCCCTCCCCCACTAAAAACCCCGTTTTGCCACAGTCCCCCGGGGCTTTGGGGCGGGGAAAAGAAAATGGGATGGGAGTATTGGTTGAAACGAATTTTTCCCCAAAGACAAATAAAGGCTGCGCCCTAACGGGTTAAAAATGTCCCAAAAGTAGCGGTAGGGGAGGCCGTTTTTTAAGGGCAACTTTGTCAACAGGCAACGAACCTGGCCTGGGGGTTTCTTGGCCTGCACCGCCTGGTCTGTGCTGCCCCTGGTGCAGGATCCTCCCCTTTCCCAACATTTGCGCTGCAGGTCCCGCCCACCACCCCTCAACGTCACCCCCTTTTGTCCTGCTGGCGTCCACCCAACACAAAACGGTGTGAGGGGGGGCGGGAAGCGGGGTGTGGGCCCCGCAGGCAGAGCAGAGTTTTTGGGGCGTGCGTGGCTTCTGTGTGCTGACTGTAAAACCACTGTTGGGGGTGCTGGGTACAGCCCAACCCCGGCTGTCCCCCCGGGCATACCCGGCTCCCTCAGGCATCCCCGGGGTTTCCCCGCAGGAGGGGTACGCGTGCTGGTGGGAGTGTTGCTGCGGTGGAGGCTGTGGGGCCGGGCGCAGCATGAGTGGCCGGGAGCAGCAGGATCATTGCCTCAGGGGGGGAGGCACAGGGTGAGGGCAAAATCACTGGAGGCAGGCAGCTCGGGCCCAAGGCACACAGTGAGCTGAAGTGCCAGCATGTGACAAAACATTAAATAAAGAGTCGCTTGAGAGCTTTCCCTTGACGCACAGTGTGTCAAGAATTATAAATGTTTAGAGTGTGGGAAAAATTTATAAAAAGAGGACCTCCCAAAAACACCCCCTGACCCACAGGGTGTTAAGAATTATAATGTTTAGGTGTGGAAAAGTTTTATACAAAGATGACCTCCCCAAAACACCCCTGACACACAGTGGTGTCAAGAATTATGAATTTTAGAGTGTGGGAAAATTTGCTAAAAAGAGTGGACTCACCAAACACACCTAAAACCCCATTTTGGGTTAAGAACCATGAATTTTTAGAGTGTGGGAAAGATTTCTACAAAGAATCACCTCACCATACTCCCTGCACACAGTGGGTTAGAATTATAAATTTTTAGAGTGTCGGAAAAGATTTACTGAAAAAGTTCCCACCAAACACACCCTGACACATAGTGGTGTTAAAAATTATAAAATGCAAAGGTGGGGGGAAAAGATTTTACTGCAAAGATTTCCCTCACCACCCACCCCCCTGACACACAGGGGGTGTTAAAAATCAGAATCCCGGTTTTTTGGGGGAAAAAAAGGTTTTTATACCATTTTGAACTAAACCCCAACACATTTTTAGACCCCTGGCTTGGGGGGTTAAAGTGTGAATTTTGTAGAAAGGTTTAAAAGACAAAAAAGGGATTTTGCCAGGCACATGAAGATCATTTTTGAGGTGGTGTGTTGTGTGGACAAGTAGGTTGTACCCGTGTGTGGGAGGGGGTCCTGTTGGCAATGGGGGTGGTGGTGGTTGTGGGCAGTGTTACTGTGTGGTGGCAGCCGTGCCCTTATTTTCGGTGAGGGTAATCCCCAGCATTTGGGGGTTTGGCAGGAGGTGGATTTTCAATAAATGTATCCAGGGTTTTAAAGGTTTCTCTCCCGATTCCCTTAAAAAACAGTCTTCCACGATAAGTTACCCCCCTATTTTCTGGGGTCACATATATTATATCGCATAAACCTTACTCGTCTCTTCATCATTGGACGCACAGGAAAAGGATCACATCTGCATTTGGGGGATCGCCCTAATGTTATTTTTCATTTGGTCAGCTGTTGGGGTTAGAAAACTCCTTTTGATGAGAAAAAAACCCCTTCCTTTTTAAACCCCCTTTAGGCCAGAAAGTAATTTTCCCTTGTCATTTTTCCACCATTAGAATTTTTTTTTAATATACCCCTGTTTTATAGATATGTCTGTTTTGTATCCTTTTCCACTAATTTAATTTTGGGATATTAGTTTCTTTTTTTAAATTTTTTGGGTCGACAATATACAAATTTTTTATACTAGAAGGGAAAGACTGGGGTGGAAGGGTTAACACTCCCTAAAAATAAAACAATAAAAAAAATGGGAAGTTTTTGGGGGGCTTTCGAGCAGACCAGACCCTTTTGCAACCCTTTTCATAAAAAAGGCAACTATTTAAATTTACCGAATGGCCTTTTTTAAATTTTTCACGCCCAGATCTTTCCTTTTTATGAAATTTGTATGTTGTCCCAAACCCTAAAACAAAAAAAACGAATAGACATATCCACATATTTTGTGGACAAGGGAAAAAAAAAAAAAAAAAATTTTTTTATTTTTTTTTCTTTTTCATTTCCTTAAAATTTCCTTGTAAGCTTAATTCCTACAGGTGACGGCTGGCGATCAGGGCCCAGATAAACCATAATCTTATATTGTTAAGGGCCTCTTCCATTTTCAACTTTCAAAACAGTTTACAGAAAACCCAAAAGTTCAGGCGTTCCATTTGCGCCAAACCTGGGTCCGAGGCAAAAACGCGTAGTGACGCAGCAAAAACCCCTGAACTTTCTCTATCACATTGAAGGTGGGTAGCTTGGAGGTTTTTTGTTCATAACAAACATGGGCGCCTTGGGCCCCTTTTTTCTTATCGGAAGGGTTTGCCCCATGACGGTCGGAGAGGAGTCAGACGGCCTAAAAGAGGCATACGTGGGGTGGGGAAGCCCCGCCTTCCCCCCGATCTTAAAAGATATGATCCCTTCACATAGCATAGCTGAGTTTTTCTCGTTATCTTGTTATCTCCGTTATCTCTCGTTATCTCTCTTTTTCCTCTTATTTTTGTTATCTTTGTTATTCTTGTTATCTCATTTCTTCTTCTCTCCTCTCTCTCTCTCTCTCCCTCCTCTCCTCTCTCTCTCTTTCTCCTCTCTCTCTCTCTCTCTCTCTCTCTTCTCCTTAAATTTCCTCCCAGGTATGTTTGTAAACAAAAAACGGGTTTTTGCGTTCCATTTGTGAACGCGAAACCCCCAAACCCTGACCCCGAACCCAACCCCGAACTGAAAAAAACTGGGTTTATGCAACTTGGGCACAAATGGAAGAGGCCTTTTAAACGTTTGCAGACAAAATTTTCTCATCTTTCACTTAAATATTTAAAAGAACGCTTAAAATCATTCGACCCCAAAATGCTATCCGATTTTTAAAAGGGTTAACGGCACCAAAGTTTTAAATGTCCTTCAGGGCATGCTCAAGTCTTTTCTCCAGCACTCAAATTTCACTAGGGCCCGATGGACGACAACAACAAAGGGGAATCCCTCCCCAGGCCAAAAAAAATACAGGGCCCGAAAGCGTTAGGATATGTATGAGATGCTGCCTTATTAAAAAGGACAGGCGGATGCGAAGGGAAAAATATGCAGTTTCGGGAAAATATCAGTTTCGGGAAAATATGGGGTGCGGGGGAAAATATGCGTTTGGGAAAAATGCAGTTTTTGGGGAAAAATGCAGTTACGGGAAAAAAATGCACTTTTCCCGGGGAAAAAATGCACTTTTGGGAAATATGCACTTCCCGGGGGAAAAATTTCACTTCCGGGAAAATATGCAGTTTTTGGGAAAAAGGTAGTTTTTGCTTTGCAAAATTGTAAAAAGAAATTTGAGTTTTTTTGCTTAAAATGTATGCTTTCCCCAATGGGGATAGTTTTTTTTTTCTTCAAGCCTAAAAAAAAAATGAGTGTTTTGCAATTTAAGAAGTGATGACAAATTTCTACTAAAAATTTTTTAGAGTTTTGACGGGAAAAAAACACTCCATTTGTAAAATCTCAAAAATTTAAACCCAATCAAACCCTCAAACAACCTGTATAACTTTCAACTAACCTAACCTAACTCTTATCAACTTAACCAAAACCTAATATAAAAATTTTCCTTTTTAATTCCGACGCGGGGGAAAACAGGTTAGGAAAAATTCCCTTTGGGAGAACAACGTTTAGATTTAAAAATACCAATCTATATGGTTTTTTAATGCACATTACCGTCACAATCATTATTTACCCATTTGGTCATTTTTTTTATTGGCATCACGATTTTTAGGTAGCTTTTCTTTCCGAATTTTTTTGTGTGATTGATTTAATGGGTAAAAATTCTAAAGTCCCATCCCGCCCCCTTTTTTTTGTTTTTTTTTCCCAACCCCTTTACGATCCCCTTTTTACTACCCCTAAAAGAAAATTTTGAAGGGGGGGAGGGGATACCCCAAAACCCCTAAAAACTCCCCTTTTTGGGAAATAAAAAAAAAATTAATCGCTTTCCTAACCCCCATTAAAACCCCTTTTCGAGCCCCCCCCTAAAAAGAAAAAATATAACCTAAATCAAAAAAACTTAACCTAACCCGGAAAAAAATTTTTTCTTTCCCGCCTTTTTTGTCTCTCATGGAGCTTATTGGCAAGGGTAGGTTAGGTTTTTAGTGAGGTTGGTTAGTACTATTTTGGTAATTGTATTCCAACCAGGAATTTTATTGAGGTTAAATGCTCTTTTTCCCCGTATTTTTTTTATTAAAATGATAGTTACATTAAAAATCGTCGGGTGTATACAATTACAACCGTCAGTATTGTATTAAGCGCATTTTTTCCATTGTAAAAATTTTAAAGAGATTTTTTCAAGAAATAAGTAGGTAATTCCCCTACCTATCAATTATATATTTTTAATTGTATTTTCAAGACTTATATCATCCATAAGAGTTTTACGGGTATATTTTACGTCATCCACATCATCTACTTAACCCCGGAGTAAAAAAACTCATTTCCACTTCCCACGTCCGCATTCCCGACGGGTCCCTAGGATTGTAGGGATGGAGGTGGATAAATGCAAAAAACTGAGGCTTTTTCAGACGATTTTAATTTACAATCATTCTTAACACATCAAAATGTATAGAAAAACGAGCACGCTCCATCTCGTTACTCTGAGCAGAGTGTCAGGGCAGCGACGTTTGGCCTCTCTGATGGCTGACTGTCACCACTGTTGCAGGTGTGAGGTCACAGTCCAAGCCCCGGTCTGCTACCGCCGGCACTGACCCGTGCTCACAGGCCATTCCCCGAGGGTTCCCCGCAGGGACCTGTCCATCGCGGTGCTGGTCGGAGTGTTGCTGCGGTGGACTGGCTGCCTGGGGCCCGGTGCAGCAGCAGACGGGCCGGGGAGCAGCAGGATCAGTCTGCTCAGGGTGGTGGGGAACGTTAGAGGCAACTAGGGGTGGATGATGGCAAGAATCACCTGAGGAAGGCAGGCCAGCTCAGGCAACCAAGGCCACAGTGGGATGATTTCCAGTGCCAGCAGTTGTGACAAAACATTCAAAAAAACACAGAGTTAAGCTTGGAGACATTCCGCTGACGCCACAGTGGTGTTTAAGGAATTATGAATGTTTTAGAGTGTGGGGAAAAGATTTGCTCTAAAGAGTCACCTCACACAACACCCTGCACACAGTGGTGTCAGAATATGAATGTTTAGAGTGTTGGGAAAAGATTTACTACAAAGAGTGACCTCACCAAAACACAACCCTGACACACAGTGCGTGTTAAGGAATTATGAATGTTTAGAGTGTGTGAAAAGGATTTACTGAAAAGGGTCACCTCACCAGACACACCATGACACACAGTCCCCCCCCTCCCCCCCCCCGGGCCCGCCTTAAGAATCATGAATGCCTCCCTTAGAGTGTGGGAACCCACCCACCAGGTTTTTTCCCCCTATACCATTTCTGAACTCAACAAACACACCTTTAGACACACTGGCGCGGATGTTGAGTTTCAAGTGTGATATTTGTAGCAAGTGTTTTCAAGACAAAGAATGATATCTGCCTAGGGCACGTGAAGATCCACTTGTGAGGTGGTGTGTTTTGTCCGTGGACAAGCGGGTTGTACCCGGCCTGTGGAGGTGTATTTCCTGTGGTAGGGGGGAGCAGTGGTGTTCATATGTGGTGCGCAGCCGTTTTTGACCTTGTGTTCTGTGACGTTAATGGCCAGCAGGTGTTGGGTTGCCAGTGCAGGTGTGACTTTCAATAAATGTATCCAGGGTTTAAAGGTTTTCTATGCTGGATTGCTTAAAAAATAGGTCTGTCCACGGCATAAGTTTACCCTCATATTCTAACAGGTCACATAATATGTATATCGTAAAACCTTACTCTGTCTCTTCATCTTTGGGGACAGCACCAGGAAAAGTGAAAAGTGATACAACTGCATTTAGGGATCGTCCGCCATAAAATTTTCTATTAAATTTTGAAAATATCGAAAAATTCAGAAAAGACCCCATGCACCTTGCATCTTGTGCGTGGAAGAAATGTTACAGCAAAATTCGTTCACAATAAATGAATCACAGCTCTTTATTTTGGCAACAATGAAAGAAGTGGTGTCGCCTGCTAACTTTTGCGTTCAGACCAAATAATGTCTTTCATTTCATTTGAGTCAGATTGAAATAAAGGTCAATTAGTCCCTTCACAACCCAGATCTTTCTTGCTATATGAAATGTCTGTTGGAGCCTAAAATTACGAAAGGTAACTAAATATACAAAAATTAGTTAGTGGACAAGGATACTAACAGGTCATATCTCTAAAATATTCCTTAAAACTCACTAAAAATCGGTCTAATGTACCCAAAATACAAGGAAATACGTTATGCGGCGTGAGGGGGTTTAAGGAAACATAAGAAAATAAGGAAAGCATACAAAGAGGCTGGGGAGGACCTAACACGTGGTATTTCCTGTTACTTAATATCTACATCCACCTGTCATCCCCATCATGAAAATCTAGCCTCCATTTAAAACTCCGTTGAAATATACATTAATAATATAATGGGACCGTTTTGAGTAGCTTTCGAGAGACCGACCATTTAGCAGACCTTATCATAATAATTCAAGAAAATATTTAACTTACCGAGATGTCCATTCTTGAAAGCCCTGTATTCATTGTAAGGTTTTTTTTTAGAGATTTTTGATTTCCTTATTAAATGTCCTTGTAAGGTGTAACCCCCTGGAGACCCAGACCGTTAATTCCATTGTAATGGGACCGTTTACTCTACTGATGTAAGGATTGATTTTGACATCTCAAGCCCTCATATAGTTGGGCAGTGATGTGATTTTTTCAGTGAAAAAACAGTTATTTTGATGATACAGCCCAATTAAAGTACAGGAAATGTCATACGCTCTAAACGACTGGCGCCATGTGTTGTGTACGTCACTAGCTTAGACAACAGAGCAAAACAGCTGTGAAGCGGCCGCTATTATGTACTACCTACTAATACACCAACTGCATTACCCCTACTACCGCAGAATGACAGTAATCCTACTTCAAGTGAATGTAGTATGTATTCACCGTGTTGTGAATATGTAAGTTGTAGTTTATAAGGAAAAAGTTGATAGACAGAGATAAGTGGCCCCCGTGCACACCTGGACAAGTGATGACTTCTGGGACGGCATTCCTTATAGGTAGCTTTAATGAAACCTGCAAGACATGATAAAGCTAGACAGATAGACGAACTCATAGAGGAACAGGTAGAAATGTATGGCTTTCTTTCCCCACATAAGCAAAACACACCCTTCGTCACCTCTACTCACCACTAAACCCTTACTAAACCATAATTTCTACCGGTTCCTCTATGAGTTCGTCTATCTGTCTAGCTGTAAATTGTCTTGCAGGTTCATTAAGCTCCCCTATAGGAATGCCGAGCCCAGAAGTCATCACTTGTCTGGTGTCACGGGCCACTTCTCTCTGTCTATCCACTTTTTCCTTATAAAACTACAACTTAATATTCACAAACAACAGTGAATACCATATACATCACTTGAAGGAGGGATTACCGGTCATCTTGCGGTAGTAGGGGTAATGCAAGTTAGTTAAGGTTAGTTAGGTTAGTAAAAATAAAACTATCATTTGCGGTGTGCGTGAGCCAAAAACAAGGCCGATCCCAGCTGATCAGGCGAGCTCTGAGTCTGCATTTACTTACGTCACAACCAATCACAGCGCGTCTCCGCCTTGTTGGAATTTTGGCCCCAAAAAGCATATATTTCATTTATGGTGCTTTCTCAGCAAAAGAATATGGTACAGTGATATGTAGCCTATATTGACCTAAAGCTTTAAATTACTCCGTTGTTCTAGGTGTGAGTGAAAACGGGGCCATTTTGCTACCATAGATGTTTGTTTTTTTAGTAAAATATAAGCAATATTTTATAGCTAGACTTGTTTTAGTATCCCTTGTCAACTAGCTAATTTGGCATTCAGTTACTTTTTCGTAATGTAAGGGGCTGGACAACATATAATTTTATAGCCAAGGAAAAGATCTGGGTGTGAAGGGCGGTAAAGCCTACGGGGGGTGAGGCTGGCGATCACGAGTCCAGTTGCCTGGGTTAAGACCATGGTGAATAACACCACCACCACACACACACACTCCACACACACTAGGTTAACTCCGTAGTGTAAGGGATAAAACATGCTTGGTTCACAACCGAGAAAGTCCCGGGTTCGATCCCCGGGCGACGGGGAGCGGAAACATGATGGTGTTGTTTACTTAAAACCCAAGCTCCTGTCCACCCAGCAGTGAATGGGTAACGGGTGTTAGCGGGGTTTGTGACCTGCTCTCCGGGGTGGTGGCATCGGTAACACAAAGCACTAAGGCTTGTGAATGATAAAAATGTTAATATGGAGAAGGGGCCACCGAAGCATTGCTCTGGCCCTGTAAAATACAACTAGATGAATACAGACGCTAGATGATTAACACACACCCACCGCCTGCCATCACTCAATCGTTAAGAGCTTTCTAGTCTGGCCCATTGTTGTTGTCGGTCGTGTCGATCCTCATCGCTGCCGTGGATTTTTCACTGACAAGCGGATAGTTACTGTTCCCCACTTGAGCAAGTGGATGGGGGTGTGTGGTGTGTGAGGTCCCAGCATTGCCCACAGATCGGTAATAATCAGCTCCAAGCTCGCATGGGAGGGTTAAGGATATTTGGGGAGAGGTGAAAACTGGCGAACGCGAGTTCACACTTGCTGTGGACAAGACCGTGGGTTGAAAGGAATGACACACACACAGTCTCACAGTTCTCTCTCTCTCTCTCCCACCATAATAACCAGGACTTCCCACTCCTTAAAAAACAAAAACCAGCGAAAAACAAAAACGGCTGCAGTCAGTTCGTACACAAGGTTGTTTCGTAAACCAGTAGATTTTTACAAAAAAAAAATTGTTTCTGTAGTCTATATGAAACCATCAGTCGTTTCGTACACTCGGCTCAGAGTTGAAACTTGATTATAGAGGTACGGATTCGACCACCAGGGTAGTACGAACCCAAACTCCAAATCAGTGTACGAAACAACTAAACAAAAACCTGGGTACGAAATAACTTGTGTGTTACGAAAGTCCCTGTAACCAAACAAACATAGGAGGATAGTTGCAATCAAAAGTCAATAAGGCGCACCCTCAAATACCTCTCCACACGGTACGGAACTGTGCCGATCGGAACACTCGCCGCCGTCGTCGAGTGTTTCCAAGTCTTGATATTACAGGACCCAATACATAGGCTACATTCAATCAGGATTTACCCGTGTTTCTGTATTCAGGGATGAAATACCAGCAATAGCTTGATCCGTTAGGTACGTTAGGTCCATGTCCAGGTTAGGTTAAACATTTCCACGTCGGCGAGAGTTCTAGGTTGTTGTTTCGGCTTGAGAATTCCATCGACGACAGTTCCAAAACCCTCCACACAGACACACGGCCACCCCCACACCAACACCATACCACATTAACCCCAAACTCTCACACACCCTACCACATTAACCACCAGCCTCCCACCATACACTAACCATAACAACCAGCCCCCACACACACCCTACCCACATTAACCACAGCCCCCACCACACATACCACATTAACCACAGCCCTCACCACACACTCTACCACATTAAAACCACACACCCTAACACATTAACCACAGCCTCCACCACATAACAACAACCCACCACACAATGTTGACGTGCAGCAAGGAGACACAGGCCACATATAATCATTTTATACTAATATAAAAGCGGCGGTAAGCTATGGAAGGACAGTATGAAAGGTGAGGTAACGTAAGAAGAGTGGATTAAAAGCTGATAGATAGACAGATAGATGGAGGGATGGAGGGAGGGTTAGACAGACAGTACAAGAGCTAGACACTTGGTAGCAGCGATAGAAACAGATTTTTACCATGTCATTGAGAATATGGAGATCAGCTCCGCGTGAGTAAGACCGTGGCCTGAATGAATTAGGAAAAAAATAACTCTTAACCACTTACGCCCGATCTTTCCTTGGTTATATATAAAATCGTTGTTGTTAGCCATAAAATTACGAAAAAGTTAGCTGAATATTACAAAATGACTTAGTAGACAATGCTATACCGTAGATAAACACTAGTCGCCAGTCACTCGCCACTGTCCACTAATGTCGCCAGGCACATATATTACGAATTTAGCATTACTACAATCATTTCCATCCCCCACTCAAAAACCCCGATTTGCCCACAGTTCACCAGCGTTGGCGCGGGGGGAAAAGAAAATGGTGATTGGAGTATTGGTTGAAACAGCAGATTTACCCACGACAAATAAAGGCTGCGACCCCCTAACAGGTAGAAAATGTGCCAATTAGTGGTGAGGGGAGTGCCGTTGTTAAGGCCAGACTTCTGATCAAACCAAGGCAACGCAACAACTGGCCCTAGGGGTTCTCTTGGCATGCCACCGCCTGCGTCGGTCCTGCCCTGGTTAGTGCAGGATCCTGCCCTTTCCAACACTTGCTTGCTGCATGTCCAAGCCCACCACCACGCCCTCAACGTCACCACCTTTGTCCTGCTGGCGTCCACCACAACACAACCACGGTGAGTGAGGCAGGAAGCAGGGGTGGGGCCCAGCCAGCAGGAGCAGAGTGTCGTGGCAGCGAGTGGCTTATCTGTGTGCTGACTTTCACCACTTTTGCAGGTGCTGAGGCACAGGTCCAAGCCGGCTGCTCCGCCCGGCATCTGACCCGGCTCCCTCAGGCATCCCCGAGGTTCTCCCGCAGGACCGGTAATCGCGTTGCGGTGGGAGTGTTGCTGCGGGGAGGCGGTGGGGCCGGGCAGCAGCAGCATGAGTGCCGGGAGCAGCCAGGATCAGTCGCCTCAGGGGTGGGGAGGCGGGCACAGGGTGATGCAAGAATCCACCGGGAGGCAGGCAGCTCAGGCCACAAGGCACACAGTGAGCTGAAGTGCCAGCAGTGTGACAAAACATTCAAATACAAGAGTCAACCTTGAGAGACATTCTGACACACAGTGTGTCACGAATTATGAATTTTTGGAGTGTGGGAAAAGGATTTACTACAAAGAGTGACCTCACCAAACACAACCCTGACACACAGTGGTGTTAAGAATTTATGAATGTTTAGAGTGTGGGAAAAGATTTACTCCAAAGACGTGGAACTCACCAAACACACCCTGACACACCGTGGTGTCAGAAATGAATGTTTTAGAGTGTGGGAAAAGATTTGCTAGGAAAGAGTGAATCACTAAAACACACCCTGACACACAGTGGTGTTCAAGAAACCATGAATGTTTAGGAGTGTGGAAAAGATTTAATACAAAGATCACCTCACCATACACTCCCTGACAACAGTGGTGTTCAAAGGAATTATGGAATGTTTAGAGTGTCGGAAAAGGATTTTTACTGAAAAGAGTTCCTCACCAAAACACACCCTGACACATATGGTGGAAGAATATGGAATGTCTAGAGTGGGGGAAAAGATTACTGCAAAGAGTCCCTCACAAAAACACCCTGACACACAGTGGTGTTAAGAACCACGAAGGAAGGACACGGTGGGGAAAAGGTTTATACCATTCTGAACTCAACCAACACATCTTTAGACACACTGGCTTGCGGGAGTTCCAAGTGTGATATTTGTAGCAAGTGTTTCAAGACAAAGAAGGATATTGCAGGCACATGATGATTAACACTTTGAGGTGGTGTTGTGTGTGGAACAAGATGGTTGTACCCGTGCCTGTGCGGATAGTGTTGTCCTCTGGCTGTGTTAGTGGCAATGGTGTGGTGGTGGTGGTTTGTGGGCAGTGTGTTAATGTGTGTGGCAGCGTGCCCTTATGTTCTGTGAGGGAGTAATGGCAACAGCAGTTGTGGCGTGGCAGTGCAGGTGTGACTTTCAATAAATGTATCCAGGGTTTTAAAGGTTTCTCTGCCGATTGCCTTAAAAAACAGTCTGTCCACGCATAAGTTACCCTCCTATTTTCTGCAGGTCACATATATGTATATCGCATAAACCTTACTCTGTCTCTTCATCATTGGACAGCAGCAGGAAAAGTGATCACATCTGCATTTAGGGGATCGTCCTAATGTTATTTTTCATTTGCGTCAGCTGTTGTAGGGGTTAGAAATACTCCTTTTGAACATAAGAACATAAGAAAATAAGGAAGCTACAAGAGGCCGCGAGGCCTACACGTGGTAGTTCCTGTCACCTAACACTACCTACATCCACCTTTCATCCCCATCCATGAACTTATCCAGCTCCCCTTTAAAGCTCCCTAATGACTCCGCACTAACTACCTGTCTACTGAGACCATTCCACTCATTCACCACCCTATTGTGAACCAGTTTTTCCCTATTTCCTTTCTAAATCTACGCTTTCCAGCTTGAATCCGTTACTTCTTGTTCTACCCTGTTAAAAGCCGTAAGAACTTTCCTACCTCTCCTTTATTAAATCCCTTTATCCACTTAAAAACTTCTATCAGATCGCCCCTTACTCTGCGTCTCTCGAGTGAGTGTAATTTAATAACTTCAATCTCCTCTCATAACTAAAGTTACGCATCCCTTGTATCATTTTGTCATCCTTCTCTGCACTTTTTCTAACAACACTATATCCATCCTGTAATATGGAGACCAAAACTGAACTGCATAGTCTAGGTGAGGCCTGACTAGAGCCAGATAAAGCTTTAGAATAACTTCCGCACTTCTACTTTTAACACTTTCTGGTAATGAATCCTAATTACTCTATTAGCTCTATTTCTGGCCTCAATACATTGTTTTCCTAGGTCGGAGGTCTGGGCTCACCCTCACTCCAAGTCTTTTTCACCTTCTGATCTTTTCAGCGATACTTGTTATGGTGTATCTATTACCGGGGTTTTTTTTTCTACCAACATTCATAACGCTACTTTTATCAATATTAAATTCCACTGCCATCTGACTGCCCACTCGTTAAGTTTATCTAAGTCTCCCTGCAATATGTTTAAACGTCAGACTGTGGACCCAATAATCCTACCTAACTTAGTATCATCAGCAAACTTGCTGATATCACTGCTAATCCCACTATCCAAGTCGTTGTGAAAAATCAAAAATAGAAAATGGGCCCAAAACGACCCTTGTGGAACTCCACTTGTCACCAGTCCCCATTCAGATTTGGAACATTAATTGTAATCCTTTGTTGCCTATTACTTAGCCAAGCTCTGATCCAATGAAGAACCTTCCCACCCTATACCATGAGCCCTAACCTTATTTAAGAGTCGCTCGTGTGGTTACTTTGTCAAATGCCTTACTAAAGTCCAAATATTTATATCATAAATCCTTATCATTATCTGCCGTCTCATAAACTTTCCTATAAAACTCAATAAATTGGTGAGACATGACCTACCCTTGGTGAATCCATGTTTGTGAATCATGATCAAACTATGTTTATCTAAGTGCTCTCAATGTTTTTTGCAATAATAGATTCCAAAATTTACCCACCACTGAGGGTTTGACTTAAAGGGTCGATAATTTGACTTTAGTCCTCTGTCTCCCTTCTTAAATATGGGAACAACATTTCCTTTCCCCACAATAATGGCACATCGCCTATCTCAACCGATTTCCTAATCTCAACCGATTTCCTAGTTCTTTGATTTAGAACGAATCCTTCCTTTTAACCCCTTGAGGCCCAGAACGTAAATTTCCATTGTCATTTGACCACCATTAGATATTTTTTGATGAATATACCCAATGTTTTTATAGATATGATCTGTTTAGTATCCTTGTCCACTAAAATAATTTGGTATATTTAGTTACTTTTTGTAATTTTATGGCTCGACAATATACAATTTTATATACTAGCAAGGGAAAGAAACTGGGTGTGAAGGGTTAACACTCCCTAAATATAAAACAATAATAAAAAAGGTGACGTTTGGGGGCTTTCGAGCAGACCAGACCATTTAGCAGACCTTATCATAATTCCCAAAGGGAACTATTAACTTGACTGAGATGGCCTTTTTAACTTCTTCAAAGCCCAGATCTTTCCTTTGCTATGAAAATTTGTATGTTGTCAACCATAAAACAATAAAAACTGAATAGTACATATACCACAGTAGTTAGTGGCAAGGGAAAAGAAAAAAAAAAAAAACTTAATTTTATTTTTATTTGCATTCTTATAAATTTCCTTGTAAGCTTAATTCCTACAGGGTGACGGCTGGCGATCAGGGCCCAGATAAACCATAATACTTAGTATTGTTAAGGCCCCTTCCATTTGCCCAACATTTCAAGAACCAGTTCACAGAACCCAAGAGTTCCCGGCGTTCCATTTGCGCACGAAAACCTGGGGTCCCAGGGAAAGCGCGTAGTGACGCAGGCAAAACCCGTGAACTTTCTCTACTCACATTGAGAGGTGGGTAGCTTGGTAGAGTTTCAGTTCATACAAACAATGGCCTTTGGCCCATTTCTCTT
>JACEEZ010012840.1:0-2500 GCA_016584305.1 Chionoecetes opilio
GAACATCCCTCCATAATTACTGAGTGGAAAATTAAATGAAAATTAAATCCACTTTGACTAATACCGGCCTAGAATAAAATCCAAAGCGAAATGCAACCATTGCAATCCCCAATGAAGCTTAGTTATTGATAATAGTCATTCAAAAATTTTATTAAACCGATTTTTTTCAATTTTCAGCAGTCTGCCCTCAACCCCCATTAACATATGGACAAGCTTATTCTATCATATACAAGTTTTGAAAAAATTGTAGGCAAAAAAAAAAAAAAAAAAATCATGCCCCAAAAAAGTATATATGAGACGTTATTTTGAGACGAATTTTCCGGGGTATGAATTAGCAAGATATGAATTGTCCGGTATGAATTGTCTGCGGTATGAGTTGTCCTGTCACCGATATGAACTACTGTGTATCATCTTCAGTGGCACATACACATCAGTAGTGATGCTATAATTCGTAATATTTGGCGCCTGGCGACATTATTGCAGCTGGCGACTATACTGTTATCTACGGTAGGGTTATCACTATAACTGTCCTGAGTGTCCAAGGTAAAGAAAATTTTTCCTGTGGAAACACTGAGGCAAAGTGTCCGTAGGCAAAGTGTCCGTAGGCAAATTGTCCGGTAGGCAAATTGTCCGGTAGGCAAATTGTCCGGTAGGCAAAATGTCCGGTAGGCAAACTGTCCGTAGGCAAACTGTCCGGTAGGCAAATTGTCCGTAGGCAAATTGTCCGTAGGCAAACTGTCCGTAGGCAAACTGTCCGGGTACCGTCTGTTTTGGGTAGCCGAAACTGTAAATTCAATTTTGATGAGAGTAGGCTCAAAAAATTGCAAATAAATCGTAGATGGTAAGCGGCCTGATCCCATGTCGATTGAATAATTTTGAAGGGGGTTTTTGGGCTAAAAACACTTTTAGGCGTATTAGATTACAGGAAAAACTCTGCGGTAACGTTTTGCCGCATTCCACAAACTCAGTAGACTCATGGACTTACCGTCTGTGTGCGTGTGTGAGTGTGTGTGTTGGAATCACACGGAACACAAAGGGTTGGAATCACACGGACGTGGTCTACCCCGAGGCACTTTGACCAGTGACCAACGACAGCAACAACACGATTGGAGTTTGCAATCACATGTTGTCTAATATATACTACTACTACAAACATCAATACATGGGTCCGAAGGGCCCACAAGCACTTGTCTAATATACTATAGGAGTAGCCGTGTGTCTGTGTGTGTGTGTGTGTGTGTGTGTGTGTGTGTCTGTCTGTCTGTCTGTCTGTCTGTCTTGGGTAGCCGAAACTGTAAATTCAATTTTGATGAGAGTAGGCTCAAAAAATTGCAAATAAATCGTAGGTGGTAAGCGGCTTGGTCCCATGTCGATTGAATAATTTTGAAGGGGGGGTTTGGGCTAAAAACACTTTAGAAGTATTAGATTACAGGAAAAACTCTGCGGTAACGTCTTGCCGCATTCCACACACCTAGTAGACTCATGGACGTTTGTGTGCGTGTGAGTGTGTGTGTGTTAGAATCACACGGAACACAAAGGGTTGGAATCACACGGAACGTGGTCTACCCCGAGGCACTTTGACCAGTGACCAACGACAGCAACAACAAGATTGGAGTTTGCAATCACATGTTGTCTAATATATACTACTACTACTACAAACATCAATACATGGGTCCGAAGGGCCCACAAGCACTTGTGATAGCTATAACTTAATTGGTAGTTATATAAGCATGTGTATCTATAAGCATGTCTCATTATCTCTGAAGAAGACTTAGTCGAAACGTTAGAGAAATAAAGTGCTACTGCTTCTTCCCGGGGTTTTTTCTCCATCACTCATTCCAACAATTAATTGGCAGTAGCTAATCTAGTTAACACAAACGTACCCATTCTCTTATTTGCTATACCTGCAGGCGATCCATTTAACAAAAAACACTCATCTCTCTTCAAATCTATAATAGTGTGAAGGGAGCTGTCCTTGCATTCATTACTCAAAATCGTATACTCGCGTGTAGTTCCTCAAGATAGCCACTTCACGCACGTTCCCGCAGAAAGACGCCGGAGGGAGATCTCGAGGGCCCGGTCCTTGTATTGCGCATCCCCAGCCTCATTTATCTGGGGTGTGAATGTCCAGTGTCTCAGAGTGTTTTGCCGCGACGCTGCCTTCCCCGTCATCGCCTACGTCGCGTGTTTCAGACTCACGTTACCTATGAACAAAGGTATATCTATGAGAGACCTTGCTATGGACGAGGCTTTGTTTTGCAGATCGCTCAAAACAAAACACGGAGGTATAATGTCTTCGTTGGGGTGTTACTGCCATTATAATATGAGACAAGTTGAGACCATTATTACTCCTGTGTCGATTTCGGTCAAAAGGAAAAGACTGATGGAAAAGGACTAATATCATTATTTTTATTTATCTTTAGTCTAATACGACGAGATTTTGTTTAGCTGATCGCTCAAAACAAAATACCGAGTTATAAATGATATCTTCGTTGTGATG
>JACEEZ010012840.1:12500-23824 GCA_016584305.1 Chionoecetes opilio
AATATATGAGATTATTTGCTGTTTTGATGTCTCGGGGTAATGCGTTCCAACTTTTCGGGCCAAAAAAATATATAAAAAATTTTTGTACGTGTTGTTTTTGGGTTGTGGACATAACAAGTTAACATTGTTACCTCTGGTCCCTAGGTTGGATGAACATTCTAAATATTTTCTGTTTTTTTACTATTATCATTTAAATATTATAAAAGTGAGAAGACAAAAATTTTAAAAAGTAGAAATTCAAATTTTAGAATTTTTAACTCATTAAATAAAAAGTGTGTAAGTCTTTTCCTCTATATGTTATGGTTTTTGATCCATTTCTTCTGAGGAAAATTTTTTCCCTTTACTTTGACGGCCACGTAAAACCCCAGAGGATACCTAATAATAAGAGGATAACACAGGGAATAAATATACTTTTTAAAGCATCATTGTTAAATTGTAACGAATTTTGTATAATATTCCAAAATTTTTTGACAATTTTAAGCAGACGATTAAATTGTTTTTTTCCAATTCAATTTTTCACTATGAAAAACCCCAAAAAATTTTTGTACATGCAACCCTCTTTATTTCCACCATCCAATAACTGGACCCATTTGTATACTACAGATCGATTTTAAAATGCATATAATTATTTTTTTGAAATTTACCTTTAATTTGTTAGCTGAAACCCATTTACTAATTTTTTCTAGTTCAGTATTTAGCCCGTTTTAAATTGATCTAATTGTTATCCGAAAAGAGCGTTTGGTGTTCTGCATAAAAACAAAATTAAATTTTTTTACTGGCATTGGAAAATATCATTTTTAAATACAGAACAGAAATGGGGCCCAGTATTGACCCCGGGACTCCCCGTCAACAGTTTTAGCACGAGTTTTTTTAAAATATACACTTGTTTCCTTTTTTGTCAAAAAATTTGAAAAAAAACTTTAATGGTGTTCCTCTTATTCCTATTTTATTTAGCTTACTATTAAATTTTATGGTCCAGTGAATCAAACCCTTAGTAAGTCCATGAATGGGCCCTGCAACATAGTGTTTTCTTTCCAAATTACTAAAAATTTTCACTTGTGAATTCATTAGGTTTTCTTTTTGTTGTTTGCGAAATCCATACTGTTATCAGATAATTTTTAAAATTTCCAAGAACCCTTTGAACTATGAACAATATTTTTTCAAAAACTTTACTAATCGGGGTAAAATAGATATGGGGCTATAAATTTTTAATCATCATCTCCCCGATTTAAATATTGGTATCAAATTTAGCAATTTTTAAATTTGTCCGGAAGCATCCCTTTCGGAAAATAGATTTATTATGTGGGGGGAGGGGCATCAATGTAATGTGCGTAAATTGGGGCAGTTTTTTGGGGGAATTTCTCACATCCTGGGCTGTGTTTGCTTTTTTTGATTTAAATATTTATTTAAACCCCTTCCCTAGTAACGGATAAAAGGGAAAAAAAAATTTTTCCCATGGATTAGAAAAATTGAGAGGGAGAGTTTTGCTGTGCCTTGTTTTTTGCGGTGGGGAACCAGCTTTTTTTAAGAAATGCATTAAAAAAATTGGGAGTGAGGCCCTTACTATTTTTCAGTTTTAAATTTTTTACAAAGGGTTTACTTTTTTTTTTGCCCATTAGACTATTTATTGTATTCCAAATTTGATTTTTATTTTCCTTTTTCACTCTTAAAATTTTTCTTGAAAAAATTGTTTTTTTCAGCTCGGTAGTGTTACCCAGCTTTTTCCCGTAAGCTTTTTTTGGCCATAGACAAGGCCATTTTTATGCCAACCTTTCAAGTCTGGTTTTTCCTGGATCTAGTTTTTTAATTGCATTATATAAGGGCTTCTTTGTTTTTTTAAATTAACTTTAATTTTTTTTAAAGGAAAAAAAAGATAAAAATTTTTTTTATATAATCTGTGAAATTTTTCATTGCATCTTTGCGTCGAATATTTATAAATTTTCAACCAATTTTCATTGATATTTCTTCTGCAAAAAAATTGATATTTTAGTCAGAAAAAAATTTCTTTCTACAATCATCACACTTTTTTACAAATTTTCTAAAAGAGGTATCTGCAAAAAGATCTGTTAATCAGTATATCTATGTAATTTTATATTATTTTCCAGATGTGAGGCCTATATGATCTTTAATGAGGCACAGTTTTTTATAACTCTCGTGGGTTTTTGTTAATGGGAAGCAGCCATGTGAAAAAATAAGTTTTTGAAATCAAAGACTCCGATTCATTGCTTAAGTAAATCTAAGTTCCAATCCCCCGAAAAAATATTTTTTGTACTTTTTTTTCGCTGTATAATCAAAAATTGTCTTTAAAGCATTAAGAAATTCAAGCATGTTCCCCCTTTTCGGCCTATAGACAGATGCAAACAAGTGATTCCTTTCCTTATTCACTTGACACGACACACTCAAAAAAAAGGTTTTATCATACAAAACCCTTAATGTAAAAAGAACTATACCTACGGATATATATTACACCCCACCTCCCCCCTTTCCCCATTTTGTTCATTTCGTCATTCTAACCTTTTAAAAAATACTGCTTCAAAGTAGTGGTAGTAGTAGTATATAGTAGTAGTAGTAGTAGTAGTAGAGTATAGAGTAGTAGTAGTAGTAGTATGGGGTTAGTAGTAGTTAGTATAGTGTATAGTAGTAGAGTAGTAGAGTAGTATAGAGTAGTGGTAGAGTAGTATTATGGTTAGTAGTAGTAGTGGTAGTAGTAGTAGTAGTAGTAGGTAGTAGTAGTATATATTGTAGTAGTAGAAGTAGTAGTAGTAGTAGAGAGGTATACTTTTTTATCATTATTCCTATATTTTTTCATAAAGTAAATGAAATACAAAAGAACCAAAAAAAACCAAAAACAAACTAAAAAAAGCAAAAAGACAACGTTAAAAACACACACACAACACACACACCCACACACCACAACACACACACCCACACCACACACCCCCACCACACACCCACACACACACCACCAAAACACCACACACAAAACCCCAACACCACCAAAAAAACACACACACCACACACACACACAAACACACACAAAAAACCCCCCAACACACACAAACACACAAACACACACAACAACACAACAACACACACACCACACACCACACACACACAACACACACACACCCCCCCAAAAAAACACACACACACACACACACACACACAACCCCACACACACAACCCCCACACACACACACACACACCAAACACACACACCCCACACACACACCCCACCAACCCCACACACACTAATTGGTAAACCTGACACACCGAAGACACCTGAAAGCCAAAACATCAAACTAGGGAACAATGGCTTTTTATCAAAAATAAACGGTATAAATGCTTTTTTACGGACACTCGAGATAGAGGTTTTTGGGAGGAGGCGTCATGCGAGAATATGAAGTAACTTGTTGTAAGAGAGAGAGGAGAGAGAGAGGGAGAGAGGAAGAGAGAGAGAGAAAGAGAGAGAAGAGAAAGAAGAGGAGAGGGGAAAAGAGAAGATAAGAGAGAGGAGAGAGAGAGAGAGAGAGAGAGAGAGAGGAGAGAGAGAGAGATTACCGCCGTTAAAAACTAATAGTCTGTTGCAGCATAACATAAAAAGACACTTCTTTTTTTTTCATATGTCGTTTCCCGCGCGTAGGGAGAGGGGGTGATGGTGACGCCTGTGGAAGACAATACGGGAATCCAGGGGATGAGAATAAACTGTTGCACTGGGACAATACCGGTGCTGTGGCCTGAAGGCATAAAAACATAAGGAAAAAAATAAGCTGCTCGGTGGGTCTTAAATGGTATTAGCAACATATACGTTAAAAAGTAAGTGGAGGCGAAAAGAAAAAAAGAGGAAAAAGGGTTAAGGGTTTTTAAATGGTTTTTTGGTCGTGTTTAGAGGGAGAAAAGAAAGAATGGGGTTTAGGGAGAAAAAGGTATCTTGTGACATTTTCCCCCCCCGCTTTGATTTCCCACAAGTTTGAGTAGAGGATAAGATGTCAAAATTGTTAAAAACTTTTGTTGGTGTTTTTGTTGTTTTGGGAAAGTTTGCTGGAGTTGGGGGGGGGACAGCTCGTGTGTGGGTTTTGGGTTGTGTGTGTGGTGGTGTGTGTTGTGTGTGTGTATGTGTGTGTGTGTTTTGTTGGGGGTTTTGGGGTGTGTGGGTGTGTGTTGTGTGTGTGTGTGTGTGTGTGTGTGGTTGTGGGTGTGTGTGGTTTTGTTGTGTGTGGGGGGTGTGATGGAGGAGAGAGGAGAAGAGGAGGGAAAAAGAGAGAGAAGGGAGGAGAGGAGAAGAGGGGAGAGAGAGGAGGGGAAAGAGAAGAGCAAAAAAAAAAAAAATGAAAACAACGGGCTCATTTCCCACCTCATGGAAAGTTAGGTAAGTAGTGGCAATGAATTAAAAAAAAAATATAAAAAAATCGCAAAAAGGTTTTCCCGTGCATTAAAAAAAAATTTTCAAACGGCACGACTCTCCTTTTGCAAAACCCTTTTAAATCGTTTAACAGACCCTTGGGGTGGTTTGACCCTTATGCTTTAACTTTGCTCGGGCCGCGTGGCTTCTGTGGCTTTACACTCTCGCTCCTAAAAGCTTCGCGCCTCCATTCACTCTTCTGAATATTTTGAAAGCGAGGAAAAGAAAGAGGGAAAAGGGAGAGAGGGAGAAAGAGAGAGGGAAGAGAAAAATGGAGAGGGGGGAGAAAGAGAGAGAGGGAGGAGAGGGAAAAAGAGAGAGGGAGAGAGAGGGGGAGAAAGAGAGAGGGGGAAAGGGGGGGGAGAAAGAGAGAGGGAGAAAGAGAGAGGGAGAAAGAGAGGGGGAGAAAGGAGAGGGAGAGAGTGGAGAAAGAGAGGGGGAAAAAAGAAAAGAGGGGAAAAAGAGGAGGGGGGAGGGGGAGAAAGAGAGAGGGAGAAAGAGAGAGGGGGAGAGAAAGAGAGAGGGAGAAAAAAAGAGAGGGAGAAAAAAGAGGGGGAAAAGAGAGAGGGAAAAAGAAAAAGAGGGGGAGAGAGGGGAGAGGGGAAAGAGAGAGGGGAGGGGAGGGAAAAAGGGAAGAGAGGGGGAGAAAGAGAGAGGGAGAGAGGGGGAGAAAGAGAGAGAGGGGGAGAAAGAGAGAGGGGGGGGAGAGAGGGGAAAAGAGGGAGGGAGAAAGAGAGAGGGAGAAAGGGGAGAGGGAGAGAGAGGGAAAAAGAAGAAAGAGAGGGGGGAAAAGAGAAGGGAGAAAGAGAGAGAGAAAAAGGGGGAAAGAGAAGGGAGAGAGGGGGGGGGAAAAGAAAAGAGGGAGAAAGAGAAGGAGAGAGAGGGGGCGACCGGGGGAGGTGAGGGGAATTTGGCTATTTTTGGCTTTAATAAAAAAGGCTCCTGCTTTTTTTTTTTACGGGATGAAACTATTTGGTTAATATTTTTTTAAAAAGGGTTTTTCATCCAGGGCCCCCTTTTGATGTAATTGTTATCCCCCTGCGTTTTTTCCTTCGTCCCTATTATCGTCTTTTTACTTTTTTGTTTTTGGTCTTTTTATCCCCATTTTCTTTTCCCCCAAATTTTTAAAATTTTTCATTCATTTTAGTTCCCCTTTTCCTCTTCTCTCTCCTTCTCTTCTCTCTCTCTCTTTCCCCTCTCTTTTCTCCCCTCCTCTCTCTCTCCTCCTCTCTAAAGGGAAAAATAATGAGAAATACATCCTTTTCCCCATGATCATTATCGTTATCATTAATGCTTTTATCATACCACATCTCTTTATCAACAAAAATTTTGACGCCCCAAAAAACACTAAAATCATCCCCAAAAATAAATATTTTTTTTTTTTTATGTTCCCATACGTTTTTTTTTTTCTTTTTTTTTTTTTTTAAATTTGTCCCTTTAAGGGCCTGTAGGCAGGGGACCCCCAAGGGGTGGGTTTGGTGGGGCCCTGGGGGTTCACGGGGGGAGGCCCTGGGAGGGTTTGGCCCTCCCCGTGGGACGCAGACGGGTTTTTTATAGTAAAGCCGTTAGAGGCTCATGCCGCCCCCCTTTTGCCCTCCGTTTTGCACCCCCAACGAAGGTAGGGGGTTGAGGGGGAAGGCAGCAGGGTGGGTTTTCTTAGGCCACCCCGACGTTTGCAGAAAGTTTTTAAGTGGACCCAAGTTCTCTTTGGGGATGAACTGGGGTCACCGAGAACCCCAAAAATCGGAGGCGTAACCACTCTGCTACCGCCTCCCCCCCATCTGTTATATTATGTTTTTGGGGTTTTTGGGTTTTTCCCTTTTCCCCTTCCCCATTGCCCATTTTCCCCCCATTTCAAGGGTTTTTCGCGGGGCTTGCTGGATGACACCTTTACTCTGTATGCTAAAAAATTTTTTTTGTTTCCCAGGGGAGCATGAGGGAAAAGGGGAAAGGGAAGGGGAAAGGGGAAGGGGAAAGGGGAAAGGGGAAAAGGGGTGGGGAAAAGGGGAAAGGAGAACTGTGACAAGACTCGGCCAAAATCAAAAATTTTTATTCTCCTCCATTTGTTTCAGGGATTTATTTAAATTTCTTTTTTCATATCATTGGGTTTATATGACTTTGTGTTTTTATCAAAGTTCCAAAATGTTAATTTTTTTTTCGTGATTTCTCTAACGTTAATTTTTTTTTTGGGTATTAGAAAGCTATGCACTACACTGTTTGATGTTTAAAAAGTTATAAAAAAATAAAATGAAGGCAAAAAAAGAAAAAAGGTGCTTTTTATCTTCTTTAGTGCCACCCCATTTTTGTTGAGGAAGGCAGTTGCATAAGAAAAAATAACCAAAGGTTTTTGGGTGTGAAAAAGGAAAAGGTAGGTCTTGCTTGGCCTGTGTCCCAGAGGGGGAGGGGCGGGAGAAAGCGAAGGTCAGAGAAGCAGGAAGGGACCTTTGGGGACGCCCGGTGTAGGGGACAAACGAGGGACTCCCCAGATGGGCAGTGTCCCTCCAAGTCAACAACCTATTGAATGGCAACGTGAGAATGTAGTCAAAATACAGGGGGAATGGTAGGGGGCAGGCAAGGACAAGGAGGAGGAAAAAAGAGAAGAAGGAAGGGGTTTGGGAAGAGAGGAAGGACAAGAAGGAAAATAAGGAAAAGGAAAAGAGGAGGACGACAGAGGGGTAGCTTAAAAGAGAAGTTTAAAGGAGGAAAGAAGGTTAACAGGAAATGGAGAAGAAGGAAAAAGGAGGCGAGGTGGAATAGGGGAGAGAGAAGGAGAGAGAGGAGAGATGGGGGAAAGAGGGGAGAGAGAGAGAGAGGAGAGAGAGAGGAAGAGAGAAAAAAGAATTTAAAAACGAGAAAAGAGAGGAGAGAGAGAAGAGGAAGAGAGGGAGGAGGGAAATGAGAGAGAAGAGAAGAGAGAGAGAGGAAGAGAGAGAGAGAGAGAGAGAGAAAGAAAAAATATTGCTTATTTCATCAACATACCACTTTCCGTGTATTAGATCCTTTGTTGACACAGCAAAGTGCAAAACAGCCTGATGTTGAAATATAAATAAATTAAAAAATAAATTCAAAGAACACGGAAGCAGAAAGACACAAAAAAAGCGTTCCGAGCCACAGGGACTCTCGCGGTATAAGTCAAATTGAGGTTAATTATAATGGGAATGAATACCACACCTGTATGTTTTAAAGTGGTGTAAACATATCCTTCCAGGGACGCAACACTTATACGTAGTACAAGGAATAATTGAAGGTGAAGTACGAGTGAGATTATTCTCCATTTTGTTTTATTAAAAAAATAAGATTATTTTTTTTTTTCTTTAATTATTATTGTGTATAACTCTTCATGTATGACTATAGTTATCATTAGTGACTGTTAATTATGTCTACGGGAAAAGACAACAAGATTTTTTATTCTACTCACTACGTATCATTTATTTAAATTTACTACTTCTTTTATTACCACTACTATAACTACTAAATGCTGCTATATACTACACTACTACTACTATTTACTTACTAATACCAATACTACAAACTACTACTACACTATTTACTACTACTACTACTACTACCACCACTACTATACTGCTACTACTACAGTGTTTTCAATCATCTAACCAAAATCTAACCTTAACCTAACAAAAACCCTAATCATCTAACCAATCTGCGCTTTTTCCGCATAAGTGTTGGGCACCACGTCTCACTGACTGACACCCACGCCTTACTTGGAGGGCATCAGGGTTTAGCTGCAGGGGGGGTAGCAGGATCAGAGGAGTAAGGATGCGGTTGTGAGTTATGAATAATCGCCAGTCTCCCTCGGTGCTCCTCCGTCTACAGATCGACATCCAATTACAAACTCATGCTTGACTAATGGTTTTATGGTTTTTGTCCCTCCTCGGCTCTTCTTCCTCATGCTTTTTTAAAATTTACTGTACATCCCAGCAGTTCTCTTTTCCAGGTTTTCTCTTTAATTTGTGATGGGGAAAGGATCCCTTGTGTGTTATTTATGTGGGGTTTAGATTATACGTTCTTGGGATTTCATGTTGAGTCCCCTCTAAAAATTCTTCCGTCCATCGCTTCGTTTTCTTTCGTTATGATAAACATTTTAAAAACCATTCGAGGGGGGACGCGGGAGGTGCTCCAAGAATGTCTAGTTAAGTGTTGGAGGGGAAGCGCCTTTTTGGTATTATTAAGCAACGTAGTTCAGGTGATGGTTAGTCCAAAAATGAAAACCACAGTGGTGAAGGGAAAACGAAGTGTCTTAATTTAAAATAATGGAGCTCAAAATGGTTAAATTCTAGTTTTTTCTTTCAAAATTATATATGTTTGGAAAAGCCTTATAACAGCGAGTGAGACGTAATGACATTGTATATACATATAATACACTCACAAATATGAATGATAATGATGAAATGAAATTAATTTAAAAAAAATAATAGATTATCACAATGGTAGAAGATATGCACATAAATGAAAAAGAAACTGGTATTAGTATTTAAAAACTTTATTAGTAGTATTAGTAGCAAGTATCTCCTCTCTCTCTCTCCTCTCTCTTCTCTCTCTCTCTCTCTCTCTCCTCTCTCTCTCTCTCTCTCTCCTCTCTCTCATTCCAAACAAAACAAAGCCCCTCCACCCCCCACCCCTCAACCTCACCCTTGACCAAATAAACACCTCCCCACTCCCTCCCTCCCCCTTCCCTCTGATCCACTGTCCAGTAAATCACAAAAAAAACGAACACACAGGGAATATGTTTACCTTAAAAACGCACAATGAACCCTGAAAACAGCCCCAGACGAGAAGCGAAGTAGAGCGCGAAACAAGTCTCACCCAACGGCTTCGCTTCCCTGTGAATACGTTCGTTTCAACAAAGTATCACGAATTTTCACTAAAATGCAATTGTATACAGGGGTGATATTACGGGGGTTATAGTGTTTTTTCCTTATTGCGTCTTTATAAGGTATATAGAGTGAAGATAGTGAGTGTATGTAGTTAAAATGCAATGGAAAATGTATAGGACCCAAAATGATGGAGTTTTCGGCGAATTTATTGACCCCTCATTGTTTTTGGGGCCGAGAAAGCGAGGACTCATTAATTATTGATGTCAAAGGGCCCGGGTTTACTTTCCCCCTCCCTTCATTTCTTTTTTGACTTACCTTCTTCTTCCTTCCTCTTTTTCCCTGCTACTGCATCTCTTATTTTCTTCTTTGTCTCTCATCCTTCATTTACTTTCTACACACTCCAGGGGCTTCTGAATTCATATATCTTTCGTCCCCCTTTTTCCCCCCTTGTCTTCCTCTTTTATCTCTTCTTTTTTTTTCTCCTACAAAAGCATCTCTTTTTTCTTCCTTGTCTCTCATCCCCTTTATTTGCCATTAGGGGAGAGCGGGGCAGGTTTCATCGAGGGTAGGTTGCATCATTGCCTCTAACTCGCATGTTATCACACGTAATCGTCTTAATACTACTACTACTACACTATACTACTACTATAAATACTACTACTATAAAACTACTACTACTATATACTAATACTACTACTACAACTTTCAACAATAATAATAATAAAAAAAGTTAATGAGAGTTCGAGGCAATGATGCAAACCTACCCTCGATGCAACCTGCCCCGCTCTCCCCTACCCCATGCAGGCGATTTACTTTCTACTTCATTTCATCTTCTTTAATTTCTTCATCCCTTCTCTCTCTTATTATATGCTGTACTGTTTCCCCTTTCACCTGTTATTCTTATTTCCTTTCCACACTCTTCCTTCGTACCCAAAAAGCGCCGAACCCAACGTGACTTCTTTTATAGAAAAAATACACGAATGGTAAACAGAATACAGATTTTTGATGGATAAGTTGTAAGTTGATTAACCCTTCCACGTGAAGCCCAGATCTTTCCTTGCTATATGAAATCGTCTGTTATTAGCCCAAAAACTACGAAAAAATAACTAAATAGACCAAATTAGCTAATGGACAAGGATATTAAACAGGTGATATGTATATAATATTGAATTTTGTTTATTGAAATCGTCGAATGGTGGTTATTTACAATGAAAATTACGTTATGGGCCTCAAGGGGTTAACCTATATAAGTCTTTCTCCATAAAATAAGTAAGTAAAAGTAAATCCTTTATTAGTCTTTCCTCTATTCTCCTCCTCCTCCTCCTGCCGCCTCACCATCACTCAAATGGCACTGTTAGCGTCACTTGGCATCGGTAACACGTGTAGGAGGTGCCCGGGGGCAGAGGGGAGTGCCAGGGGGCATTTGTTCTTCATCACGGGTCTCCTCAGGGGGGTCACGGCTGTCAGGAGGGCAGGCAAAGGAGAGAAGGACGCAGAGGAAAGTTAAGAGGATACTCGTAATACAATAATACTCGTAAAACTGTTTTTGAGAATACTTGGATAGGAAACACATCGTAGTCGACAAAGAGAAATAAAACAATAGGATAAAAGAAAACAAAATATAATTGATAGTATATTAACAGATATTCGGAAAAAATTAGATAGATTAGATGATAGAGGGTTGTTTACATAGGCGGAAAAAAAATAGATAAGGAGACGCCACTCATAGAACACGTGCACAGGCAGGCTTGCTAAAATAAGTACGTAACACCTTAACTAACAAATAACTCAGATCTTTACCATGACTTTTACTTTTATCTCTCTCTCTCTCTCTCTCTCTCGCTCTCTCGCCTCTTCCCCTTCTCTCTCTCTTCTCTCTCTCTCTCTCTCTCTCTCTCTCTCTCTCCTCTCTCTCTCTCCGTCTCTCTCTCTCCTCCCTCTCTCTTTTCTCTCGTCTCTCTCTCTCTCTATCCTTTTCATTTTTTCCCCTTCTTTCTTTTCTTCTCCTCTCCTTCTCTCTCTCTCTCCCCATTAATCAAATACGTACCATCCAAAATCTAACGTTTAACCCCCCCCCCCCCCTTCCT
>JACEEZ010012841.1:0-14025 GCA_016584305.1 Chionoecetes opilio
ATTTAAAAATAAAACCGAAAAAACTAAAATCAAAAAACCACTTTTATTTTTTGCAAAAATTTAAAAAAACTATTGTAATATCAAAAAAGACAGTTTACAAGAAACGTTGAAAAACGCTTGAATTACCGTTATATCACAATAAATAACCCCCTTACCTTCATTTATTAGCTTAATGTAATGTTAAGCTACTTATAGCAAATTATTCTAAAAAAGGATTTGGGTACTTAATTTGTAGGAAAAAAGCTATAATCACGATAAATAGCTAAAATCATTGAAAAACCACATTTTTAGGGTTTTAGCAATATGATAAGTAAAACTACTTGTATGTATACAAAAACGTACTGTTTACAAAAAAATATGAAAAACGCTTGCAATATACCCTTTTATACAAAAATAAACATCTATCTTCTATTTAATAGCTTAATGAAATAAGTACTATAGGTTGAAATTATTCTAAAAGAGGATTTTATACTAATTTGAGGAAAACAGCTTTTATATCATCGATAAATAGTAATCATTAAAAAAACTTACATTTTAGGTTTATAGCAATATTGATAAAATAAAATACTGGGAAAATTTTACAAAAGTACAGTTTAGAAGAAACTTGAAAAAAGCTTGCAATATTACCGTTATATACAATAAATAACCTCTTACCCTTTTATTTTTAGCTTAATGTAAGTAAGCTACTAAGGTGCAAAATTATTCTAAAAAGAGGATTTATCCTCAATTTGAGGAGAAAAAGCTATATACACCATAAATAGCTAATATCATGAAAACTACATTTTATGGGTTATAGCAATAGGGTAAGTAAAACTACTTGTATATAACAATAACGTACAGTTTAAAGAAATATAAAAACGTTGCAATAACGTATAATCACAATAAATAACCTCTTACTTCTAATTTTAATAGCTTAAGTAATGTAGCTCTATAGGTGCAAAAATTTTTCTAAAAAGGATTAAAACTTCAATTTTTAGGAAAAAAACTATATCACCGATATAAATGTAATATCATTGAAAAAACACTACTTTTATGAGTTATAGCAAATATGATAAAGTAAAAAAACTACTTTGTATATATACAATAACGCTACAGTTTAAGAAACTATTGAAAAAAATATTTTTGAATATACCGTTATATCACAATAAAATAACCTCTTGCCTTCTTATTAATATTTAATGTAATTGTAAGCTACTTATTAGGTGCAAATATTCTAAAAAGAGGATTTTATACTTCAATTTGTAGGTAAAACAGCTATATATCACTGATAAATAGCCAATTCATTGAAAACACTACATTTTAGTGGTTTATAGCAATAAATAAGAAAAACTATTGTATATATACAATAACGCTACAGTTTACAAGACACTATGAAAAACGCTTGTGCAATATACCGTTATATCACAATAATAACCGCTTACTCTCTCTATTTAAATAGCTTAAATCTTATGTACGCTACTTATAGGGCAAATTATTCTAAAAAAAAGGATTGTATAACTGCAATTGGTAGGGACAAACAGCTATATATCAACGATAAAATAGCTAATATAATTGACAAAAAAACTACATGTTTGGGTTTATAGCAATAGGATAAGTAAAACTACTTGTATATATACAAATAACGCTACATTTTTATAAGAAGCTATGAAAAACTCTTGCAATTAGACCGTATATCACAATAAATAACGTCTTACTCTTCTCTTTAATGTAATAGCTTAATGGCAATGTAAGCTAATTAAGGTGCAAACTATTCTAAAAAAAGGATTTTATACTTCAATTTGTAGGAAAACAGTCTAGTATCACCGAAAATAGATAATATCATTAAAAAGAACAACATTTTGAAGGTATAAAGCATTATCATCAGGTAAATTCCTTCTATTAAATGATTATAATACTTTACAATAGAAGAAAAACTATGAAAAAACACGTATAAATATACAAATGTTATCGCAATTATAGAGTCTCAAACTCCCTATTATAAGCGACAGTAGTTTAAAATAGCAATTCCATAACGAAAACAACTATAATTCCACTTTGAATTTCTCTATCAAAAACAAGGATGAATTAATGTCAATTGTCTACATTGTTTTAGCCCTTCAACAAAAATACATTAAAACACTTGAAAAAAACGTTTGTTTTTAAGAATAAAATGATACATAAAATTTTCATGAAAAATACATATTTTAAGCTCATAGTATTGTAACAATATAAGTTGTGTAAAATCGCTTCATATTTCGACCATTTTTTTAGACTTTCAAAAATACATTCAAACACTTGAAAAAGTTGTTTTTAAGATTAAAAATTGATACCTAAATTCAGTGAAAAATACATATTTTTGCTCATAACATTGTAAAATATAGTAGGTAAAAGTGCGAATAATGTCAAAATTTCGACATAGTGTAGCCTTCCAAAAGAGTATAAACTACATGAAAAAAACATTGTTTATACGATTAAAATTCGAATATCTAAATTTCTACTATAGGTGCAAATTATTCGAAAAAAAAGGATTGTATTCTTCATTTGTAGGAAAACAGCTATATATTCACGATAACTAGCTAAAATTCATTGAAAAAAACACATTTTAGGTATAAGCATTATCATAGGTAAATTCCTTCTATTATATGCTATAACACCACAAATTAACGAGAAACTATGAAAAACACGTATAATATACAATTGTAGCACAATATAGGTCCTCAAACTCCCATTATAAACTTACAGTAGTTAAAATAGCAATTCTAACGAAAAACAACAATAATTCCACATTTGAATTTCTCTCAGCAAAAAAAGGGCTGAATAATGTCAATTTTCGACATTTTTCAGCCCTTCAAAAATACATTAAAACACTTGAAAAAAACGTTGTTTAGGAATAAAATTGCGATATAAATTTAATGAAAAATACATATTTGTAAGCTCAAATATTGTAAAATATAGTTGTGTTAAAAGTGCTGAATAATGTTTAAATATCGACATTTTTTAGGCTTTCAAAAAACATTCAAACACTTGAAAAAACGTTGTTTTTAAGATTAAAATTGATTACCTAAATTCATGAAAAAGACATATTTTTAGCTCATAACATTGTTAAATATAGTTGTTGTAAAAGTGCTGAATAATGTCAAAATTCGGACATTATTTAGCCTTTCAAAAATACATAAAATATTTGAAAAAACAATGTTTATAAGTTAAAAATTGATATCTAAATTTCATGAAAAATACATATTTTTAGCTATTAATTTTGTAAAATATAGTTCTTGTAGCAAAGATAAAAAAGCTATTTAGCTACCACAGCACCAAAAAGCACAAAAATACTTCAATTTGTAGAACAAAACAAATCCGTCACTGAGAGAACTAGACTAAAACATTGAAAACACTACATTGTTATGGGTTGTTTATAGAAATATCATAAGTAAAACTACTTGTATATATACATAACGCTAAGTTTACAAAGAAACTATGAAAACGCTTGGGCAATATACGTTATCTCAAAATAAAATAACCTCTTACTCTTTATTTAATCGATTCATGTAATGTAAGCTACTTATAGGTGCCAAATTATTCTAAACCAAAGAGGATTCCTTATACACAATTTGTAGGAAAACAGTAAATACACCAACGATATAAATAGCTAATAATTCACGCGAAAACACTACATTTTATGGTTCTAGCAATAGGATAAGTAAAAACTACTTGTATTATATACAATAACGCTACAGTTTAGAAGAAACTATGCAAAACGCTATGCAATATACCGTAGATCACAATAAATAACCTCTTACTCTTCTATTTAATGCTTAATGTATGTAAGCTTTTATAGGTGACAAATTATTCTAAAAAAAGGATTTTATTACTTCAATTTGTAGGAAAACAGCTAATTATCACTGATAACTAGCTAAAATTAATTGACAATACTACATTTTAGGGGTTTATAGCAATATGATGAGTTAAAACTACTGTATATATACAAAAACGCTACAGTTTACAAGGAAACTATGAAAAAACGCAAGCAATATACGTTATTCACAATAAATGAACCTCTTACTCTTCTATTAATAGCGTAATGTAATGTAAGCTATTATAAGGTGAAAATATTCTACAAAAGAGGATTTTATGCTTCAATTTGTAGTGAAAACAGCATATCATCACTATAACTGCAAAAACTCATTGAAAACACTTAATTTTTGGGTCTATAGCAATATAATAAGTAAAACTACTTGTCTAATACAATAAAAAACGCACAGTTTTGAAGAAACTATGAAACAAAACACTTGCAATCTACCGTTATATCCACAACTAAAAATAACTCTACTCTTCTAATTTAATAGCTTAATGTAATGTAAGCTACTTATAGGTGCAATTATTCTAAAAAGAGGATTTTACACATTCAATTTGTAGGAAAAACAGCTAATATCACCGATAAATAGCTAATATCATGAAAAACACTACATTTTAAGGGTTTTATAGCAATATGATAAGTTAAAATACTTGTATATATACAATAACGCTACAGTTTACAAGAAAACTATGAAAAACGCTTGCAATATACGTTATATCACATAGTAAGCTATATAGGTGCAAAATTATTCTAAAAAAAAAGGATTGTTACTTCAATTTTGTAGGAAAAAACAGTATATATCACCGATAAATAGCTAATACCATTGAAAACACTACATGTTTGGGTTTATAGCAATCATGATAAGTAAACTATTGTATATATAAACTAACGCTACAGTTTACAAGAAACTAGAAAAACGCTTGCAATATTACCGTTATATCACAATAAATAACCTCTCTCTTTCTATTTAATAGCTTTATGTAATCGTAAAGCTACGTTAGGTTGCAATTATTTGAAAAAGAGGATTTTATACTTCACTTTGTAGGAAAACAGGAATATCATGAATAAACTAGCTTAAAATCAGTGAAACCAATACATTTTATGCGGTTTATAGCAAGATAATAGTAAAACTATTGTATATATATAATAAACGCTACAGTTTAGAAGAAAACTATAAAAAAAGCTTGCAATATACCGTATCTCACAATAAAATAACCTTCTTCTCTTCTATATAATAGATTAATGGAATGTAAAGCTACTTATAGTGCAAATTATTCTAAAAAGAAGATTTTATTGCTTTTTGCAATTTGGAGGAAACAGCTATATATCACGACAACTAGCTAATATCATTGAAAACACTACATCTTAATGGGTTTATGCAATATGATAAGTTAAAAATACTTGTATCATAGACAATCAACGCTTACAGTTTACCAAGTAAACTGTGAAAAACGCTTGCAAATATACCGTTATATCACAAATAAATAACTCTACTCTTCTATTTATTAGCTAATGTAATTGTAAAGCTACTTACTAGGTGGCAAATTATTCTAAAAAAAGGATTGGATACTTCAATTTGTAGGAAGGAAAAAGCTATATATCACCGATAAATAGCTAAAAGCATTGAAAACACTAATTTTATGGGTTTTATAGCAATATGATAAGAAACTAATTGTAGGTATACAATAACGCTACTGTTTACAAAGAAACTATGAAAAACGCTTGCAATATACCGTTAATCACAATAAAGAACCTCTTTACTCTTCTTATTTAATAGCTTAATGTAATGTAAGTACTATAGGTTGAAATTATTCTAAAAAAGAGGATTTTTATACTTCAATTGTAGGATAAACAGCTATATATCATCGATAAATAGCTAATTATCCATTAAAAACACTACATTTTATGGTTATAGCAATAGGTTAAGAAAACTACTTGTTATATATACAATAACGCTACAGTGTAGAAGAAAATATGAAAAAAGATCTGCAATATACCGTTATATCACAATAAATAACCCTACTCTTCTAATTTACTAGCTTAATGTAATGTTAAGCTACTTATAGGTTTGCAAATTATTCTAAAAAGAGGATTTTTATCCATCAATTTGTAGGAAAACAGCTATATATCACCGATAAACAGCTAAATCATTGATGAAAAACACTACATTTATGGGGTTTATAGCAATAGGATAAGTAAAACTACTTGTATATATATACAATAATGCTACCGTTTAGAAGAAAAACTATGAAACAACTGCTTGCAATATACATTATATCACCAATAAATAAACTCTTTACTCTTCATTTAATAGCTTAATGTAATGTAAAGCTTCTTTAAGGTGCAAATTATTCTTTAAAAAAAGGAGTTTAACTCAATTGTAGGAAAACAGCATATTCACTTTAAAACTAGCTAAAATCATGAAAACACACATTTTAGGGGTTTATAGCAATATGAGGGTAACACTACTTGTATATATAACACTACGCTACAGTTTACAAGGAAGAACTATGAAAAACGCAAGCCAATATACCGTGTATACCCCAATAAATAACCTCTTACTCTTCTATTATAGCTTAAGGTAATGTAGCTACTTATAGGTGCAAATATCTAAAAAAGAGGATTTTTATGCTTCAATTATGTAGGAAAACAGCTGATATATCATGATAACTAGCGAACATTGAA
Organism: Chionoecetes opilio; assembly: GCA_016584305.1. Classification (NCBI taxonomy): domain Eukaryota; kingdom Metazoa; phylum Arthropoda; class Malacostraca; order Decapoda; family Majidae; genus Chionoecetes; species Chionoecetes opilio. The sequence goes on from JACEEZ010012841.1 coordinate 6,518, forward strand.
AAACACTACATTTTTATGGGTTATAAGCAATATATAAGTAAAAAATACTTGTATATATACAATAACGCTACAGTTTAGAAGGAAACTATGAAAACACTTGCAATATACAGTTTATATCACAATAAATAACTCTTACTCTGTATATTTAATAGCTTAAGTAAGGTAAGCAACATAGTGCAAATTATTCTAAAAAAGGGGATTTTATACTTCAATTGTAGGAAAACCAGCTAATATATCCACAGAGAAATAGATAATATCATTGACAACACTACATTTTAAGGGTTTATAGCAATGATTAAGTAAATACTTTGTATATATACAATAACGCTAACAGTTTACAAGAAAACTATGAAAACGCTTGCCAATATACCGTTCTATTACAATAAATAAACCTCTTTACGTTCTATTTATTAGCTTAATGTAATGATAAGCTACTTATAGGTGCAAAATTATTCTAAAAAAGGGACTGTATACTTCAATTTTGTAGGAAAACAGGCATATATCAACGATAAAGAGCTATTATCATTGAAAACACTACATTTTATGGTTTTATAGCAATATGATAAGTAAAACTACTTGTATATATACAATAAAAGCTACAGTTTACAAGAAACTATGAAAAACGCTTTTCAATATTAACCCTTATATCACAATAAATAAAACCTCTTTCTCTTCTATTTAATAGCTTTATGTAATGTAAGCTACTTTAGGTGCAAATTATTCTAAAAAGAGGATTTAATTTCAATTTGTAGGAAAAAAAGCTATATATCACGATAACTAGCTAAAATCATTTAAAACAATACATTTTATGGGTTTATAGCAATAAGATAAGTAAAACTACTTGTTTTTGTAACAATAACGCTACAGTTTACAAGAAACTATGAAAAACGATTGCAATATACCGTTATATCACAATAAATAACCTCTTACTCTTCTATTTAATAGCTTAATGTAATGTAAGCTTCTTATAGGTGCAAATTATTCTAAAAAAGGATTTTATACTTCAATTTTTAGGAAAACAGCTATATATCACTGATAACTAGCTAAAATCATTGAAAACACTACATTTTAAGGGGTTTATAGCAATATGATGAGTAAAACTACTTGTATATATACAATAACGCAGTTTACAAGAAACTATGAAAAAACGCAAGCAATATACCGTATATCACAATAAAATAACCTCTTACTCTCTATTTAATAGCTTAATGTAATGTAAGCTACTTATAGGTGCAAAATATTCTAAAAAGAGGATTTTATGCTTCAATTTTAGGAAAACAGCTATTATATGACTGATAACTAGCTAAACTCATTGAAAACACTACATTTTATTGGCTCTTTATTAGCAATATAAATAAGTAAAACTACTTTTATATATACAATAACGCTACAGTTTTACAAAGAAACTATGAAAAAACGCTTGGCAATATTACCGTTTATATTACAATAAATAACCTCTTACTTTCTATTTAAATAGCTTAATCTAATTTTAAGCTACTTATAGGTGCAATTTATTCGAAAACAGGATTGTATACTTCAGTTGGTAGGAAACAGCTATATACCCCGATAAATAGCTAATATAATTGAAAACCTACATTTTATGGGTTTATAGCATAGATAAGTAACACTAAACTTTGTATATATACAATAACGTTAACATTTATATAAGAAACTATGAAAAAACGCTTGCATATACCGTTATATCACAATAATAACCTCTTGACTCTTCTATTTAATGCTTAATGTAATGTAAGCTACTTATAGGTGCACAATTATTCTAAAAAAAAGGATTTTATCCATCATTTGTTGGAAAAAAAACAGCTAATATCACCGATAAATAGGCTATATCATGGAAAACACTACATTTTATGTGGTTTTATAGACATAGGAATAAGTAAACTACTTGTATATATACAAGCGCTACAGGTTAGAAGAAACTATGAAAACGCTTGCAATATACCGTTATATCACAATAAATAACCTCTTACTCTTCTACATAATAATTTAATGTAATGTAAGCTACTTAAGGTGCAATTATTCTAAAAAGAGGATTTTCTACTTCAATTTGTAGGAAAACCGCTATACTATCACCAATAAATAGATAATATCATTGAAAACACTACATTGATGGTTAATAGCAATAGATCAGTAAACTACTGTAATATACAAATAACACGCTACAGTTACAAGAAACTTGAAAACGACTTGCAATATAACCGTTATATCACATAATAACCTCTTACTCTTCTATTTAATAGCTAATGTAATGTACAGCTTCTTATAGGTGCAATTATTCTAAAAAAGGATTTTTATACATCAATTTGTAGGAAAACAGCTATATATTCACTGATGAACTAGCTAAAATCAATTGAAACCCTACATTTTTGGGTTATAGCATATGATGAGTAAAACTGACTTGTATAACTAGACAATCACTCTACAGCTGTGGAAGTCACTATGACAAACACTTTGCCATATACCGTTATATCACATAAATAACCTCTTACTTTTCTATTTAATACCCGCCCCCACAACTTAATGTAGATGTAAGCTACTTCTAGTGCAAATTATTTAAAAAGGGTGATTTTCTACTTCAATTTGTAAAAAACAGCTATATAGCGCCCGATACATCGCCTAATATAATTGAAACACACTACATTTTATGAGTTTTTTAGCAATATGATAGTAAAACTACTTTGTATATATACCAATAACACGCTACAGTTTACAAAACTATGGAAAATGCTTGCATATACCGTTATATCACAATAAATAACCTCTTGCTCCTTCTATTTAATATCTTAATGTAATGTATCTACTTATAGGGTGCAAATTTTCTAAAAAGAGGATTTTTATACTTCATTTGTAGGTACAGCTATACATCCTGATAACTAGCTAAATTTTCCTTGAAAACACTACATTTTATTGGTTTATAAGCAATATAATAAGTAAAACTCTTGTATAGTATACATACCGGCTACATTTTAATAAGAAACTATGAAAAACGCTTGCATATACCGTTATATCACACTAAATAACCTCTCTCTCTATTTAATAGCTTAAAGTAATGTAGCTACTTATATGTGCAAATTATTCTAAAAAAAAGATTTTATACTCAATTTTGTAGGAAAACAGCTATATATCACCGTAACTGCAATTATCATTAAAAAGAATCACAGTTTGATGGTATAAAACATTTCATCGATGTAATTCCTTCTATTAATGATATACTACTACAATTAGAAAAACTATGAAAAACACGTATTAATATACAATTGTATCACATATATAGTCTCAACTTCATATTATGAAAGCTTACAGTAGTTTAAAATAGCAATTTCTAACGAAAACAAAAATATTCCAACATTTTGAATTTCTCTATCCAAAAAGGTCTGAATAATGTCAATTTTCGAACATTTTTCAAGCCCTTCAAAAATACATTAAGACACTTGAAAAAACGTTGTTTTAGGAATACAAATTGATATATAAATTTTAATGAAACTACATATTTGTACAGCTCTAATATGGTAAATTTAGTATGTGTAAAAGTGCTGATATGTTAAATATCGACATTTTTTAGGCTTTCAAAATACATTCAAACACTTGAAAAAACGTTTTTTTAATTAAAATTGCATACCTAAATTTCATGAAAAACTACATATTTTTAGCTCATAACATTGTTAATATAGTTGTGTAAAAGTGCTTGATAATGTCAAATTTCGACCTTATTTAGCCTTCAAAATACATTAAAATACTTGAAAAAAAACAATGTTTATAGAATTTAAATTGGATATTTAAATTTCATGAAGAAAAAAATACATATTTTTATCTATTATTTTGTAAAATATAGTTTTTAGAAATATAAAAAAGCTTTATATTTAGACTACAGATATAAAGAAATATACTTCAATTTTGTAGAATAAAAACACCTCTTCACTGATAACTAGCTAAAATCATTGAAAGACACTACATTTATGGGTTTTGATAGCAATATCCATAATTAAAACTACTTGTATATTATACAATAACTTCTACAGTTTTACAAGAAACTAAGTGACCAACCGCTTGCAATATACCGTTATCTCAAATAGATACCTCTACTCTTTTTAGGTTATAGATTCTATAATGTAGCTACGTTTAAGGTTGCAAAATTATTCTAAAAAGAGGATTTTATACTTCAATTTGTAGAACACAGCTATATATCCACCGATAATAGCTAAATCTTAAAAACAATACATTTTATGGGTTTATAGCATTGATTATAAACTAATTGTATTATACAATAACGCTACAGTTTACAAGAACTATGAAACGCTTGCAATATACCGTTATATTCACAATAAGAACCTATTACTCTTGTATTTATTAGCTTATGTAATGTAAGCTACTTATAGGTGCAAATTATTCAAAAAGAGGATTTTATACATCAATTTGTAGGAAAACAGCTAAAATATCACCGATAAAAAGCTAAAATCATTGAAAACCTACATTTTATGGGTTTATAGCAATAGGATAAGTAAAACTACTTGTATTATACAATAACGCTACAGTTTAGGGAAAAACTATGAAAAACGCTTGCAATATCCGTTATATCACAATAAAAAACCTCTTACTCTTCTATTTAATTAGCTTAATGTAATGTAAGGGTTCTTATAGGTGCAAATTATTTTTAAAAAAAAGGGTTTTATACTTCAATTTGTAGGAAAACGCTATATTCACTGATAACTAGCTAAAATAAATTTAAAACACTACATTTTAGGGGTTTATAGCAATATGATGAGTAAACTACTTGTATATATACAATAACGCTACAGTTTACAAGAACTATGAAAAACGCTTGCAATATACCGTTATATCAACAATAAATAACCTCTTACTGGTTCTATTATTAGCTTAATTTAATGTAAGCCTACTTATAGGTGCAAATTATTCCTAAAAAAAGGATGTGTATACTTCAATTTTTAGGAAAACAGCTATATATCACCGATAAAATAGCTACTATCATGGAAAACACTACATGTTAATGGGTTTATAGCAATATGATAGTAAAACTACTAAGTATAGTATACATAGCGCTACAAGTTTAACAAGAAACTAATGAAACCGCTTGCAATATACCGTTATATCACAATAATAACCTCGTACTCTTCTATTTACTAGCTTAATGTAATGTAAGCGACTTATTAGGTGCAAATATTCTAACAAAGAGGATTTTATACATCAATTTGTAGGAAAAACAGCTATATATCAACCGATAAATAGCTATATCAATTGAAAACACACATTTTTATGTTTTTTATAGCATAGTATAAGTCAAACTACTTGTATATATACAATACCGCTAGCGTTTTCGAAAGAAAACTATGGAAAACGCTTGCAATATAACACCGTTATATCACAATAATAACCTCTTACTCATTCTTTTTAATAGCTTTAATGTATGTAAAGCACATTCTTATAGGTGCAAATTATTCTAAAAAGGATTTTATACTTCAATTTGTAGGAAAACAGCTCTATATCACTTTTAACAGCTCAAATCATTGAAAACACTACATTTTAGGGGTTTATAGCATATGATGAGTAAAACTACTTGTATATATACAATAACGCTACAGTTTACAAACCTATTAAAACAACGCAACATATACCGTTATATCAAATAAATTACCTCTTACTCTCTATTTAATAGCTTAATGTAATTTAAGCTACTTATAGGTGCAAATTAGTCTAAAAAAAAGATTGTATACTTCAATTTGTTAGGAAAACAGCTATATATCACCGATAAATAGCTGAATACATTGAAAACACTACTTTTATGGGTTAATACCAATATGAAGAGTAAAACTAACTTGTATATATAAAATAACGCTACAGTTTTACACAAGACTATGAAAACGCTTGCAATAGACCGTTATATCACAATAAATAAACCTCTTGCTCGTCTATTTAATAGCTTTATGTATGTAAGCTACCTTTTATGTGCAAATTAATTCTAAAAAAGAGTATTTTATCTTCAATTTGTAGGAAAACAGCTATATATCACTGATACTAGCTAAAATCATTGAAAACAATCATTTATGGGGTTTATTAAGCAAGATAATAAGTAAAACTACTTGTATATATATAATAACTCTACAGTTTACAAGAAACTATGAAAAACGCTTGCAATATACCGTATATCACAATAAATAACCTCTTACTCTTATATTTAATAGCTTAATGTAATGTAGCTACTTATAGGTTGAAATTATTCTAAAAAGAGGATTTTAATACTTCAATTTGTAGGAAACAGCTATATATCATCGATAAATAGCTAATATCATTAAAAACACTACATTTTATGGGTTTATAGCAATATGATAAGTAAAACTACTTGTATATATACAATAACGCTACAGTTTAGAAGAAACTATGAAAAAAGCTTGCAATATACCGTTATATCACAATAAATAACCTCTTACTCTTCTATTTACTAGCTTAATGTAATGTAAGCTGCTTATAGGTGCAAATTATTCTAAAAAGAGGATTTTATCCATCAATTTGTAGGAAAACAGCTATATATCACCGATAAATAGCTAATATCATTGAAAACTCTACATTTTATGGGTTTATAGCAATAGGATAAGTAAAACTACTTGTATACATACAATAACGCTACAGTTTAGAAGAAACTATGAAAAACGCTTGCAATATACCGTTATATCACAATAAATAACCTCTTACTCTTCTATTTAATAGCTTAATGTAATGTAAGCTACTTATAGGTGCAAATTATTCTAAAAAGAGGATTTTATACTTCAATTTGTAGGAAAACCGCTATATATCACCAATAAATAGCTAATATCATTGAAAACACTACATTTTATGGGTTTATAGCAATAAGATAAGTAAAACTACTTGTATATATACAATAACGCTACAGTTTACAAGAAACTATGAAAAACGATTGCAATATACCGTTATATAACAATAAATAACCTCTTACTCTTCTATTTAATAGCTTAATGTAATGTAAGCTTCTTATAGGTGCAAATTATTCTAAAAAAAGGATTTTATACTTCAATTTGTAGGAAAACAGCTATATATCACTGATAACTAGCTAAAATCATTGAAAACACTACATTTTAGGGGTTTATAGCAATATGATGAGTAAAACTACTTGTATATATACAATAACGCTACAGTTTACAAGAAACTATGAAAAACGCTTGCAATATACCGTTATATCACAATAAATAACCTCTTAGTCTTCTATTTAATAGCTTAATGTAATGTAAGCTACTTATAGGTGCAAAATATTCTAAAAAGAGGATTTTATGCTTCAATTTGTAGGAAAACAGCTATATATCACTGATAACTAGCTAAACTCATTGAAAACACTACATTTTATGGTTTATAGCAATATAATAAGTTAAACTACTTGTATATATACAATAACGCTACAGTTTAGAAGTCACTATGAAAAACCTTGCAATATACCGTTATCACCATCACACCTATTACTCTTT
>JACEEZ010012843.1:0-5000 GCA_016584305.1 Chionoecetes opilio
GCCCCCCCCCAAAACCCCCCCCCAACCCCCAATCCACAAAAACCACACGCACGCGCACGACACACCCAGACAACGCACAGACACACGCACAGACACAGACACAGCACGACACAGACACGACACAGTACACAGACACTCAACAACTTACACTTCGCACACGCACACGCAAAGCACACGCACACGCACACGCACACGCACACTCACACTCACACTCACACTCACACTCACACTCACACTCACACGCACTCACACTCACACTCACACTCACACTCACACTCACACTCACACACACACACACACACACACACACACACACAGGGACGAGCCATATTAGAAGGTAATTGAAATTCTTAACACCGCGGAAAAACTAAGTATAAATAACACGTACTGAAAGATTTACAACTGCTAGAGTAACACATTATTGCCTTAACTCTCTCTCTCTCTCTCTCTCTCTCTCTCTCTCTCTCTCTCTCTCTCTCTCTCTCTCTTCCTCTCTCTCTCTCTCTCTCTCTCTTCTCTCTCTCTCTCTCTCTCTCTCTCTCTCTCTTCTTTTTTCCCCTTTTCTCTTCTCATCTTTTCTTCTCTCCTCTCTTCTCCTCTTCCTAACATACCACTAACATACCACATATATTTCCTTTTCTTTTATTTAGTTTGACTTTTTCAGCATAGTTTTCACGACACTAAAACGTCTCTTACATTACTTACCACTTCTATTTTCCTTTCTTGTACTTTTTTTGCCTTTTTTCTGTCATTGGCCCGTCTCCTAAAGCTCTCTTGCCGCGCGCTTAACACCCTTAGCGGCTCCTAGCAAGCGACGTTTTAACTCCGTGGTAAGGGAGGTGGCGCCCTAAGAAGACTGTTGCATTGCCGTTTATATCACCGCCGCCTCTGCCACGTCCTACACTCCCTTCTTTATGAGGTGGTGAAGGGGGAAGTATCAAGGGTTTAAATACATCTCTAAGATAGTATTCATAAATAGACATGTGTGGATGTGTCTGAAGGATCCTCTTGCTCTTCTATTTTTCTTTTTTTTTGGGTTTGTCTGCTCTGGTCATGTAAGTTTTTGTTTCTGTTTTGCCAACTTTTTTCTGATTTCTCGATTTTTTTTCTTCCTTCATTCTTTATTGATATACTTGTTGATCTATTCTTCTTCTTTTTCCTCTTCTTCCCCGATTTTAAATAGACAAATATCTTAAATTCATCATCATGCAACCTCATTTTTTCAAGGTCTCAGATACGTGTATTTATTCCAGCCATTTTTTCTAGTTTTTGCCACGTTTTCAACCAGTTAAAAAGCTTCATCATTCAGCTTCAACCAGTTCAAAAGCTTCACCATTCAGCTTCAACCAGTTAAAAAGCTTCACCATTCAGCTTCAACCAGTTAAAAAGCTTCACCATTCACCTTCAACCAGTTAAAAAGCTTCACCATTCAGCTTCAACCAGTTAAAAAGCTTCACCATTCAGCTTCAACCAGTTAAAAAGCTTCACCATTCAGCTCCAACCAGTTAAAAAGCTTCACCATTCAGCTTCAACCAGCTTTAAAAAGCTTCACCATTCAGCTTCAACCAGTTAAAAAGCTTCACCATTCAGCTTCAACCAGTTAAAAAGCTTCACCATTGACCTTAGTATCTATAACCTTCCTCCGTCAGAGCTTCGTCAGGTGGCGTACCAGGGCATCACAACCTCTTGAACCCCTTACAAGTGACACCTCTTTGTGTTTATTGTTTACTGGCCACTTACAAGGGGCGGCGCCGGGCGAGAGCTGCCACTGGTATCATTTATGGCCTTGTTTATCATTACTTACTGCCTGACGCGGATTGGAAGGAGGGAGGAAGGAGGGAGGAAGGGAAGGAGGGAGGAAGAGAAGGAGGGAGGAAGGGAAGGAGGGAGGAAGGGAAGGAGGGAGGAAGGGAAGGAGGAAGGGAAGGAGGGAGAAAAGGAGGGAGGAAGGGAACGAGGAAGGAAAGGAAGGAGGGAGGAAGGGAAGGAGGGAGGAAGGAGGGTGGAAGGTAAGAAGGGAGGAAGGGAAGAAGGGAGGAAGAAAAGGAGGAAGGGAAGGATGGAGGAAGGATAGAGGGAGGAAGGGTAGGAGGGAGGAAGGGAAGGAGAAGAAAGGGAAGAGAGAGGAAGGGAAGGAGGGGAAGGGATGCAGGGAGGAAGGGAAGGAGGAAGGAAGGGAAGGAGGAAGGGAGGGAGGGAGGAAGGGAAGAAGGGAGGAAGGAAAGGAGGAAGGGAAGGATGGAGGAAGGGAAGGAGGGAGGAAGGGAAGGAGGGAGGAAGGGAAGGAGGGAGGAAGGGAAGGAGGAAGGAAGAGAAGGAGAGAGGAAGGGTAGGAGGGAGGAAGGAAGGGAAGGAGGAAGGAAAAGAAGGAACATACTGAACAAGACTTGGGTTGAAGCTTCCTTAATGACGAGGGTTCTTAGGGTCGAAACTTGACGACCTGAATATTATGAAGGAGACATGGAATGAGACCAGCCTTGGAGACGTGTACTTGGCGACAAAGGGAACTGTTGAGGCTTTACAGGTGAGAGTTCTTGATGGGGGTGTTAAGGGCGGGGCAGGGCGGGGCGGGGCAGGAAAAGAAACGAAAAAAGAGTTAGAAAGAAAAGAAAAGAAAAGAAAGAAGTCCAGAAAATATTAGTGGGAGAAGTGGGAGAATGTGACACACTTTAGCACGCACTCTGGAGGAAATTGTATGTACGTGTGTGTGTGTGTGTGTGTGTGTGCGTGTGCGTGTGCGTGTGCGTGTGCGTGTGCGTGTGCGTGTGCGTGTGCGTTTGTGTGTGTGTGTGTGGATGGGGACAGGAGGTATGAATGTAAAAGTAAATAGAAAAATACTACATTAGGATTAGATAGCACTTTTTCATGCCCAGAAAGAAAGTTCGTGTGTGTCTGTGTGTTTTTATGTATCTCATAGCAAAGCGACTATTGCGGCAAACACGAAGAGGAGGAATATACAAAGGAATACAAAGGAAACACAAACAGCAACAGACCTTTAGGTCCTTACATGGCTGTTTGATTTAATTACACTACACTAACTAGCTAATAAGAGAGAAAGGATAGTAAAGGATAAGGCTCCTCCCCACCCACCCATCCCTCCAGCCGAAGCTGGCCGGAAATGAAGTGATATCATGCAGTATAGAAAAATGGAGGAATACATAGGAATACATAGGAATAACAGACACCAGGAGACCTATTGGTCCATAACGAGGGTATCTGTTGTACTACATACTACTAACTATCAACTAAATGTAAGAGGACAGTTGGAAAATGATACCATGTCCCTAAAGAAGATAGGAACATGGAAGTTTCGTAGTGAAGAATGATAGGATATGAAATATGCTAACTACAACTACCACTAACACTAATCGATCCGGGGGACTATATTATGAATTCGCAGGGCAATATCAATACCCATTTACTTTTACAGTGCGCGTCAAGTCTGTTTTTAAATGAAGTTAATGTGCTGGCATCGACAACATTTGCTGGTAATTTGTTCCATCGATCAACAACTCTAACATTGAAATAATTTTTACGGAGATCAGTGATGCAACGTTGACCGTTCAGTTTAAAACCGTTATTTCTTGTTGTCACTTGAGGAGAAAGCTCGAATAGGCTCTCTTGATTAATGACATCAAATCCTTTTAGGATCTTAAAGGTTTCTATCAAGTCCCCACGGAAATTTTACGATCCTTAAGGAAAACATATTTAAATTTCCGCAGTCTCTCTTCATAAGATGAATTTCGCAGAGATGGTATTAGTTTGGTTGCTCTTCTTTGAACTGATTCCAATTTGGCTTGATCTTTTACGAAACAAGGCGACCAGAATTGAACGGCATATTCTAAGTGCATCCTAACTAAAGACGTGTATAATCGTGTCATTACTTTCGGAGTTTTATGTTCAAAGTTGCGTTTAATGAAGCCCAACATCATATTCGCCTTTTTACTGGCAGCCAGGCAATGCGTACTGGTTTTAAGATCATCATTAATGATGACACCTAAATCCTTTTCCTGCTGTACTTCAGTTAACGATTTATTTTGCATTTGATAGTTATATTTGAGGTTATCGTTGCCTATATGTATTACTTTACATTTATCGGAATTGAATTTTAATAGCCATTTATCACTCCAATCTGATAGTTTGTCGAGATCAGTTTGTATGAGTTCGCAGTTTTCTCTAGTATATGCTTTACCGCCTAATTTGGTGTGAAGGAGGAGGAGGAGGAGGAGGCTAGGAGGGCATGCTGGGAGGGCTGGCCACACACACTGCCCCGGCGACGCACAAGGCACAACTATCACGTAACAAGCAAGAGAGACAAGGCAATGCATCACAACACGTTACCTGAGAAGCCTTACAGAATACCTCGTCACTTTACAATCCCTACATCTCCACCTCTTCTCCACCTATCCATAACATCCTACATCTCCACCTTTCCTCCACCTATTCATTACTCCATCCACCTATACCTCAACACCTGAAAGATATAAATAGATGAATCACACCTTTAAATAAACCTAATCTAAAATAACCTAACCTAACCTAGCCTAACCTAAATTAAGTAACTTCTAAACTACGATTTTACCTATGTACACCTTGTCCTGTCCTTCTAACTACCCATTTATCTATCCACTTTCACCTCAACACTTAAAAGGAATCACACTCTTAACCTAACCTTACCTAACATAACCTAACCTAGTTAAGTGACTTCTAGACTACGATTTACCTATTTACACCTTTTAATATCCCTCTAACTATCCATTTATCAATCCACTTGTATGTACCTCTACACACGAAAAATAAGGAATCACACTTTCTAAGTAACTTCTAGACTACGATTTACCTGTGTACACCTATCCCTGTCCCTCTAACTGTCTTTATCTATCCATTTATACCTCTACACATGAAATAAATAAAGAATTACACCATTAAGTTATTCCTAGGCTGTGATTTATTTACCTGTGTTCTCCTTTACACCCACGACGACAGGTGGTTTTTCATCC
>JACEEZ010012843.1:10000-25000 GCA_016584305.1 Chionoecetes opilio
GAGAGAGAGAGAGAGAGAGAGAGAGAGAGAGAGAGAGAGAGACAGAGAGAGGAGAAAAAAAAAGAGAGGAGAGAGAGAAGAGTATGTGTGATTTCAAGAAGGCTCTCTCTCTCTCTCTCTCTCTCTCTCTCTCTCTCTCTCTCTCTCTCTCTCTCTCTCTCTCTCTCTCTCTCTCTCTCTCCCTCCTATAAACTATCTAGTAATTAACAAAACACACATATCATTATAGACTCAATCTCTCCTCATTACAATATAAAGATATAAATCGATTATACATAAATTTTAATCATTATTTTATCTCTCATCCATTTCATGCTCATTCATATCATATAGAGTCATTAATGAGATTCTTACACGACTTACTCACTGCCTTTAATACCTCATTAGTACTTTAAGAAATCACTTAAAGTCATTAGCAACTCCTACTACAGCACTTATGTCTTCCCTTAGGTCCCATTAATACTAAGAGAGTCAATTTCGTATGTTGTATATATCTTAAGAGAACTTGTAATGTGGTTGCAATGGGTCTTGTAATATTTTCAAGGGGAGAGGTGGTGGGAGGGGTGGTGGGAGGGGTGGTGGGAGAGGTGGTGGGAGGGGTGATGGGAGGGGTGGTGGGAGGGGGAGGAGGGTTGGGGAGTGGTGGGGAGGAAGGAGTTTGTGGAGGTAGGGAGTCGGGATGGTGATTGTGGAGGGGGTAGGGCAATAGTAGTAGTAGTAATAGTAGTAGTAGTAGTTAGTAGTAGTAGTAGTAGCAATAGTAGTAGTGTAATGGTGGTGGTATAGTAGTGGTGGAAGTAGTAGTAGTAGTGTAGTAGTAGTAGTAGTAGTAGTAGTTTGCCGACAGGATGCGACAAGGCAACGTGTCATCGGCACTGCGGGCTCTCAACGAGAATGAGTCCCCCCGGTTGTTGCCCCCACAAGGGAAACCATCAGACAGTGGAGAAAAAACACCCTCCTCCAGCGACTTAACCGGACTCAGACTGCAGGCACACATACCCCGAACAGTGTCATTTACGAGATGATCACGGGGAATGGTGTGGAAGAAATCCTCGAACCTGGCAGTGTGGTCCCTCAGGCCGGACGCGAGGGGGTGGCGCCCCTTGCGAGCAGCACCATTTGTGCAGTGGCGCTAGTGACCTCTGCAGTGCTTCTCGCAGCACTAGCAAGGAAACTTCCCACCACCACTTGTCCCCTTCGACCCCTTTCAAGGCCTGCCGCCTCATTCCCCGGGGACCAAGAAAGCCAGGATGCAGACCCATTGGCATTGGCGAAGTCATACGACGCGTCGTGGGTAAATGCATCATGGCTGTCGTCAAGGAGGATGTGAGGAAGGCGGCGGGGAACCTCCAGGTAGGGCGCAGGGGCCACAGGGGGCAGGAGGGAAGCAGCCATCCACGCCATGAGGGAGATTCTTCGCCCAAGAAACTGTGAAGCGGTTCTGTTAGTGGACGCAAGAAACGCGTTTAACTCCATCAACAGAAAAAAAAGGCTTCATAATATAAAAATCAAGTGTCCTTCCCTGGTACATACGCCGATAACACTTATAGTGAACCCTCTAATTTATATGTAAATAGGAGGGGTAAGCAATAAGGCTAGGGTGTTAGAGTCAAGGGAAGGAACAACTCAAGGTGACCCAGTGGCCATGGCGAGTACGCCCTTGGCATGTCAGTCCTTCAAGACGTGATTGCGTTTGAAAAAAACCAAGGTGAAGCAAGTGGCATATGCTGACGACCTGTCAGGGGCCGGCAAATTACAGGACCTAAGCCACTGGTGGGGGTTAATACGGGCAATGGCCACCATAGGATACACACCCAACGCCGCTAAATCCTTCCTCATCGTCAAGCCAGAGCACTATGACGGGGCTGTAAACATCTTCAGTGGCAGTGGAGTTGTGGTAACGAAGGAAGGAAAAGCGGACTGGGGTGCTGTTTTTGGGAAAACAGAGGAGTATAAGAAGGAGTACGTCGGAGAGAAAGTTGTCTGAGTGGGTGCACGAGGTCGATTTTCCTGTCAGCCATGGCCAAGACCGAGCCTCACGCAGCCTACGCGGCATACACGCATGGCCTGCAACACGGGGAACTTCGTCATGCGCACCACCCCGGGACATCAGCCCTCTCCTCAGACCGCTGGAGGAATCTAAAAAGAACACCTTCATACCATCGTTACTGAGATCTCCCGTCCCGGGGAATGACGCGAGGGCGTTGCTCGAACTCCCTCCAAGACTAGGCGGGATGGGAATCACCTCTCCTGAGAAGGTGGCTGAGGTGGAGAACCTCAACTCCATCAACCGTACCAGGTCCCTCACGGATATGATCATCGCTCAGGACGCAAAAGGTGAAACGACCAAAGTGTGATCCCCTAGCAAAAGAAACGATTCTCACGAGACAGGCAAGGGCAGAAGACCAGCCTTGAACACCCTTTCGACCATCCTCCCTCCAGACACCGTGAGAAAAAATCCACATCGCACAGGAGAGGGGAGCGTCCAACTGGCTAAATCACTACCAATCAAAAGCAAAGGGCTTCAACCTCAACAAACAAGAATTTGTCGATGCCGTTGCTCTGAGGTACGGCTGGCCAGTGGAAGGACTCCCCAACACCTGTTGTGTGGATCCCCAAACAACGAAAGACCACCCCAGACGTACAAAAAGGGGGGATTCGTGTGTATCAGGCACGACGAGGTGAGGGGACCTGACAGCCAGCATGCTCAGGGAGGTGTGCCACGACGTCTCCACCGACCCAAAACCCTTCTGCCTCTAGATGGGGAACTCCTGCGGTACAGGACAGCCAATACCGCCCCTGAGGCTCGCGTGGACATCTGTGCTCGGGGATTCTGGACCAGAGGGCAGCGGACCTTTTGGACATCCGGATCTTCCCGACCCGATGGCCGCCTCCATCGTGAGCTCTCCCTCGGGGCTGCCCACCACAGGAACGAGCTGGAGAAGATAAGGGCCTATGGCGATAGGATCCTGCAAGTCGACCATGGTACCTTCCGCCCCTGGTCTTCACCACATTCTGGCGGCATGGCCCCCAAGGCTAGGAGCTTCTACTCAAGACTAGCTGACTTGATGTCAGTAAAGAAGCACCCGCCAAGGGGGCCCGTCGCCGCTGGATGAGGGCGTCGCCTCGTCCTTCTCCCTGCTCCGGTCTGCCCTCCTGTGTCCCCAGGGGTACGAGATACTCCACTCCCTCTAACACGGACATAGGTGACCTCGATTGCGAGGCCACATTGGTAGAGAGTGGGATAAGGGTGGATAGGTTAGGAATAGAGTAGGTTTGTAAATTTAGGGGTAGTTAGTTAGTAAATGTATGTATTTTTAGGGGTAGTTGTAAGGTTGGATGCCACAGTCAATAGCGAGGTGTAGTAGTAGTAGTAGTAGTAGCAGTACTGGTGGTGGTATAGTAGTGGTGGAAGTAGTAGTAGCTATAAAAATAGTAATAGTAGCCAAACATTTCAGACCAAACACAAACACACACACGCGCACGCACACGCACACGCACACGCACACGCACGCACACACACACACACACACACACACACACACACACACACATTAACCATCACCCCAGCAAAACAAACAAGACAACAAACCAAAACAAAAAAACAGCTCAGCAGATTAAAACACAGCAGACAACACACAAGACATCCAGGCAGCAGTGAAATCAGCAGGTCAGTAGGCAGCAGGTCAGTAGGCAGCAGGTGGATCATAGAGTGCAGCAGGGAGATCAGAGTAACACTAAGCAGTTAAAAACACGCTATACTCAGCAGGGAGGATCCTAAATCGAAGAAAAAATGAGCAGAGAGTAAGCAGAAACAAGAAATACTGAAGCAGGACACTGGATAAGAGAAGAAAACAGGAAATAAACTAGGGGGGGGGGCACTCAGTAGAAACGCATACCTTCCCCAATTATTAATAAATATAATATATATATATATATATATATATATATATATATATATATATATATATAATTTTATATATATTATATATATATATATTAAAATGCAAATCAGTATGAGCGCATACCTCCGGCCCAATATTTAATCAATTGGTTTGCCATGGCAACAGTTGTCAATAGATTTCATCCAAAATTAAATCAGTTCTTCCTTATACCAAATAGACTTGGTATACCGAGTTTTTGGGCCAAATCTATTCGTACTTTTCGAGAATTCCCGTACAACTAACAGGGCAGACAGACCAAAAAGACAGACAGACAGACACGACAGACAGACAGACCAGACAGATCGGGGTGAAAACATAACCCCTCCAACTTCGTTGGCGGAGGTAATAAATAATAATAAGCAGGGAGGAGTCTAAATCGAAGAAAAAATGAGCAGAGAATAAGCAGAAACAAGAAATACCAAAACAAGACACTGAAATAAGAGAAGAAAACAAGATAATATGAAAATTAAATACACAAAAGGATGGAAATAGGTGAGTAAAAACAGAAAATAATATTAGCCAAAAAAAAAAAAAAAAAAAAAATCCTACAGGCGCTACAGGCTGCAACGTAAAAGAAAAAAAGAAGAAGTAAAGACTAAGCAGGTGATATATCGTCCTTCTGCTCACCTGCTGAAGGCGACTTAACCATTGCTGACAACCGCACTGCTTATCTCAGCTGTATATATTGCTTGTTAACTCCTCTGCCACTGTGCGACGTTGTTCTGCACGTCGCAATAAAGTAATTTTGCCTTTGTCTATGAGAATAATTATATCAATGTGTGTGTGTGTGTGTGTTACGGTGTTGTGTGTGTGTGTTGTTGTGTGTGTGTGTGTGTGTTTGGTGGTGTGTGTTGTGTGTGTGGTGTGTGTGTGTGTGGTGGTAGTGTGTGGGTGTGTGTGTGTGTGTGTGTGTGTGTGTGTTATGTGTTTTTTTTGTGTGTGTGTGTGTTGTTGGTCTTTTTGTGTGGTGTGTTTTTTTGTGTGGTGTGTTGTGTGTGTGTGTTGTGTGTGTGTGTGTGTGTGTGTTCTGTGTTTTTGTTTTCTTTTTTCTTCCGCGGGTCGTGTCCCTTGAACTCAACTTTAATTTGTAAAGGCCTTTACGTTCCTTTTGTTTGTGTGTGTGTTTTGGTATGTTGGTTGTCGGTTTGTGTTGTGTGTGGTGTTGTTTACCGTCCATTTTTCCACAGCTTACTCATTATGATAAAACACGACAGCAATTTTTATATCATGATTTTCCAATTCCCTGCAAATATTTCTAGTTCAACCTGCACATAAACTATTTAGCCCTGCTGATGTTTTTTAATTTCTCAATTCCTATTTGGAGTGACGGACATAATATTAGTTTTAAATTCTAAGGTTTTTTAACACCATTTTTGGAGCAAAAAAATAAGTTTAAGGGGTTGGGGTATTTTTGGGAGGGTTGATATGTGGGTTTTTGAGGGAGAAGAGAGAGAGCAGAAGAGGGAAGAGAGAGAAAAAAGAAAGAGGGAGAAGAGAGAGAGAGAGAGAGAGAGAGAGAAGAGAGGAGAGAAGAAGAGAGATTTAACCCCCTTGGTTTTCACTCTCCTTTCCTCTCCCTTCCCTCTCTTTTCTTCTCTCTCTTCTCCCCTCCCTCTTCTCTTTTCTCCTCCTATAAACTATCTAGAAAATTAAAAAAACACCATTCTTTATAGCTCAAATTCTCCTCTTTACAAATTAAGATATAAACGATTATACATAATTTTAATCATTATTTTATCTCTCTTTCCATTTCATGCCATTCATATTATAGAGTCATTAATGAGATTCTTAAAACACTTCTCACTCCCTTTATACCTATTAGACTTTAAAAATCCCTTAAGTCTTAGCATCCTACCAGCACTTATGTTTTTTCCCTTTGGGTCCCATTAATACAAAGGAGTAAATTTCGATGTTGTATTATCTTAAGAGAACTTGTAATGTGGTTGCAAGGGGTTTTAATTTTTTTCAAGGGAGGGGTGGTGGGGGGGGTGGTGGGAGGGTGGTGGGAGAGTTGGGAGGGGGATGGGGGGTGGGGGGGAGGGGGAGGGGGGTTGGGGGTGGTGGGGGGAAAGGAGTTTGTGGAGGTGGGATCGGGGTGGGTTTTTATTGTGGAGGGGGTAGGGCAATAGAGTAAAATATATAGTTTTTAGTATAGTAGTATTAGTAGCATAGTAGTAGTGAAATTTTGGTGGGTATAGTAGTGGGAGAGGTTAGTTGTAGTAGTATATAGTAGTAGTTTGCCGACAGATGCGACAAGGCAACGTGTCATGGGCATTTTGGGGGCCTCCAACGAAAAATGAGTCCGGCGGTTTTTGCCCCCCAAAAGGGAAACCTCAAAGTGGGGGAAAAAACCCCCTCCTCCCCAGCGATTTTAACCGGACTCAGACTGCAGGCATTAAACATACCACCCGAACATGTCTTTTACGGATGATCCGGGGAAATGGTTGGAAAAATCCCCCCAAACCAGGCAGTGGGGTCCCTCAGGCCGGACCGAGGGGGTGGCGCCCCCTGCGAACCCCACACCATTTGGGGCAGTGGCGCTAGTGACCTTCTGCGTGCTCTCGCAGCCTAGCAAGGAAACTTCCCCACCACCACTTGTCCCCCTTCAAACGCCTTCACAGGCCTCCCGCCTCTTTCCCCCCGGGGACAAGAAGCCAGGAGCGCCCCCAATTGGCTTTGGCGAAGTCAACACCGTCGGGGGAAAAATGCTCATGGCTGTCGTCAAGGGGGATTAGGAAGGCGGGGGGGGAACCCCAATATGCGCAGGGAAACCCCCAGGGGGGGGAGGGAACACCATCCACCCATGAGGGGACTTCGCCCAAGAAAGACTGTGAAGCTTTTTTGAGGGGACGCAAAACGCGTTTAACTCCATAAACAAAAAAAAAGTTTCAAAATATAAAAAATCGTGCCCTTCCCGGGTACTACGCCGTAACCTTAGTGAACCCTCAATTTATATGTAAATGGAGTTACAAAAAGGCTAGGGTTTAGAGTCGGGGGAAGGGAACAACTCAAGGTGACCCGTGGCCAGGGCGAGTACGCCCTTGGCATTCAGTCCTTCAAGACGGATTCGTTTAAAAAAAACCAAGGTAAAGAAATTTTGGCATTCTGACACCTTCAGGGGCCGGCAAATTACAGGACCAAAGGGCCACGGGGGGGTTAAATACAGAAATTTCCCCCCACCTAGGATACACACCCAACGCCGCAAACCCTTTCCCTATCGTCAAGCCAGAGCACTATAGGGGGCTGAAAAACATCTTCAGTGGCATGGGTTTGGTAACAAAGGGGGGGAAAGCGGCATTGGGTGCTGTTATTGGAAACAGAGGAGATAAAAAGGGAGAAAGTCGGAAGAAATTTGTTGATGGGGCACGGGGCCCGATTTTCCTGTCAGCCAGGCCAACCCAGCCTCACCCCCACCTCCGGATAAACCCGCATGGCCCCTGCAACACGGGGGAACTTCGTCAGCGCCCATCCCGACATCAGCCCTTCCTCGCCCGGGGGGCTGGGGAATCTATAAAAACCCTTATACCCTTTGACCCCGTCCCGGGGAATGACGCGAGGCGTTGCTCGAACCCCCTCCAAGACTAGGCGGGATGGGAATCACCTCTCCTGAAAAGGGGGCAGGTGGAAAAACCCAACCCCCCCGTCCCAGGTCCCTCAGGGTTTGATCATCGCTCAGGAGCACAAGGAAAAAACGACCAAAGTGTGTCGCTAGCAAAAGAAACTTCTCACGGAACAGGCAAGGGCGAAGACCAGCCTTAAACCCCTTCGACCCCCTGCCTCCAGACACCGTGAGAAAAATCCACATCGCACGGAGAGGGGCTTTCCAACTGGCAAAAAATCACTCCCAATCAGAGCAAAGGGCTTCAACCTCAACAAACAAGAATTTGTCGATCCCCGTTGCTCTAGGTACGGCTGGCCGTGGAAGGATCCCCAACCCTGTTGTGTGGATCCCCCAACAACGAAGACCACCCCAGACGTAAAAAAAGGGGGGTTCGTGTGTATCGGGGCCGACGAGGTGAGGGACCTGACGCCAGCATGCTCAGGGGGGTGTGCCACGCGTCTCCACCGACCCAAAAACCCTTCTGCCTCTGATGGGGAACTCCTGCGGTACGGACACCCAAATACGCCCCCGGGCTCCGTGGCTCTGTGCTGGGGGATTCGGGCCCAGAGGGCAGCGGACCTTTTTGGGACACCGGTCTTCGACCCATGGCCGCCCCCCCATCGTGAGCTCCCCTCGAGCGGGTCCCCACAGGAACGGCTGGGAGAAAAGGGCCTATGGCGTAGGATCCTGCAAGTCCCCTTTTTGGGTACCTTCCCCCCGCCCCTGGTCTTCAAAAAATTCTGGGGGCATGGCCCCCAAGGGCTAGGACTTCTAAAAGACTACTGACTTATGTCAGAAAAGAAAGCACCAGCCAAAGGGACCCGTCGCCGCCTGGAGGGGTTTCGCCTCCCTTTCCCTCTCCGGTCGGGCCCTCCTGTGTCTCGGGGTACGAATACCCACTCCCCTCTACCACGGACATAGGTGACCTCGATTGCGGGGCCACATTGGTAGAAGTGGGATAAGGGTGGTAGGTTGGGAAAATAGAGGGGGGTTTTGTAAATTTTAGGGTATTTAGTTGAAAAGTAGTTTTTTGGGGTAGTTGAAAGGTTGGATCCAGTAAATAGCGGGTGTTAGTATAGTGTAGTAGCAGTATGGGGGGGGTATGTAGTGGTGGAAAGAGAGCTTAAAAAATAAGTAATAGTACCCAAAACTTTCAAAACCAAACACAAAACACAACACGGCACCCCAAACGACACGCACCGCACACCCACGACACCACCCCCACACCACCACACACCCACACCCCCACCCACACAAACCCAAAAAACCCCCCCCAGCAAAAAAAACAAAAAACAAACCAAAAAAAAAACAGCTCAGCAGATTAACACAGCAGAAAACCCCAAAAGAACCCCGGGGACAGTGAAATCAGCAGGCAGTAGGCAGCAGGCAGTGGGCACAGGGGGTCAAGAGTGCAGCAGGGGTAAAAGGTAAAACTAAGCATTAAAAACACGCTATACTCGCAGGGAGGATCCTAAATCAAGAAAAAATAGCAAAGGTAAGCAGAAACAAGAAATCTAAGCAGGACATTTTTTTTTTTAAAGAGAAGAAAACGGGAAATAATAAACTAGGGGGGGGGGCCTCGTAGAGCGCATACCTCCCCAATTTTTAATTTTTCAAATAATATATATATATATATATATATATATATATAAAATTTTTAAATATTATAAAATATTATATATATATTTATATTATAATTATTGACTCAGATGACGCATCCTCCGGCGAATTTTTAAAATCAATTGGTTGCCATGGCAACAGTTTCAATAGTTTTCACCCAAAAATTAAATCAGTTTTCCTTATACCAAATAGACTTGGTATACCGATTTTGGGGTCAAATCTTTCGAAATTTTTCGAGAATTCTGTACAAAACGCCGACAGCCCAAACAACGACAGACAGACACACAGCAACAGCCCAGACAGATGGGGTGAAAAATAACCCCTCCACTTCGTTGGCGGAGGAAATAAATAATAAAAAAGGGGGAGGGTCTAATCGAAAAAAAAATGAGCAGAAAATAAGAAAAACAAAAATCCCAAAACAAGCCCACGAAAAAAAGAGAAAAACAGAAAAATTGAAAATTAATACACAAAAGGATGGAAAAATAGGTGAGTAAAAAAACAAAAAATAATATTACCAAAAAAAAAAAAAAAAAAAAAATTCTAAGGCCACGGCTGCAACGTAAAAGAAAAAAAGAAAAGAAAAGGGACAAAGCGGGTTATATGCCCTTTCTGCCACCTGCTGAACGACTTAACCTTGCTAAAACCCCGCTTTTTTTTATTTTTTTTTCCTCTCCCGGGGAGTTGTTCTGCACGTCGCAATAAAGTAATTTTGCCTTTGTCTATGAAATAATATATAATTGTTGTTGTGTGGTTTTTTGGGGGGGTTTTTGTGGGGGTTTTTTGTTGGTTTTTTGGTTTTTTTTTGGGGTTTTTTTTTTTTTTTTTGTTTTTTTTTTTGGGGGGGTGTTTTGGGGGGTTTTTGTGGTTTTGTGTTTTTTGTTTTGTTTGGGGTTTTTTTTTTTGTTTTTTTTTTTTTTTGTTTTTTTTTTTCCGGGAAAAATTTTTTTTCCTTTTTTCTTTTCTTTTGCCCGGGGGTTTTTTTTTTTTTTTTTTTGTTTGGGGGTTTTTTTTTGTTTTTGTGTTTTGGGTTTTTTTTTTGGGGGGTTTTTTTTTTGTCCCCTTTTTTTTTTGGTTTTGGGGGGTTTTTTTCCCCCGGTTTTTTTTTCCCCGGGCTTTTTTTTTTAAAAAATTTTAAAAAACTTTTTAAAAACAACAAAAAAAATTTTTTTAAAAACCCCTTTAAAATTTTTGGCAAATTATTTTTTTTTTTTGTTTTTGTTTTTTGGGGGGGGGGTTTTTTGGGGGGGTTTTTGGGTTTTTGGGGAGTTTTAATAAAAAAACCCCCCCAAAAAAAAAAAAAAAAAGATTTAATGAAAAATTTTTTTTTTGAAAAAATAGTTTTTTAATAAAAAAACAAGGAAAAAAAAAAAAGGAAAAGGAAATAGAGAGAAAAAGGGGTTTAAAAAAAAAGGGGGAAAAGGAGGGAAAAAGGGGGAAAAAAGGGGGGGGAGGAAAAAGGGGGGAAAAAAAAAGGAGGGGGGGAAAAAAAAAGGAAAAAGGGGAAAAAAAAAAAATAAGGGAAAATTTTAAAGAAAAAAAGGAGAAAAAAAAAAAAAAAAAAAAAAAAAAGGGAAAAGAAAAAAGGGAAAAAAAAAGGGGGGGAAAAGGAAAAAAAGGGGGGGAAAAAAAGGGGGAAAAAATTTTGGGAAAGGGAGGAAAAAGAAAAAAAGGGACCCAAAAAAAACCCCCCTTAAAAACAAAAATTAATTTTTAAAAAAAAAAAAAAACCCCCCCCCAAAAATTTAAAAAAATAAAAAAAAAAGGCTATTAAGCCCCCCCAAAATCAACTATTAACCCCAAAAAAATAAAAAGGGAAAAACCAAATTAAAAAATAGGGAAAAGAAAAAAAAAAAATAGAAAAAAAAGGGAAAGAGAAAAAAAAAAAAAAGGGAAAAGAAAAGGGGGGAAAAAAAAAAAAGGAAAAGGGGAAGCGAAAAGGGAAAAGAGAGAGAAAAGAGAGAGAGAGGGGGGGAAAATTTCAAAAAAAGGAAAAGGAAAGAAGGAAGGGGGAAATTTTAAATAAAAAAAAAAATTTTTTTAAAAAAAAAAAAAAAAAAAAAAATTTGGGTGGGAAAGAAAAGAAAAGGAAAACACCCCCCCCCCTTTAGTTAAAAAAAACCCCCCCCCAAAATTTTTCCCCCCGCCCCTTGTTTTCCCCAAAAAAACCCCAATTTTGGAGGACTTTTTTCTGGGGGAAAAAAAACCAAAAAAAAATAAAGGGATTTTAAAAAAAAAATTTTAAAAAAAAAAAAAGGGGGAAAAAAAAAATTGAAGTTGAAAAAAAACTCTTTTTTTTAAAAAAAAGAAGGGGGAAAAAAAAGAAAAAAAAAAAAAAAAAAGAAAAAAAAAAAAAAAAGGGGCGAGGAGAAGGGGTAAAAAAAAAAAGGGGGGAGGAAAAAGGGGGGAAAAGGGGAAAAAGGAGAGAGGGGGGAGGGGAAAAATGAGGGGGAAAAAAAAGGGGGGAGAGGAAAAAGGGGGGGGGAAAAAGAAAAAGAGAGGAAGGAAAGGGGAAAAACGGGTTTTGGAAATTTTTAAAAAACAAAAAATTTTTAGGAGAAAAAAAAAAGAAATTTTGGGAAAAAAATTAAAAAGGGGTTTGGGGGAAAAAAAAAAAAAGGGAAATAAAGGGGGGGGAAAAAAGAAAAAAAAAAAAAAAAATGAATTTTTTTAAAGAAAAAAAAAAAAAGGGGAAAAAAAAAAAAGGGGAGTAAAAAAAAAGAAAAAAAAATAAAAAAAAAAAAAAAAAAAAAAAGAAAATAAAAAACCAAAAAAAGTAAAAAAAAAAAAAAAAAGAAAAAACAAAGGGGGAAAAAAAAAAAAAAACGAAAAAAAAAAAAAAAAAAAAAAAGGGAAAGGGGGGGAAAAGGGGAAAAAACCCTTAAAAAAAATTTTAAAAAAATTTTGGAAAAAAATTTTAAAAAAAAAAAAACAGGGAAAAAAAAAAAAATTTTGGGGGGGAAAAAAAAAAAAAAAGGGGGGAAAGAAAATTAAACCCTTTTTTGCTAAAAATTTTTTTTTAAAAAAACCCCCGGGTTTTTAAAAAAATTTTTTTTTAAAAAAAACCCCCGGGGGAAAAATTTTTTTATAAAAATTTTTTTTTCCCTTTTAAAAAAAAAGCCCTTTTTTAAAAAAATTTAAAAAAACAATTTTTATATTTTAAAAAAGCATTTTAAAAAAAAAAAAAAATTAAAAAAAAAAAAAAGGAAAAAAAAAAAAAGGGGGGAAAAGAAAAAATGGAAAAAAAGGGGAAATATAAAAAAAGGGAAAAAAAAAAAAGTTTTTTTTTTAAAAAAAAAGGGGTTAAAATTAAAAATTTGAAAAGGGGTTTAATTTAATAAAAATTTTTGGTAAAATTTTTTAAAAAAAAAATTTTTTTTTAAAAAAAAAGGGGAAAAGAAAATTTTTTTAAAAAAAAGGTTTTTTTTTTTTTAAAAAAAAAAAAATTTAAGTTTTGGGGGGGTAAAGAAACAATTTTTAAAAAAAAATAAAAAAATTTTTAAAAAACAACCCCAAAACCAAACCCTTTTTCCCCCTTTTTTCCCCCTTTTTTTTTTTCCCCCCCCCTTTCTTCCCTCACCCTTCTACCTTCTCCCTTCCAATCCTCCTCCCGCCTTCTTCCTCCGCCTATCGTATTTATTATCGTATATTATCATATATCAGATAACGCTAGGCAGCCGCTGCTAGGCTAAGGATAATTCAAACTTGCTCGAATTATGGAAAGTTATTGAAATATTTGAACTGGTCTGAAACAAGTCGAATTATCCGAAGTTTGAATTATACGGGTTCAATTTAGAGAGCGTTTACTGTATACAAAATTCATATGATTAAGCTCCTGCGTAAATATAATTAAAGTAAACGTTTTGTAACCCAGAAAGTAGTAATAATTGAATAAAGTAACTGGCCCATAAATAAAATAATATAATATGAACTACACATGAAAAAAATAACGAATAAAATTGTAAAAAAAGTATAAAAGTAAATATACACGGGAGTCGATTTCAAAAGGTGTGAGTGGTACCAATTTCTTCCCTTCCCAAGGTGAGTGTTGCCAATTTAGCGGCACTCCTTTCTGGTACCCAACACTTCCCACAGACGCCACCACGATATATATCTGCCACAGGGTGTGTGTGTGCGTGTGTGTGTGTGTGTGTGTTGTGTTGTGGTGTGTGTTGTGCGCGTTGTGTCATGTGTCTGGTCTGTGTGTGTGTGTGTGGTGGTGTGTGTGTGCGGTCTGTGTGCGTGTCTGTGTTTGTGTTGGTGTGTGTATGTGTGTTGTGTGTGTGTGTGTGTGTGTGTTGTGTGTGTGTGTGTGTGTGTGTGGTGTGTGTGTGTGTGTGTGTGCGTCTATCACCCCTACGAACCCTGTCGGGGATTTATTCAGTTAGCAGAGTTAAACCTTCATTGTTGTTTTTATATTATCCTTACGGTATTAGCCAGGCAGGCGAATAAGGCACAAATTCATAGTTTCATTACATACACATATTTACTAATAGTTGCAAAAATTACTATATTCACTAATAGCTGAAAAAATTACACACAAAAAAAAAACAAGGCGTGGTGATAGGCCATAGACGGAGAGGCTCGCTGGCCTATCAGACCCAACATGCGGGCACAGACTTGTACTGTATTCCTGTATTTCTGGTATTTTATTCTTATACACCCCTCTTCTCTGTAATCTCCCCCCCCCTTTCTTTAATAAACATGTAAGTTATAACAGGCGGCGGCTCGAAAATCCTATGGTTAGTTTCGGAGCTACAGCCAAGCGTCTTCACTCGGAAACCACATACTCGCATAGAGAACGGGTATATGCAACCTGTCCAGCATATTTAGAAGGAGGAAGATCTCAGTCTCTCCTAATCGCTTACCAGCCTCACACGCATGCATACTGAGACCTATCAGAGACCTAAAGATCCCACCGTCCTTTAACAGTCATGGGGAAATAGAGACGTCAAAACACATACCTTGAATACTGTATAGAGCGTTGAGGCGCCTCGGAGGGAGTTGGAACCCAAGCACGATTTCCCGAGGCTCTGTGACGAATAAACACAATAAACAAGATGAGTCAGTGTGTAAAGAGTAGTAAAGGTTGTTGATTCACACACACTACTGGGAGGGTTAGTATGGAAGGTACTGAGATAGAGATTAGTTCTGGTACTATTAGGTGGATCAAAGAGTGCAGCAGGGAGATCAGAGTAACAATAAGCAGTAAAAAACACGCTATACTCAGCAGGGAGGAACCGAAATCGAAAAAAAAATGAGCAGAGAATAAGCAGAAACAAGAAGTATTGAAGCGAGACACTGAAATAAGAGAAGATAGTTATAGGTACTGAGTTAGAGAGGGAGATAGATAGATAGATAGATAGAGAGAGAGAGAGGCTAGTGATGGTAAACAAAGGAGTTATAAAAAAATCAATGTAGATGAAAGGAGAATATTAATGAAGACAAGGCAGATGAGATAAAGAATATACAGAAATAAGAAATGAAAGCTCAAAATGAAAAAAAATTACAGAAATGCTCGTCTACAATAAAACATAGTAGTATAAAGAAAATAAATGAATATAACACACACATCAAAAAATAAAGGTAAAACATAACGTACAAGTGTTTAATATATCAACAAATATGAGCAGTTACAAAACATATGATACTAAAAATTAACAAAAATTAGAAGCAATAGGTACGTCCCTCTTCGCTCCTTCACGCATCCTACAGGAGTCATAGGAGGGCATTAGAAGTCCCAAAGGATTGCTATAGTATTCCTAGGTTTTTAGAAGTCCTTTGACAATCGCATTCAACTCAAATCCCTGAGACGGTGGATCAAAACAGACAAGAGCT
>JACEEZ010012843.1:35000-40000 GCA_016584305.1 Chionoecetes opilio
GTGTGTGTGTGTGTGTGTGTGTGTGTGTGTGTGTGTGTGTGTGTGTGTGTGTGTGTGTGTGTGTGTGTGTGTGTGTGTGTGTGTGTGTGTTTACTAGTACCACGTCTACATTTCAATTTCACCCCAGATAACCCAGCTTAATTAAGATATAGTGAGACAACTAACATTCTCTTTTTATTATTATCATCTCCTCGATCACATTTCTCCACCACAATGAAGTAACGCGATTTTTCATAAGCGATAACTCCACATGACCTAAGAGCCCCCCCCCCTCTTTCACCCCCTCCTTAACCCCCCCTTCATCTCCATCACCTCACGACCCCAACCCTTCAACCTAACACCTCAACCCCTCCCACATCCCCCCCCTTTCTCTCTCATCCTGATGTTATCTTTTGAACTGATGGATTATGGCCCCTCCCCCTCTTCCCTACCTTCCCCACCTTTCTCTCCCTCCACCTATACACTTCTACACCCCCCCATTATCTCCTCTCTCTCTCTCTCTCTCTCTCTCTTCTCTCTCTCTCTCTCTCTCTCTCTCTCTCTCTCTCTCTCTCTCTCTCCCACAAATACTGATCTTTGTTAGTGTTTCTTCGTCACCAAAATAGCTCAAAAATTATATAGAATTTTTGTTATTAAATAGAAACAGAAATGAGATGGATTAAGATTATTTAAAAGGAGAAAGAGAAGCGTGTTATCTGTAGCTTGGTTTAGTGCTTCATTTCTCTGGTTTGATGTATCGTTTGAGGCTTCGAAACGCCGGTCTTTTGAAGTGTCGTATTTCGCGAGAGGCTTCGTTAAGTAATTCGGTCCAGACCACAGCAACTTTTGGTCTTTAAATCTTCCGCGTCATGTCAGCGGCGCCTCCTTGTCTCTTTAACCCCTTGAGACCCATAACGTAATTTCCATTGTAATTTGGGCACCATTAAACGATTTTTAGCGAATATAAGCAACATTTTATAGATATGACCTGCTTACTATCTTTTCCCACTAACTAATTTGGTATATTTCAATTACTTTCCGTAATTTTATAACTCGACAACATGCATTTTTTTTATAACAAAGGAAAGATTTATGTGTGAAGGAGTTAAACACCTGGCCTTGATTAATAACATCCGCTCATAATTTACCTGACACTCCCATTTCGCGCCGCTTAGAAAAAAAACTATATGAGAATCCAATTATATCCTGCATTTTACCTCAAGTTCAAGTCATCGCCGCGGGATAGATGACGAGCAAGTTATGTGTTTTTTTCATCCCCGATACCTTTCATTATTAAAAAGTAATTTGAGTAATAACACAGTTTAAAACAGCATAGAAAATCACTTTCCGCATTCTTAAACCCTCAAAAAACCGTAGATACATACCCTTGTCTTACCTAAACCTTAATAAACCCAAAAAAAGAGTACATAAAACCCATTTTTCTCCCCCCGCATTCTAAATAAACCCCAAAAAACCGTAGATACACCCCTTGTCAACCCTCACATTCTAAATAAACCCCAAAAAACCGTAGATACACCCCTCTTCTACCCCAACATTATAAATAAACCCCAAAAAACCGTAGATACACCCATTGTCTACCCCAACATTATAAATAAACCCCAAAAAACCGTAGATACACCCATTGTCTACCCCAACATTATAAATAAACCCCAAAAAACCGTAGATACACCCCTTGTCTACCCCAACATTCTTAATAAACCCCATAAAAACAGTCCATAAACCCTTTTTTCTCCCCCCGCATTCTAAATAAACCCCAAAAAACCGTAGATACACCCCTTGTCAACCCTCACATTCTAAATAAAACCCAAAAACAGTGCATAAACCCTTTTTTCTCCCCCCGCATTCTAAATAAACCCCAAAAAACCGTAGATACACCCCTCGTCTACCCCAACATTCTTAATAAACCCCATAAAAACAGTACATAAACCCTTTTTTCTCCCTCTTTCACACCTGTCTAACCTATAAAACACCACTAGGTAACGAGGGGGCGGCGGAAACAAGGTCTAATTAACACACACACACACCCCAAGTCACCCTTTTGAGTCACCAGCTGAGTCACAATCACCCGCACCGCCGACTGCCTGATAATGAAGACATACGAGTCTCATCAATCATAACCCGAACTTGTTGCCGAGATTCACCTGCGGGAGAACCAAGAGCCAGCCTGTCGTAGATCAGTATTTAGGCCTAGAGGAGGGAGGAGGAAGAGGGGGAAGAGGAGGGGAGGAGGGGAGAGGGGAGGGGAGGGGAGGGGAGGGAAGAGAGGGGAAGAGGGAAGGAGGGGAAGAGAGGAGGAAGGTATGGGATGAGTAATGTGGGTGTTACTAGCGGCCAGGTTGAGGGTCTTGGTGGAATAAAAAGGCGGTAATTTGGCGTACTTGTTTTGGGGTAAGTTTGTGATTAGTTAATGTCAGGACCTGTGTGTGTACTGGTGGAGGAGGAGGAGGAGGAGGAGGAGGAGGAGGAGGAGGAGGAGAGGGGAAGGAGGAAGAGGATGGGAGATGGAGGAGGAGGAAGAAGAGGATGGGAGGTGGAGGAGGAGGAGGAGGAGGAGGAGGAGGAGGAGGAGGAGGGAGGAGGAGGAGGTGGAGGAGGAGGGGGGGATAGAGGAGGAAGGAAAGAAGCTATGGGGCGTAAGAGAAGTACAGTGAACGGAAGAAG
Source organism: Chionoecetes opilio (assembly GCA_016584305.1). Lineage (NCBI taxonomy): Eukaryota > Metazoa > Arthropoda > Malacostraca > Decapoda > Majidae > Chionoecetes > Chionoecetes opilio. The sequence continues at coordinate 37,662 of JACEEZ010012843.1, forward strand.
AATGAGAGATGACAAGTTATAGTAGTAAGAAGAGAGGGAAGAAAGAGAATAAGAAGTATAAAACAGTAAAAAAGGAGTAACGATATAAGATAAAAAAAGATAAAAGGTAACAGATAGAATAAGTATAAAAAAAAAAAGGGTGAAATTGAGGATAAAAATGTGGATACGATCACGAAAGATAAAAAAAGATGTAAGATAATTATACAAATTGATTATGAAAAATATTGAATTGCAGATGAAGATAAAATGAAAAGATAAATCTATTTTTTTATATCTTTCGTGTCACCCATTTTTTTTTACTCATTTTCTTTTTTACCTTCAATTTTTTTTTATTTCATCTATTATTATCTTTTGAGCTGACCCTTTTTTTTTTTTTTTTACTATTTTGTTTCTTATTCGTTTTCTTCCCTCTCTTCTTACTACCCTAACTTGTCCTCTCAAATTATTAAAAAAAAAAAAAAATAAAAAATAAAAATAATAATAATAATAATAATAATAATAATAATTATTATTATTTTGATATCACCCGGAGGCATACAGGCAAAAAAGCAACAACAACAAACATGTGCAGACGAAAGACAGTTATCGGCACCTCACCGGGAACTTCTGGCTGTAAAATTAATATCAAATGTAAAAAAAAAAAAAAAAAAAAACTACAACAACAACAACAACAACGAGAATGCAAAAAAGGGTATATGGAGAGGACTAGAGTATCAATTAACCCTTTGCGTCCCCGGGAACACAGGTATACGCGGCACACCTTCAATTAGCAGACATTAGCAGCTTCCTCTTGTCTGCCGCGTTGAAATTCCTCGCCTGAGATTACTGACAGATAAAATAATAAGTAAGCAAGAAAAAACAAATTACAAAGCAGATAACACCTTTGATTAAAAAAAACCACGATAACAAACCTCAATTTTTTTTTTTAAAGTTGTTAGCGGATACTTTAAGACGTATAAGATAACAGATAACAGAATATTATCCCTAGGCGAAAATAAAAAAAAAGTTGTTAGCGGAAAATTCACAACGTATAAGATATAAGATAACAGAATATTATCCCTAAGAGGAGAAGATAAATAAAGGTTGTTAGTGGATAATTTATGACGTATAAGATAACAGATAACATAATTTTATCCCTAAGAGAAAATAAAAATAGTTGTTAGCCAATAATTCATGACGTATAAGATGAAACATAACAGAATATTATCCCTAGGAGAGAGAGAGAGAAGAAGATAAGGAGAAGAGGATATAAAACAGATACCGTGCCCAACCACCCTTTGATAGGAGATAACAGTGATGATAAGGAAGGGTGCAGGAAAATGACGGGGCATTGATGGGAGATAAGGGCAGACACGTAATTTGCAGGTCAGTTCAGGTGTGATTGATGTTGCTGATAAGATTGTGAGGCCCCATAGATAGTGGGCTGGAAAATATGGGAGCAGCTGGATAAACCCCTTGAGGCCCAGAACGTAATTTCTATTGTAATTTGGGTACCACTAGATGATTTTTAGTGAGTGTAAGTAATATTTTATAGATATGATCTGTTTAGTATCCTTATCCATTAGCTAATTTGGTATATTCAGTCACTTTTCGTAATTTTGTGGCTAATAACAGATGATTTTATATAGCAAAGGAAAGATCTGGGCGTGAAGGGGTAAAAAAAAAAATGGTGCCGACTCCCTTAGATGTATAAAAAAAAAAAAGGAAAAAAAAAAAAAGATGAACTCAAATGTTGTATAAATTAGTAAGTGTTTTCGTGTGTCATTATAAACTTGGTTGTAATTTTGCATAACTGTGATATGACGTGTTTGGTATCGTATTATCATGTAGTTAAACGCTCAAAAAAATGATCGAAATATATGGATTGCTAAAGGAAAAGTGATTGAAATTATGACAGTGATAAATAAAGTTGGAAAAGGAAACAAAATGAGAATTATGGCCTGGAAAAACTATAGAGGATGCATATATAAAATAAAAGTAAAAAATAAAAACGAGATAAAAGGTGAATATATACAGGTAAAATAATTAATGTTACAAATAAAAGAAGGAAATTAAGCCTACCAAAAAACCTACCTAAACCTAAAAACCTAAAAAAAAAAACCTACCAAAAAATTAAGCTAATCAAAATTGACTTACAAAAATATACAAATACATTCTTGGGGGTGAAATAAGAACTAAAATCTTCCAGGATGCATCAAAACCTTATTATTAAATTAAACTAAATCATAAATACAATCGCAAACAACTACCATCCGTATTTTGGGCATAATTATTATTTTTTTTTCATTAAAGGACTCAGCACTAATTTTTTTTCTTACCTTATTGTGAGGCCAAACAAA
>JACEEZ010012843.1:50000-57500 GCA_016584305.1 Chionoecetes opilio
TCCTTGTTTGACGAAGGATTTTTATAAAGGGAGTTGAATGAGAGCGGTGAGAATACTGCGTTTGTACTATCGTGATATTGTTAAAGTTTGAATTAATTGAAAGTTAATGGAAGCCGGTGAAAATGTTTTAGTATTATGGTCAAAAATTATATAGAAAAAATGGTATATAGTTTTAGATGTTATTACTTACATCTCTAAAATCATCTTAATATATAGGAGGTTTATAAAGAATGTAGTATTTGTTTTCCTTTAACAAAATTCTAAGTGGTTGATGGTGTTTATTTTAATATTTTTCGGTCTTCTGTTATTTCAAAGACTTTTTTTTTCTCTCATTTATATTTATCAGTTTTAGCCAAAAATATATCACATTTCAAAAACTCATAAAAAAAAAAAAAAAAAAAAAATATATATAAAAAAAAAAAAAGATATATTCCAAACACTGACCTTTATTTTCTCTAATTTCTATTTATCCTTTTTTTTGCCTTACTTAAATCACTAAAAAAAATGGAAAAATAAAAAGAGAAACTGGATCTTCCAAACACCGACTTATTTATTAGCTCATTCCAAACACTACATTTTTTTATACTCTTATTTGTATTTATCCTTTTTAGCCTTGCCTAGCCTTTAATTGACTTTACCTTGCCTTACCTATACCCACCCTTTAGTAACCTGTCCACTACCTTACCTTACCTTACTTTACCTTGCCTTACTACCCACCCTTTAGTAACCTGTCCCTTGCCTTACCTTACCTTACCTTGCCTTGCCTTGCCTTGCCTAACTACCCACCCTTTATTAACCTGTCCACTACCTTACCTTACCTTACCTTACCTTGCCTTACTACCCACCCTTTAGTAACCTGTCCACTGCCTTACCTTACCTTACCTTTGCCTTGCCTTACCTAACTACCCACCCTTTATTAACCTGTCCACTACCTTACCTTACCTTACCTTACCTTGCCTTGCCTTGCCTAAAAGAATGCCACCATGAAAACAAGCCATACAAGGCCAAGATACTGCCTGTGTTTACATCACACCAGCGCCGCGGGAAAGGCCACACAGACCCTTGTTTACACCTCGTGCGGCCCTCCACTTCTTAGGTAAACAACCACCTCCTCCTCCTCCTCCTCTTCCTCCTCCTCCTCCTTCTTCTTCCTCTTCTTCTTAGCCATCTTCTTATCTTCATCATCGCCCTGTTTATTTTTGTTTTCAAGCCCTCTGTTTACTTTCTACTCTTTTTCCTCATTCTTCCTCTTCTTCTTCGTCGTCTTCCTTCTCTTCCATGAAACCTCAAATTGCTAACATCGATGCTGCTGCTGGTGCCTCCTCCTCCTCCTCCTCCTCCTCTCCTCTTCCTTCATATTCACACACTCATCCTTCATTACCATCCCGACCCTCCTCCTACCTCCTCTTCCTCCTCCCTCTTCCTTCTCCTTCGTCTTTTTGGTCGGAATTAGCTTCGGTTTAAATGAAAAAAAAATTACAAAACAAAACAAAACAAAAAACAACTTAGCTACCGTTTTTTTCTCTCTCTAACTCTCTCAAGAACCTATAACAACAACCTAATTAACATTCTATATACATTTAACACTAATAGTCTCCTATATATATTTTCTCCTCTATCTACCTTATCATAAACAACCTTGAATGGACAGGAAATAAAGTTAAGACTATAATGACCTGTCTATATTTCTATCATTCTTAATATCAATAGTTACCTACCCTTCCCTCTATCCATCCCTCCCTTGTTACCTTTCTACCCTTATGGATGACCCTGACCTACCCTTTCTACCCTTATGGATGACCCTTACCTACCCTTTCTACCCTTACCTAGCCTTTCTACCCTTATGGATGACCCTTACCTACCCTTTCTACCATTATGGATGACCCTTACCTACCCTTGCTACTCTTATGGATGACCCTTACCTACCCTTGCTACCCTTTTGGATGACCCTTATCTACCCTTTCTACCCTTATGGATGACCCTTACCTACCCTTTCTACCCTTACCTAGCCTTTCTGCCCTTATGGATGACCCTTACCTACCCTTGCTACTCTTATGGATGACCCTTACCTACCCTTGCTACCCTTATGGATGACCCTTACCTACCCTTTCTACCCTTATGGATGACCCTTACCTACCCTTTCTACCCTTACCTACCCTTTCTACCCTTATGGATGACCCTTACCTACCCTTCCTACCCTTATGGATGACCCTTACCTACCCTTTCTACCCTTATGGATGACCCTTACCTACCCTTGCTACTCTTATGGATGACCCTTACCTACCCTTTTGGATGACCCTTATCTACCCTTTCTACCCTTATGGATGACCCTTACCTACCCTTATAGATGACCCTTACCTACCCTTTCTACCCTTATGGATGACCCTTACCTACCCTTGATACCCTTTTGGATGACCCTTATCTACCCTTTCTACCCTTATGGATGACCCTTACCTACCCTTTCTACCCTTATGAATGACTCTTACCTACCCTTATGGATGACTTACCTACCCTTTCTACCCTTATGGATGACCCTTACCTACCCTTTCTACTCTTATGGATGACCCTTACCTACCCTCTCTACCCTTAATGGACCAATCATAGCACGAGAATGGGCTCCTTGTACTGTGATTGGCTGTTAATGTCTTCATCGTGCGGCAATGGACCAATGAGCGCCTCCCATGGTGTGTTAAGGAGCGACATACTGAATGCTGATTGGTGCTTCGTGTGGTTGATGCCAATGAGGTGTTAAGGAGACACCTCCGGCCTTTGGTTTTGACGGGAAATTTGGGCGGGAAGTTAGGGCGGTAAGTTAGGGCGGTAAGTTTGGGCGGTAAGTTTGGGCGGTAAGTTTGGGCGGGAAGCTTGGGTGGGAAGTTTTGATGGATAGTTTTGGTGGGAATTTTTGGCGGGAATTTTTGGCGGAAAGTTTGGGCGGGAAGTATGGGTGGGAAGTTTTGATGGATAGTTTTGGTGGGAATTTTTGGCGGGAATTTTTGGCGGGAAGTTTGGGGGGGAAGTCACCTGATAATTATTTTTATATTTTATTTATTTATTTATTATTATCATTATTTATTTCTTTACGTTGAAACACTTATCAATGTTACTAATTCAACGCGTCCCTCTTTTTGTGTACCTTTTATTCTATGACTTTTTTCCTGATTTTTGTTCTGGTGACTGACTTGACTTTTTTCCTGTGACTGACGACTTTTTTTCCTGTGACTGACTGAATTTTTTTCCTGTGACTGACTGAATTTTTTTCCTGTGACTGACTGAATTTTTTCCGGTGACTTTTTTCCGGTGACTTTTTTTCCGGTGACTTTTTTTTCCGGTGACTTTTTTTTCCGGTGACTTTTTCCGGTGACTTTTTCCGGTGACTTTTTTTCCGGTGACTTTTCTTCCGGTGACTTTTTTTCCGGTGACTTCTTTTCCGGTGACTTTTTTTTCAGTGACTTTTTTTCCGGTGACTTTTTTTCCGGCGACTTTTTTTCCGGTGACTTTTTTACCGGTGACTTTTTTTTCGATGACTTTTTTTCCGGTGACTTTTTTTTCCGGCGACTTTTTTCCCGGCGACTTTTTTTCCGGTGCCTTTTTTTTCCGGTGACTTTTTTTCCGGCGACTTTTTTTCCGGTGACTTTTTTTCCGGTGACTTTTTTTCCTACAATCCATCACACGATCTATCTATATCCATGCAATTAATGTCTTCAGGTGATCCAGGGTAGTGTTGATTGCATTATGATCCAAAATTATTGAAAGTCGATTTGCAATGTATTGTTCGTGAATTACTCTATTGTTTTGTCTTGAATAGTAAGAAAGAAAATTATTACGTCTCTCTCTCTCTCTCTCTCTCTCTCTCTCTCTCTCTCTCTCTCTCTCTCTCTCTCTCTCACAATTTATTATTTGTATTTTCACATCCCTTGTCCACTCTAACTCTTATTTATTTCATATTCGGTTAAGTCATATGCATTATGATGAATGAGTACGTGTGTGTGTGTGTGTGTGTGTGTGTGTGTGTGTGTGTGTGTGTGTGTGTGTGTGTGTGTGTGTGTGTGTCTAAAATACGATGGAAATAGAATAAGATAAAACACTACAAGAAAAACACAAACATAAAACGAGTTAATATAAATACGAAGAGACTTGCTTTAAATACATCAGAATCTATCCCGCCCAAAAATACTTCGTCAGGTGAAACGGCCGCTCGTGAATGAATGAAAGCACAGCGGGCGGGGAAGCAAACCCGCCCAAACCGCCTGAACCACCTGAACTACCCGCCCAAACTTCCCATCCAAACTTCCCGCCAAAACTTCTCGCCAAAAATTCCCATCCAAACTTCCCTCCCAAACTTCTCGCCAAAACTACCCATCCAAATTTCCCGCCGAAACTACCCATCCAAACTTCCCGCCAAAACTTACCACCCAAACTACCCATCCAAACTTCCCGCCAAACCTTCCCGTCAAAATTACCCACCAAAACTACCCACCAAAACTTCCCGCCAAAACTTCCCGCCCAAAATCCCGCCAAATCTTCCCGCCCTGTCTATGCATGTAAATGTAAAGTGGTCACCTTTGCCCCGCGAGTCCGCCAGTGTGGCAGACTCGCTCATTACCCCCGGAGTGATGGCGAGGGCGTGGCCATCATCCTATTAACATTGCCCACTTCTCAAAGGGCGTCACCCTCCTCCAGTTAAGACCCAGTGGACGTCCTCTATTCTGACCATGGTTTTGAAATGTTAAGACATGTGTTGGGTATGATAGGAAATGTGTTGGGTGTGTTTGTATGTATGTTGGTATGTATGTTGGATATACCTTGATTTTGAAGAATGTTAGGATGTTTAGAATGCTTAGGAGGTTTAGGAGGTTAGAATGTTAGGATAAAGAATGTTCGAAATGTTAGAAAATGTGTTGGGTATGTTTATATGCATGTATGTTCGATATATCTTGATTTTGAAGAAGGAAATGTTATGATATGAATATGATATGAAAAGCAGACGTCCTTTTCTATTCCAATGATGGTTTTGAGGAAAGAAATGTTAGGAAATGTGTTGGGCATGTTTGTGTGTATGTTGGATAGATGGATATTCGTAAGCATACATGTCTAGATATACGTACATACATACATACATAGATGTGTACGTACATGTGGAGATAATGTAGAGACAGGGAGAGATAAAGATTAGAGCGATAGGAGAGGTTAAAGTTTGAGTCGTTTTGTTGCAGTGGAAATGTTTAACACAACACACACACACCACACACACACAACACACACACACACACACACACACACACACACACACACAACACACACACACACACCAAACACACACAAACACCAAACACACACACACACCAATCACATATTCCTTGAACATGATTGGCAGGCTCGTGAGAGAATGAACCAATCGCTTAACGACCCCACAACCACGCCATGCCTCCCCCTCCCCTCCCTCCTCCTTCCCCACTACATTCATTTCGAAAAACACCAGGAATCAGAAAATAGACGGACAAAAATAATTACTTCTATAATCAAAGAAATTTCCAAAAACTACTTAAAAAATGGTATAAATACAAAAATTCGGAAAAAACCAAAAATCAGAAAAAAAGAGACAAAAATAATGACGTCTATAATGGAAGAAATTTTCAAAAACGACAAAAAACTGGTATAAATAAAAAAAAATCGAAAATACCAAGAATCGGAAAATTGACAGACAAAAAATAAGATGTCTATAATCGAATAAATTTCCAAAAACTACAAAAAACGGGTATAAGTACAAAAATTTCGAAAAAAAGCAGTAATCGAAAAAATAGACAGACAAAAAAAAAATGAGTCTATAATCGAGGAAATTTTCAAAACTACAAAAAAAACTGATATAAATACAAAAAAATACAAAATAAACAAGAATCAGAAAAATAAACAAACAAAAAAAAGACACGTCAATAATTATAATCGAAGAAATTTTCCAAAACTACAAAAAACTGGTATATAGACAAAAATTTCGAAAAACCCAGGAATCAGAAAAGTAGACATAGACATCAGCCTCATGTTTCTTGATCTAGACATTACACAGAACACGTCATGGCATAATCTTAAGTCATTTTTTCATTCCCGAGCCTTTTCATTCTTCACGCCTGACCCTTCACTGCTATCATCCATCACTGGGAGAGAGAGAGAGAAGGAGAGAGGGAGAGAGGGGGAGAGAGGGAGGGGAAGGGAACAGGCCTGCATCGATTTCTTAATTTTCTCCCACTCACAAAAAAATGGACATGTTAGAACAGACGCTGCCTTGCCAATCACGGAAATCATATCGTGACGAGAGAGAGAGAGAGAGAGAGAGAGAGAGAGAGAGAGAGAGGAGAGAGAGAGAGAGAGGAGAGAGAGAGAGAGAGAGAGAGAGAGAGAGAGAGAGAGAGAGAGAGAGAGAGAGAGACTAACATTTTTGCTTTTTTCTCATCATATATGTAAAGTTCAAAAATGACCATTACATTCTCTCTCTCTCTCTCTCTCTCTCTCTTTCTCTTTCTCTTTCTCTTCTCTCTTTCTCTCTCTTCTCTCTCTCTCTCTCTCTCTCTCTCTCTCTCCTCTCTCTCTCATCTCTCATCTCTCTCTCTCTCCTCTCTCCTCTCGTCTCTCAATTTTCATTATCCGTCACACTTGGCACATCAAGCTGAACATACACACCGCCAAGAAAAGAAACATTATTCCCCACACCACAACGACCAACGCCCTACAGCCCCGCCCTCAAATAAATGTCCGTGCCTTACTCTTGGACTCAGTAACCCGGAAAATGTGGTCTGCATGAAATAAACGAAGTAAATGAGAATTCCAATTTATACTTATTCGTTTTTGTGTCCCAGATAAGAGAGTAAAGTATATGATAGTAGAGTATTCTAATATAAGAGAGTAAAGATATATTAATTGGGTTTTTTACTAGTTCAGTTCTTAAATTCTTCAGTTCAGTTCAGTTCAGTTCAGTTCAGTTTAGTTCTGCAATTTATACATATTCGTTTTTGTGTCCCAGATAAGAGAGTAAGAGTTAAATTGCTTGGATTTTTCACTAGTCAGTTCTGGAAATCTAGAAATTGAATGAGTTTGAGTAGTTTGTTTGAGATTTCTCTACTAGTTTCTACATTCTGCAATCTATACATATTAGTTTTTTTTGTATAGCCAGAGTAAAATTTAAAGAGTTAAATTGGTTGGATTTTTCACATGTTCAGTTCTGGAAATCTAGAAATTGAATAAGTTTGAGGTTTGTTTGGATTTTTCTACTAGTTTAGTTTTCTGCAATCTATACATGTTAGTTTTTTGTATACCAGAGTAAAATTTAAAGAGTTAAATTGGTTGGTTTTTTCACTTAGTTCAGTTCTTGAAATCTAGAAATTGAATGAGTTTGAGTTTGTTTGATTTTTCTACTAGTTTAGTTCTGCAATTATACGTATTAGTTTTTTGCATCCAGAGTAAAATGTGAAGAGTTAAATTGTTACTATTTTCTCACTAGTTCAGATC
>JACEEZ010012843.1:62500-65000 GCA_016584305.1 Chionoecetes opilio
CTTTTTAGTAAAAAAAAAATACACCAAACTTAAAAACCAAAAAAAAATACACGAAGCTTAAAAAAAAAAAAACCCAAAAAAAAAATACACGCAGCTTATAAAAACAAGACAAAAATACACCAAGCTTAGAAAACAAGAAAAAAAAACCCAATTTAAAAACCCTAAAAAAATAAGAAATTGAAAAATAAATAAACACAACTAGAAGAATTCCCAACTTTAGAAAAAAAAATAAACAAATACTAGAAACATAAAAAGAATAGCAAAATATAAACAGACCGGGGTTTCCCCCCCTTCCCCGGGGAAATCTCGGGAAAGGGACGAGGCTTGAAGGGAAAAAAAGGAGAAATGGGGGCAGGGGCGGGGGGAGGAGGAGGGGGAAGAGAAGGAAGGGAAGGGGGAGGGGGGAAAGGGAAGGGGAAGGGGAGGAGGGGGAGGGGGAGAAGGGGAAGGGGAAGGGGAGGAGGGGGAGAATCTGCGGCAGGGGGAGGCTTGAGGCAGGGGAGGAGAAGGGAAAGGGGAGGAGGGGCAGGGGGAGAAGGGGAAGGGGAGGAGGGGCAGGGGAAGAAAGGGAAGGGGAGGAGGGGCAGGGGGAGAAGGGGAAGAGGAAGGGGAGGAGGGCAGGGAGGAGAGAGGAGGGAGAAGAGGAAGGGGAGGAGAGGCAGGGGGAGAAGGGGAAGGGGAAGGGGAGGAGGGGGAGAATCTGCGGCTGGGAGGCTTGAGGCAGGGGAGGGGGGGCAAGGGGAGAAGGGGGCGGGGCGAGGGGGGCAGGGGGGTCACTCTGGTCTTCTCTAGGGCCACACGAACGGGGTCACACGCACGCAATCTTGACCTCTCCCGTCTCGAGGTTACCCCCAAAAACCCCCACCCCATCCCCTACTCCCCCCCCCCCCCCAAATAATAAACATAAACCTTGTGCACAAATATGACCATGTGAGCCTAAACATGATATTGAATACAGCTAACCTAACCTAACCAAGCCTAAACATTATATTGAATACAACTAACCTAACCTAGCCAAGCCTAAACATGATATTGAATACAGCTAACCTAACCTAACCAAGCCTAAACATGATATTGAATACAACTAACCTAACCTAAATTTACTCTAATCAGTAGCTAATTAACACAAGTATCAAGTGTCTATACAATGTTTTATATGGGAAACGTTGTGGCGCCTTAGTATTATTTTCACATTAAAATTATACAGCTTTGTAATATAAATGGAATTTCCTATCAGTTCAATAAAAAAATTTAACTGTAGCACTCCAGTAAATCCCCTGAAAAAAGCTTAAGAAATAAAGCGTAGGAGAAAAATCTTAAGAGAAAAATCTTAAGAGAAAAAGCGTAAGAGAAAAAGCGTAAGAGAAAAAGACTAGAAAGAAGCTTAAGAGAGAGGGTAATAGGAGGTAATTAAGGAGGAATAGGAGGAGAAAACACGTCCGAAAAAACTAGAATAAGAAAAAATAACAGAGATTCTATACTGGAATAAAATCAAGACAAAACAATAGAGGATACAACCCATGCAGCACTCCAGTAAATCCCTTGAAAAGCCCCTGAAAAGCCCCTGAAAAGCCCCTGAAATGCCCCTGAAATGAAGCATAACACGTAAGGCAAGAGACGAAAGCAGAAGAAGAAAAGAAAGAGAAAAAACACTATAATTAGAAAAATTACAAGCATATTCTACACTGGAACAAAATCAAGAAAAACAGTAGAGGATACAACCCCTCCAGCACTCCAGTAAATCCCCTGAAAAGCCCCTGAACATAAGCCCAGCACATAAGGCAAGGGACGTTATCACCACGCCCTAAGGGGATCACCAAGGGGCCTGCATTCATTACCACCTGATCTGGAGTACCGAAGGGCAGCTAAGACTTACTCAACATTCACTTATGCACGAAGGCTGCCCAGGTAATAGCGGTAAAGGCGGTAGGGCGATGTCAATAATTAGGATCCCGAACGTCCTATATTTCAAGGGTTCGTGAAGATGATTCGGGGCCTCGACTCACGACTCTTTGAAGCCTTTGAAGCCGCACGAATATTTCAGAAAACCAACAGTGCTCTCTTTTATCGGGTATCTGCTTAGGGCTTATCGGAATGCTCCTCCCTGGCACGTCTTATCTCCTGGTGAAGCTAATGCCGAATTCTGGCTAATGCTGTTTTTAGTCTTATCGGAAGGAGGAGGAGGAGGAGGAGGAGGAGGTAGAGGTGGAGGAGGAGGAGGAGGAGGTGGAGGAGGAGGAGGAGGAGATAAAGGGGGAGGAAGAGGAGGAGAGAAAAGGGGAGGAGGAAGAGGAGGAGGAAGAGGAAGAGGAGGAGGAGGAGGAGGAGGAGGAGGAGGAGGAGGAGGAGAAGGAGGAGGAGGAAGAGGAGGAAGTAGAGGTGGAGGTGGAGGAGGAGGAGGAGATAAAGGGGGAGGAGGGGGAGGAGGAGAGAAAGGGGGAGGAGGAGAGAAAGGGGGAGGAGGAGGAGGAGGAGGAGGAGGAGGAGGAGGAGGAGGAGG
>JACEEZ010012843.1:70000-82500 GCA_016584305.1 Chionoecetes opilio
TGCTGATCAAATCCCCTACGAACTGAATCCTCGTGAATGTCAAAATCTGCATCATTGCTGTCACTGCGTTCTTCAACATCACTCAGATCTTCTAGAGGAGGTAGTTGTTCGAAAACTGGCACTGGAATTTCAGCTGAATGAGGCTGAATGAGGCTCACAAGTGGAATTTTGCTTATCTGGAGGGTAAGCTGTGGAGAAAAAACTTGACGTGCTAGAAAAAAACTGACTACAGATTTGGAATCAGCATGCCAATTTTAGTCTAAATAAGCTAAAAAATCCAACTCAACAATTTATTTTTTTCAAATTGTTCCCCAGTGTAATATATTGTTTTTTTTTTCTTTTCCTCACTAGTTTTTTTTTATATATATAAGTGTTCGTAAGATTTGTAAAGTGATGTTGATTTTCACTGATTTGTTTCCGGTGTATTGAGTGTTGTGTAGGTTTTTTTTTTTTTTTTTTTTTTTTTCTCTCTCTCTTTCTGTCTCTGTGTGTCTCTCTGTGTCTCTCTCTGTGTGTCTGTGTGTCTTGTCTCTGTGTGTTTTGCCTCTCTCTCTCTCTCTCTCTCTCTCTGCGTCTCTCTATGTGTCTGTGTGTTTTGGCTCTGTGTTTTGCCTCTCTCTCTCTCTCTCTCTCTCTCTCTCTCTCTCTCTCTCTGGCCGGCCCCGTAAACCAGGTATGTTGGGGTCTCACCTCCACCACGCTTGTACCACAAATTACATACTTACAGACGAGAGTTTGACACGCCACGCCAACAATGGACACACACACACACACACTCACACACACACACACACAAAACACACACACACACAGTCACACACAGAGTCACACACACACACACACAGGGTCACTTGTGGTCCTCCCATTACTTTTGTTTCTTTGTCTTTTTCAACAAACTGCTTCACACACACACACACACACACAACACACACACACACACACACACACACACACACACACACACACACACACAAAATAACAAATACCAATAAAACACCACTTACAGAAATACAATTAAGTCAAACATATCAATAAAAACCATAAACAAACCAGAGTAAACCAATAATCTCTCCTTACACTTACACCAACATACGCCAAACACCCCCAACATACAATTCCTTAACAAAAACCTACACATTAACACCCCTTATAACATCCCCATGCCATTAGCTAACGAGGAGAGGAAGGGGGGTGAAGGTGCAACAGATAACCCCCTCCCTCACCCCTACTTAACCACACCTGTACTAAACACGTAACACCAGAGGGTAAAGTACAGTGTCCATCCCTTTAACAGTACAAGAGAAGCTACAATTTAGTACAGTAAAGGTTGGTTCACACTGGCCAAATAACTACACGTCTTCCTATTACTCTACATTATTCTATTATATTACTTCTGCACTATTCCCGGTATTTAGCCAGTGTGAACCACCCTTAAGGAGAAGGAGCAGTCATTAGTTTAGTACAGTAAGGAGAAGGAACAGTCAGTAGTTTAGTACAGTAAGGAGAAGGAGCAGTAAGCAGTTTAGTACAGTAAGGAGAAGGAACAGTCAGCAGTTTAGTACAGTAAGGAGAAGGAGCAGTCAGCAGTTTAGTACAGTAAAGAGCAGGAACAGTCAGCAGTTTAGTACAGTAAAGAGAAGGAGCAGTCAGTAGTTTAGTACAGTAAGGAGAAGGAGCAGTAAGCAGTTTAGTACAGTAAAGAGCAGGAACAGTCAGCAGTTTAGTACAGTAAAGAGAAGGGGCAGTCAGTAGTTTAGTACAGTAAGAGAAGGAACAGTCAGCAGTTTAGTACAGTAAGGAGAAGGAACAGTCAGCAGTTTAGTACAGTAAGGAGAAGGAACAGTCAGCAGTTTAGTACAGTAAGGAGAAGGAACAGTCAGCAGTTTAGTACAGTAAGGAGAAGGTTAAAGTAGGACCCATAAGGTAAGGCATGAAACATTAGCAAGGTCATCTGACACTCGCAGAGATGTTTTGACCGAAGGGGAAAGATGGCGCATAAGGGAGAGGTGTGTGGCCTTGAGAGAGAGGGGGAGAGAGGGAGGGAGAGTAGGAGGGAGAGAGAGAGGGTAGGAGCGAGAGAGAGAGAGAGAGAGGGAGGGAGGGTAGGAGGGAGAGAGAGGGAGGGAGAGGTAGGGTGGGTAAACGAGGAGGAGAAGAGAGAGAGAAGAGAGAGAGGAGAAGAGAGAGAGAGAGAGAGAGAGAGGAAGAGAGAGGAGAGAGAGAGAGAGAGAGAGGGGGGGTAGGAGGAGAGAGAGGGTAGGAGGGAGAGAGGGAGAGAGAGAGAGAGAGAGGGTAGGAGGGAGAGAGAGAGAGAGGAGAAGAGAGAGAGAAGTAGGAGAAGAGAAGAGAAGAAGGAGAGAGAAAGAGAGAGAAATGAGGAGTAGGCGTCAGGAGGAGAAGAGGAGGGAAGTAGGATGGTAAAAGGGAGGGAAGAGGAAGAGGAAGAGAGAGAGAGGATGAAGGAGATGTGAGAAGGAGAGAAGAGAGAGAGAGGAGAGAGAGAGGGAGAGAGAGAGGGTAGGAGGGAGAGGAAGGCTTGGTAAGGTATGTATGTGGTTTTGGTATGGCGCAGTGTGTGTGTGGTGTGTGTGGTGTGTGTGTGTGTGTGTGTGTGTGTGTGTGTGTTGTAATAGGGATGTGGAAGGAGTGAGTAGTTATTCTAAAGCTTTATCTGGCTCTAGTCAGGCCTCACCTAGACTATGCAGTTCAGTTTTGGTCTCATATTACAGGATGGATATAGTGTTGTTAGAAAAAGTGCAGAGAAGGATGACCAAAATGATACAAGGGATGCGTAACTTTAGTTATGAGAGGAGATTGAAGTTATTAAAATTACACTCACTCGAGAGACGCAGAGTAAGGGGCGATCTGATAGAAGTTTTTAAGTGGATAAAGGGATTTAATAAAGGAGAGGTAGGAAAAGTTCTTACGGCTTTTAACCAGGGTAGAAACAAGAAGTAACGGATTCAAGCTGGAAAGCGTAGATTTAGAAAAGGAAATAGGGAAAAACTGGTTCACAAATAGGGTGGTGAATGAGTGGAATGGTCTCAGTGGGGACAGGTAGTTAGTGCGGAGTCATTAGGGAGCTTTAAAGGGGAGCTGGATAAGTTCATGGATGGGGATGAAAGGTGGATGTAGGTAGTGTTAGGTGACAGGAACTACCACGTGTAGGCCTCGCGGCCTCTTGTAGCTTCCTTATTTTCTTATGTTCTTATGTTCTTATGAGTGTGGATGTGAGTGGATGGGTGTGGATGTGAGTGGGTGGATGTGAGTGGATGTGTGTGTGTGTGTGTGTGTATGTGTGGATGTGAGTGTGTGGATGTGAGTGGATGTGTGTGTGTGTGTGTGTGTGTGTGTGTGTGTGTGTGTGTGTGTGTGTGTATGTGTGTGTGTGATGTGAGTGGATGTGTGTGTGTGTGTGTGTGTTGTGTGTGTGTGTGTGTGTGTGTGTGTGTGTGTGTGGATGTGAGTGGGTGGATGTGAGTGGATGGGTGTGTGTGTGTGGATGTGAGTGTGTGGATGTGTGTGTGTGTGTGTGTGTGGATGTGAGTGTGGATGTGAGTGTGTGTGTGAGTGTGTGGATGTGAGTGGGTGGGTGGATGGGTGTGTTTGCAGAAGGACGAGATAAGTGAGTGGATGATTGATAATTATGTAAGTTACCAAGACATAAATAAAAGCTACAGAACACTATAATGGAAGAGAATGGGAGACATAAAAATAGTGTGAGACAGAAAGAGGGAATAGTTACAATAGAAGAATAAAGAGATCACGGCATGAGAATACGATGAATGAAGGAGTGAATGCAGAAGGGGAAAGAACAGGAGTGATGGAAAAGAAGGATGGAACAAAATGAATACAAGGGAATATATAAATAAAACAATAGATAAATATAAAAATAAAGGATAAATAAAAAATTAATAAAATAAAATGAAATATATTGAAGAAAAGAAATAACGAAACAATAAGACAAAGAGAATAGAAAAAAACTACACATGAGAAAACAGAAAAGTGAAGGAAAGAGTGAGAAGATAAAAAGATAGAAAGAAGAGATAGTGAGTAGTGAGTAGTGATAGTAGTAGATAGTGAATAGTGATAATAGTAGATAGTGAATAGTGATAATAGTAGATAGTGAATAGTGATAATAGTAGATAGTGAATAGTGAGTAGTGATAATAGTAGATAGTGAATAGTGATAATAGTAGATAGTGAATAGTGATAATAGTAGATAGTGAATAGTGATAATAGTAGATAGTGAATAGTGAGTAGTGATAATAGTAGATAGTGAATAGTGATAATAGTAGATAGTGAATAGTGAGTAGTGATAATAGTAGATAGTGAATAGTGATAATAGTAGATAGTGAATAGTGAGTAGTGATAATAGTAGATAGTGAATAGTGAGTAGTGATAATAGTAGATAGTGAATAGTGATAATAGTAGATAGTGAATAGTGAGTAGTGATAATAGTAGATAGTGAATAGTGATAATAGTAGATAGTGAATAGTGATAGTAGTCAATAGTGAATAGTGAGTAGTGATAGTAGTAGATAGTGAATAGTGAATAGTGATAGTAGTGAATAGTGAATAGTGAGTAGTGATAATAGTAGATAGTGAATAGTGAGTAGTGATAGTAGTAGATAGTGAATAGTGAGTAGTGATAGTAGTAGATAGTGAATAGTGAGTAGTGATAATAGTAGATAGTGAATAGTGAGTAGTGATAATAGTAGATAGTGAATAGTGAGTAGTGATAATAGTAGATAGTGAATAGTGAGTAGTGATAGTACTAGATAGTGAATAGTGAGTAGTGATAATAGTAGATAGTGAATAGTGAGTAGTGAGTAGTGATAGTAGTAGATAGTGAATAGTGAGTAGTGATAATAGTAGATAGTGAATAGTGAGTAGTGATAGTAGTAGATAGTGAATAGTGTGTAGTGATAGTAGTAGATAGTGAATAGTGAGTAGTGATAATAGTAGATAGTGAATAGTGAGTAGTGATAATAGTAGATAGTGAGTAGTGATAATAGTAGATAGTGAATAGTGAGTAGTGATAATAGTAGATAGTGAATAGTGAGTAGTGATAATAGTAGATAGTGAATAGTGATAATAGTAGATAGTGAGTAGTGATAATAGTAGATAGTGAATAGTGATAATAGTAGATAGTGAGTAGTGATAATAGTAGATAGTGAATAGTGATAATAGTAGATAGTGAATAGTGAGTAGTGATAATAGTAGATAGTGAATAGTGAGTAGTGATAATAGTAGATAGTGAATAGTGAGTAGTGATAGTAGTAGATAGTGAATAGTGAGTAGTGATAATAGTAGATAGTGAATAGTGAGTAGTGATAATAGTAGATAGTGAATAGTGAGTAGTGATAGTAGTAGATAGTGAGTAGTGATAATAGTAGATAGTGAGTAGTGATAATAGTAGATAGTGAATAGTGATAATAGTAGATAGTGAGTAGTGATAATAGTAGATAGTGAGTAGTGATAATAGTAGATAGTGAATAGTGAGTAGTGATAATAGTAGATAGTGAGTAGTGAGTAGTGATAATAGTAGATAGTGAATAGTGATAATAGTAGATAGTGAATAGTGAGTAGTGATAATAGTAGATAGTGAATAGTGAGTAGTGATAATAGTAGATAGTGAATAGTGATAATAGTAGATAGTGAATAGTGATAATAGTAGATAGTGAATAGTGAGTAGTGATAGTAGTAGATAGTGAATAGTGAGTAGTGATAATAGTAGATAGTGAATAGTGAGTAGTGATAATAGTAGATAGTGAATAGTGATAATAGTAGATAGTGAGTAGTGATAGTAGTAGATAGTGAATAGTGAGTAGTGATAATAGTAGATAGTGAATTGTGAGTAGTGATAATAGTAGATAGTGAATAGTGATAGTAGTAGATAGTGAGTAGTGATAGTAGTAGATAGTGAATAGTGAGTAGTGATAATAGTAGATAGTGAGTAGTGATAGTAGTAGATAGTGAATAGTGAGTAGTGATAATAGTAGATAGTGAATAGTGAGTAGTGATAATAGTAGATAGTGAGTAGTGCTAGTAGTAGATAGTGAATAGTGAGTAGTGATAATAGTAGATAGTGAATAGTGAGTAGTGATAATAGCAGATAGTGAATAGTGAGTAGTGATAGTAGTAGATAGTGAATAGTGAGTAGTGATAATAGTAGATAGTGAATAGTGAGTAGTGATAATAGTAGATAGTGAATAGTGAAAAGAAAATATAGAAATATAGTAATGAAGAAAAGGAGTAACTAAAAAAAAAAAGACTGAATAAAATAAACTACACAAGAAAAGATGGTGAAAAGAAAATGAAAAGAGAAATGTAAAGTGATATGATATGAAACAAAAGAAAATACTTATAATAGATAGATAGCAACGCATATTTTTTTCCGTCTCAGTGTGATAAATAGATAAATAGAAATATCGATAAGAGATAAATTACCAGTGAGATAAATAGATGCATAGATAGATCAATAAATGCATACAGTAACCATAATAGCAAGTAAATAAATGTGAGCAATAATATTCATAGTAATATTCAAGCAAAAAATAACCGTAATTCACTGATGAAAAAACATTGACAAAAAAACAAGCATACACACGCACACACACACAGTAAAAATCACCCACCCACCCACGCACACACTAAACACACACACACACACACACACACACGTAAAAAAATACCCACCCACCCACCCACCCACACACACACAAATACCCTCCCACCATACCCTAACACAAGGACACACCACACACACACACACGCACACACACACACGCACACACACACAAATACACACACTAAAAAAACCACCCACCTACCCACCCACACACACATACACACCCTCCCACCATACCCTAACAGACACAAGGACACACACACACACACACACACACACACACACAGCAGTAGCCTTGTGCATACTCGTAAGGGCGGGAGGGAAGGGAAGGCGTGAAGAAGTGGAATACATTAAACCCGCTACTGACGAAGGCCGCGTAGGAGGGAGGAAGGGGGGGGGGGGGGGTGCGCGGGGGGGGGGGGGAGCAAAAAAACTGGACTCAGGGACTAACATAGGCGTGGGAAAACTCTTACTGCCTGTCTTCCTCTTCTTCTTCTTGTGTCCCTTGACGTTTAGTAGCGCTGCCTAGGTCCTCTTTAATTTAACCCCTTGAGACCCAGAACGTTATTTCTATTGTAATTTGGGTACCATTAGACGATTTTTAGTGAGTATAAACAATATTTTATAGATATGACCTGTTTAGTATCCTTGTCCACTAACTAATTTGGTATATTCAGTTACTTTTTCGTAATTTTATGGCTCAACAACAGACGATTTTATATAGCAAAGGAAAAATCTGGGCGTGAAGGGGTAATAATAATAATAATAATAATAATAATAATAATAATAATAATAATAATAATAATAATAATAATTGTATTCTCACCCGAAGGCATACAAGAAAAACAACAACATAATATATAGACGAGGGAATGAACTTAAGTACTAAAGCAAATAATTGATAATAGCTATACACCTCTATAATAATAATAACAATAATATACTATAATAATATAATAATGAATAATAATAATAACAAGTTTCCTTAGTTAATAATCTAGTCAATTCTTCCCGTGTCTATTTCACTTGAGATCTTAATTTGAACTTGCCGCCTGAGTGTGTGTGTGCGTGACTGCGTGTGCGTGTGTGTGTGTGTGTGTGTGTGTGTGTGTGTGTGTGTGTGTGTGTGTGTGTGTTAAATAATCTTGCAATTTCCCTCGGCTATTTCACTTGGGATCTTAATTTGAACTTGCCGCCTGAGTGTGTGTGTGCGTGACTGCGTGTGCGTGTGCGTGACTGTGTGTGTGTGTGTGTGTGTGTGTGTGTGTGTGTGTGTGTGTGTGTGTGTGTGGTGTGTGTGTGTGTGTTAAATAATCTTGCAATTTCCCTCGGCTATTTCACTTGGGATCTTAATTTGAACTTGCCAGCCTGTGTGTGTGTGTGTGCACGTGTGTACGTGTGTGTGCGTGTGTGGTCAGCCAACTCACTCACGTCTCACGTATCAATACAAATCACATTTCTTGAACTCACCGTTATATTTGCAGGCCCCGGACGCTCCCTGGTTACTCTTGAACACCTCACACACTTCCCAGCACTAAAACAATCGTAAATAACCGCGTAGTAATCACACAAGCGGTAAAATAAGACTCTCCCGATAGCCTCCCACTGAGCTCGCCCGACGCCACAGCATCTGAAAGGAGTGCAAAATGTCGACATCGGTTATCCTTAGTATATTTTTTTTTTAACGAAATCAATTACTTTACCGTCAATTAATGATTATAAATATTCCACTTAATTTATAGAGTCAAAATATAGGCATAAATGACTCCCAACTAGGCTGCTTTGTTAAATTAAATTATATATGTTATTGCATCATACTGGTCAAATGAGAACCTATCTATTTACTGATGTTAGCATTAAATTAATATTGCCCTTCAAACTGGTTTATATTTATTCTCAGTTGGTTTATATTTATTCTAATTGAATAAATATTATATAATGAATATATTTTTATAGGTTTCTGAGTTTTAGATGCTGATTTGAATGAGAGAGAAAGAGAGGGAAAATATGAATAGCAGAACGAACCACAGGAACTACATTTCCCCTGTAATAGCGATAGCAGCAGCAGAAGTAGCAGCAGTAGTAGTTGTGATATTAGCAGTAGTAGTAGTAGTTGTAGTGGTAGTGGTAGTAGTAGTAATAGTAGTAGTACTAGTAGTAGAAGTAGCATTATTATTAGTATTAGTATTCGTACTAGTAGTAGTAGTAGTAGTAGTAGTAGTAGTAGTAGCAGCAATTATAGTAGAAGTTGTAGTAGTAGCTGTAGTAAGTAGTAGTAGTAGTAGTAGTAATAGTAGAAGTAGTAGTAGTAGTAGTAGCAGTAGAAGTAGCAGTAGTAGTAGTAGTAGTAGTAGTAGTAGTAGTAGTAGTAGTAGTAGTAGTAGTAGTAGTAGTAGTAGTAGTAGTAGTAGTAGTATAAGTAACAGTAGTAGTAGTAATAGTAGTAGTAGTAGTAGTAGTAGTAGTAGTAGTAGTAGTAGTAGTAGTAGTAGTCGTAGTAGTAGTAGTAGCAGTAGTAGTGGCAGTAGTAGTAGTGTTAGTAGTAGCAGCAGTATTTGTAGTAGTAGTAGAGGTGGTAGCAGTAAGAATAGCAGTAGTAGTGGTAGTAGTGGTAGTAGTAGTAGTAGTAGTGGCAGTAGTAGTGGTAGTAGTGGTAGAGGTAGTAACAGTATTAGTATTTGTAGCAGTAGAAGAAATAGGAGCCTGCACGAATAACAATACATACACACACACACACACCCACACACCCACCCACCCACACACACACACACACACACACACACACACACACACACACCTGTAATCACGTGAGCCTCCCGCCTTACCTGGCAATCAGTGTCAGGTGTGTAGGGAGGCACGTCATTAATAAGCAGGTATGGCCACACCTGTCGCCCACACCTGTCACCTCCACCTCACCCACGCTACGAGGGAGGGAGAGAGAGAGAGAGAGAGAGAGAGAGAGAGAGAGAGAGAGAGAGAGAGAGAGAGAGAGAGAGAGAGAGAGAGAGAGAGAGAGAGAGAGAGAGAGAGAGAGAGAGAGAGAGAGAGAGAGAGAGAGAGAGAGAGAGAGAGAGAGAGAGAGAGAGAGAGAGAAAAAAAAAAGAGAAAAGGAAAGGTAGAGAGATAAAGAGAGAGAAAGAGAAAGAGAAAGAGAAAGAAAGAGTGAGAGAAAAAGAAAGAGAATAAAACACTAAGTTTCATATATTCATTTAATTCAGGTACGACAGGTAATATAATGTTAGATATCAATAAATTAAGCACTTGCACTATAGACCATTTATTTGATCTACTACAATCAATGCAACATGATCAATAATCTGAAATACCATTATCACTAAAATGCCATCGAATCTTGACAGTAGAGAATCGGTAACAAGTATAACCAGGCTTAGTAATATTAGCACACATATATCTCTTCAGAAACACTACCGTAGATAACACTTAAGTCGCCAGTCACTTGTCACTGCACTAATGTCGCCAGGCACAATATATTACGAATTTTAGCATCACTACAGACTTTTATGTGCCACTGAAGACATGTTGTGTGATGTACATAATATAAACTACTGTGCATGCCTCTTCAGTGGCACATAAAAGTCTGTAGTGATGCTAAAATTGGTAATATATTGTGCCTGGCGACATTAGTGCAGTGGCGAGTGACTGGCGACTTTAGTGTTATCTACGGTAAACTTCACAATTATTCATGAATTTTTTTTTTAGTATAAGGAAACAATAGACAAACAATCAACATGCTGGGTTTTTTGCTATCATTTTTTTCTGTCCTTGACCAGTTCCCTGTTATGGAAAAAAATGAATAGCTGGGAAGAGAATGGAAGGGAAGGAGGGAAGAGAGGGAAGGGAATGGAGGGAATGAAGGGAAGAGATGGAAGGGGAAGGAGGGAAAGAGAGGAAATGGAGGGAAGAGAGGGAAGTGAATGGAGGGAAAGCAGGGAAGAGAGGGAAGTGAATGGAGGGAAAGCAGGGAAGAGAGGGAAGTGAATGGAGGGAAAGCAGGGAAGAGAGGGAAGTGAATGGAGGGAAAGCAGGGAAGAAGAGGGAAGTGAATGGAGGGAAAGCAGGGAAGAGAGGAAGTGAATGGAGGGAAAGGAGGAAAGAGATGGAAGCGAATGGAGGGAAGAGAGGGAAGGGAATGGAGGGAAGAGAGGGAAGGGAATGGAGGGTAGAGATAGAAGGGGGTGGAGGGTAGAGATAGAAGGGAATGGAGGGTAGAGATAGAAGGGGGTGGAAGGTAGAGATAGAAGGGGGTGGAGGGTAGAGATAGAAGGGAATGGAGGGTAGAGATAGAAGGGGGTGGAGGGTAGAGATAGAAGGGGGTGGAGGGTAGAGATGGAAGGGAATGGAGGTAAAGGGGAAAGAGAGGGAAGAGAATGAAGGGAAAGGAGGAAAGAGAGGGAAGAGAATCAAGGGAAAGGAGGAAAGAGAGGGAAGAGAATGAAGAGAATGAAGGGGAGGAAGGGAATGAAGGGAATGAAGGGAATGAAGGGAATGAAGAGAATGAAGGGAATGAAGGGAATGAAGGGAATGAAGGGAATGAAGGAATGAAGGGAATGAAGGGAATGAAGGGAATGAAGGGAATGAAGAGAATGAAGGGAATGAAGGGAATG
Source organism: Chionoecetes opilio (assembly GCA_016584305.1). Lineage (NCBI taxonomy): Eukaryota > Metazoa > Arthropoda > Malacostraca > Decapoda > Majidae > Chionoecetes > Chionoecetes opilio. The sequence goes on from JACEEZ010012843.1 coordinate 81,258, forward strand.
AAGAGAATAAAGAGAATAAAGGGAATAAAGGGAATGAAGGGAATGAAGGGAATGAAGGGAAGGTTTGTGAGAGGAAATAAGTCTTGATGTGTGTGTCTGGCAAGTCATCTTACTTTACTCTCGGGAATCAGCATTCTTAGTTGGTTTCACTCGAGTTGCGTTCCCTGTGGCTGGTCTCCTCTAATGGTACTCGCGTCTTGCATCAAGCTTTCTTTGTACATTCTTATTCATTTAGTTATCACAAATCTTTTTTTTTTTAGTTCCTTTTACTTTTTTTTTGTCGGTTTCACTTAGGTTGTGTTCTCTGTGACATCTCTCGTAATATTATTATCTTCTTTCATCATTTATTATTTATCTGCCATAGTTTTTAGTTATTGAATAAAACGTGATCTGAAAAAAAATCAAGGCATACATACCCTTGCAAAATTTGCAATATTTTTGAAAAATAGATTTGCTTGAAAATTTGTTCCTAGCAGTTTTCGGGCATGCTGAACACGAATCTGGAGTCAGGTTTCAGTTACAATGATAAGAAGTCCCTATTTCAGCCAATTCACAATGACATGATACTTCCAAATATTCCTTAAAAATCACAAATTAGACAAAACTTACTACAAGACATAACAATATGATAGGCATTGCTAGATTAATCATTACTTCAATAAAATGATCAGTATTAGTATTTTCAGTATTAGTAATATTATTATACATAATATTATATATATAATATTATTATGTAATATTATAACCTATTTGTTACCTGAGGAAGAGGATGGAGGGAGTGAAGGAGAGAGAGCGAGAGAGCGAGAGAGAGAGAGAGAGAGAGAGAGAGAGAGAGAGAGAGAGAGAGAGAGAGAGAGAGAGAGAGAGAGAGAGAGAGAGATTAAAGTCCTTCCGGCGTCATATCTACACGCTCGTTAACTTGCAAGACGGAAAAAGATTTGCTCCATAACCTCCCTCGCTCTCTTTCTCTAACTCTCTCTTTGCTTACTTTATTTTTTCTTTCTCATTTTGTTCCTCATCTAACACGAACTACCGCCTTCCTCTCTCTCTCTCTCTTCTCTCTCTCTCTCCTCTCTCTCTTCTCTCTCTCTCTCTCTCTCTCTCTCTCTCTCTCTCTCTCTCTCTCTCTCTCTCTCTCTCTCTCTCTCTCTCTCTCTCTCTCTCCCTTCCCTCTCTCCTCCCTCTCTCTTCTCCCTCCTTCATTAGTAATATGCCTTCAATACCACCCAAGAGGATGTTTCTC
>JACEEZ010012843.1:87500-90000 GCA_016584305.1 Chionoecetes opilio
GCCCACTATATATCTAACTAACAGAAAAAAAAGCAAAATACATAAAAACTACAAGAAAAATTCTATAGGCCAAAAAAAAAATGTACAGCCCCCCCAAAAAAACGGATTTTTCATTGACCAATTTGGGCGGTTACTGTCCCCCTTGAGCAAGGAGATGAGGCTGTGTGGTGTGTGAGGTCCCAGCATTACCCAAAGATCGGTAATAATGAGCTCCAAGCTCGCACCGGGAGGGTGAAACTCGCGATCGCGAGCTAGCTCGCATGGACAAGACCGTTGGTGAGTAACACACACACAAATAAACAAAAATCAAAGAATCTCCATCGATAAGAAAGGGAAATAGGTAAAAGTGCTGAGCGATACCTCAGCGATAAGGCGCCGCGGAGGATCCATGTCCCGCGGTGCAACATTCCCGCCTGTGCAAACACTCGCCTCGCCACACACGCCTCACATGTCCTCGCTGGCCTAAAGGAGCCGACTAAATAGCACGCCGCGGGACCCTGTGTGACGGTCCTGTTTGCCTTGTTACGTGAGACCCGAGGATCCTTAACTATGTGGGGATCCTACGTGCCAAGGACCCTAGGATTCGTGGTAAAAAAAAAAAATATATATATATATATATAAAAGGTATTCTGAAATCTAAAATACAGGCATTTAACACATTTTTCCGTACTTTGAAGAACATTTTTTGTATTGACTATTTATGTAAGGCATTTTTTTTGTAAGGTAACAAAACCCAACAGCAATACGACAAAAAAATATACTAAGAAATACAAAGAGACCTCTTCTCGTTTATTCATCTATACTCTATAGAAATAACCATCAATCAAGTATTTTTTTCTTCTCACTATGAAAAAAAAAAATTATATAGTATATTCACCAAGCAAAACACGACATATTTCTTGTTTTTTCATCAAAACACCTGCCGGAGAATACAGGTGTGCCCCGTAACCACACCTGCACCCACACACCTGTCAGGGCGGGGCGGGGCGGGGCAGACGCGGCAGCAGCCCTGACTAATATGACCGCTGATTCACTTAATTGGTCACGCTGCCCACTTCTAATTTGCACATCAATCGTCGGTTTTCTATTTTGTACCAGTATTTATTTCTCAAGCCGGTTGGGTACTTATCTTGGGGAGAAAAATGGCTTATTCACCCCTCCCCCGACCCCCCCCTCTCCCCTCTCCTTCACTGTAGCATGCAAACATAGTACACTACAGCTACTACAGAGAGAGAGAGAGAGAGAGAGAGAGAGAGAGAGAGAGAGAGAGAGAGAGAGAGAGAGAGAGAGAGAGAGAGAGAGAGAGGCAGTAAGAGAGTCAGTGGGAGAGAGGGGAGAGAGAGAGAGAGAGAGAGAGAGAGAGAGAGAGAGAGAGAGAGAGAGAGAGAGAGAGAGAGAGAGAGAGAGAGAGAGAGAGAGAGAGAGAGAGAGAGAGAGAGAGAGAGAGAGGCAGTAAGAGAGAGGCAGTAAGAGAGAGTCAGTGGGAGAGAGTCAGTCAGAGAGAGAGAGAGAGAGAGAGAGAGAGAGAGAGAGAGAGAGAGAGAGAGAGAGAGAGAGAGAGAGAGAGAGAGAGAGAGAGAGAGAGAGAGAGGCACTTCTGACATGATTATGAGAATATCTGGCTATTTGTACCCTTCTTATTCAAGTCAGCAGAAAATTAACTTCTATTAGTGTTACATTTAAGATCATCCCTTAGAATATATATCTATAAACAACAACAACAACAGATATTTACAGATTATATAAGATTGAAATTATACGTAACTGCATTTTTCTTTTTTTCTTCCTTCATTCTTAGATCCATTCCTTTAATCATTACAGGGCACGTAATGGAAGGTTATTTCTATCAATTATATATTTCAATCACGATTTTATTGATTCATTTATTTCATGTGCGTGAGTCCGAACGATTAAATCCAGTGATGAATGCACACGAAAATCCCTGTCCAGTCTTCCTAATATTTTTCTGTTCAAAATATCTAAGCTTTCTCGTAAAAATTAGTATTAGAAATGTCTTCTCCCATCAATTAATGTTCGTTATTTTCTTTTCTTTTATATATTATACGAAAAACCGAAAGAAACGGAGAGCAAGAAAATTCAAATAAAAAAAAACCTGTCTTCTATCAATTAGTTTGTTATTTTTTTATATATTATACAAAAAACCGAAAGATAAGAGAAGAAAAATGTTTAAAAAGACAAAAAAACTACTTTACCTCCATCTTAATTCTTTCAATCACATTTCAAGGCATCTAAAAACCTCATCAAAACTCCTCAATCAAAGGCTCTGGAACAAGGAACTTAACTTAACCCCTTGAGACCCAGAGTGTAATTTCCATTGTGATATGACTACCAATAAACAAATTTTAGTGAATATAAGCAATATTTTATAGATTATGACCTGTTTAGTATCCTTGTCGACTAACTAATTTGGCATATTCAGTCACTTTTCGTTATTTCATGGCTGACAACAGACGATTATATATAGCAAAGGAAAGATCTG
>JACEEZ010012843.1:95000-102500 GCA_016584305.1 Chionoecetes opilio
CACAAACACACACACACACAAACACACACACACACACACACACACACACACACATACACACACACACACAACAGCAACAACAAATATCTCTTGTAGTCCTCTCCTAGCGGGTTTTCTGATTTTATTGACAATTTCATCTCATTTCCGCATCAGTCAGGTCAAAGATCAACCGGTCCTGAGCGATCTGACCTGAACGTAACCGATGCATTTAGGGACCTGAACAGACCCTTGGAATATAAACTGTGAACGCCCCCCCCCCTCGTGTGTGTGTGTGTGTGTTGTGTATGTGTGTATGTGTGCGTGTGTGTATGTGTGTGTATGTGTGTGTGTGTGTATGTGTGTGTGTGTGTGTGTGTGTATGTGTGTATGTGTGTGTGTGTATGTGTGTATGTGTGTGTGTGTGTATGCGTGCGTGCGTGTGTGTGTGTGTGTGTGTGTGTGTGTGTGTGTGTGTGTGTGTGTGTGTGTGTGTGTACTAAGAATGATATTAATCTTAGAAAGGCGTGAGGGGGCGTGGAGGAAGAGGAGGAAGGAAAGGAGGAAGAAGAAGAGGAGGAGGTATTATAGTGGTGATTGTGATGGTGGTGGAGAAGGAAGAAGGAGGAAGAGGAAGTGTAGGAGTCTGTGGAAGTCTTAGGAAAGGAAGGAGTGTAAGAGAAGGAGGAAGATAAAGGAAGGAGGCTGGGAGATAAAGGAAGACATGGAGGAAGGAGGAAAACGAGGCAAGGAAGAAGGAAGAGCAGAGAAGACAATAAGAGGAGGAGGAAAGAGTAGATAGGAGCGAAGATTGAATGAAAGGAAGGTTTGGTGATTAGCGAAAGAGAGAGAGAGAGAGAGAGGAGAAGAGAGAAGAAGAGACAGAGACAGAGACAGAGACAGAGACAGAGAGAGAGAGAGAGAGAGAGAGAGAGAGAGAGAGAGAGAGAGAGAGAGTCATTACGAATACAAAGAAAAGAAGAAAAAAAAGAATAGGAGGAAGGCAATGCATAGGGAGAAAAGATGATAGGAGGGAATAAAGGAGGCAAGGAGGAAACGAGTGCATGAATATCTCTCTCCCTTCCTTCCTCTCCCTCCCTTCCTTTCTCTTCCTCCTTCCCTTCCCTTCTTCCCTTTCTCTCCCTCCCTACCTTCCTTCCTTCCTTCCTTTCCCTCCTCCCCTTTCTCTCCCTCCCTCCCTTCCTTCCTCTCCCTCCTCCCCTTCCCTTCCATTCCCTCTTCACCTAAAAAACAGTAAAATTGTCAAGACTCTCCGGCAAAAAGTACTCAAAACGCGTCATTGTAATCACCACCCACAGCATCATAATTTTTTTTCATACGCAAAATGAATCACTTTTTTATTAAGTTTTCTTGTTACCTTGCCTTGATTTTATTTTTTACATCATAACGGACTGGTGGTTTTTGTCAAGTTTTGTTGCGTTGGGGGTAAAAGAAGGCTTGTTTGATGCTTGATTTGCTTGTTGCTTAGTTTACTTGTTTGGTTATTACAGATACAAGCTCTCTCTTTCTCTCTCTCTCTCCAGATAAGGGCCGGAGGGGGAGGGCGGGGCAAGGGCGTGACGTCATAACCTACACTAACTCACGCAAGCACAAAGTTACGACGGCATGGAAATTAACAGGTAACGCAGGTAGCCCCTTGATCGAGACTCACTCACCTGTACTTATATGTTAATAAGCAATTTCAGAAGCGTCGTCAGCCATTGTTCCCAGCGGCAAGGCAATTGTGATAACTTCATTTCTTCTTCTGTTAGTTGATTGAGATGGGAATGCGGCGGGCGTGGAGGCGTGGTGGTGACTGCTTGCCGACTGCTTGTGCTCCGCCCTTTCCTGCTTCATCAAGTGTATCAGTGACTTGTATTACCTGAAGTGGTTTGTCTGTATCGTTTATGGGTTTTGATGAAGCTTCGAGTTTATGTTTTGTTTTGGTTGTAAATCAGATTTGTTTTTATGTTCCTAAATTGTTTCTCATTCCCATTATGCTTACCTTTCACTCTATTTTAGTATATAGTACTATAGGATATATTACGTATACTTTCTATGTACAGCAGTGTCTATATTGCCCACATGTATTTATTATCTTTATTTGCTTTATTTATTATTGAGGGAATGAACTTATGTTGTGGTTTTTTTCCTGCATGTCTTCGGGTGAAATTATTATTATTATTATTATTATTATTTTCAGGAGAATAATAAACACGGGAAACAAGAGCAACCATATTATATTATATTATTTATATTATAAAGGAGATTGTATATACACAAGGAATTCTTTTTATACACTTCAATATAATACTATTGAATTCTGGAATCTCTCTCTGTTTATCTTACAAAAATAGTCAATCTAGATTATAACATAGAAACACTAGTAACAATGCATCTCTCGCAACACAGACACGGATCACATGAGGGAAAAGGAACACACACACAGAAAACAAAAAAAACACATAAACACAAAAAACACACACAGAAACACAAAAAACACACACAGAAACACAAATAAAACATACACACACACACATAAGAGCAAAGCAACACACACAGAAACACAAATATCCAGCAACTTCTCACAACACTGGACTCTGAAGTGTTGCTGGAGGCGTGAGGAAGGAGGGAAGGGAGGGAGCTCGGTGGGTGTACAGTCTAGGCTTCTGCACGAGTCTTCAGGGGCGGTAAGGATGCCAGCAACCTTGATTTCTGGGGTTATAAGGACGCGATCTCCAAAAAGGATGTTGTGAGAGGCTCGAAAAGGGATACAAAACGTGTGTGTGTTGGTATTTCAGTGTGTTTAGAGGATTCATAAGCACCTAAATCATCTTATAAGGAATTGAATAGCTTTAAGGAGGCTTATAAAATCACTTATTGGCAACATAAATTTAGTGTCTCAGTTATGTGTTTCGAATCAGTGTGTTGGTTGAAGATGGTAGTTCAACAATAAGCGTTTAGTGCATTTGGTAATAACTTGTTTGTTTGTATGTATGATATATATTGTTTATTTTTTCTGGTGTAGTGTTTTGATCGATGCATTAAATGAAGAACCAGTAATGGATAGAGAGTGACGAGACGGCAGACGAGAGACACTTCGAGGTTTTATGACGCGACACCTAAACTAACTACACTACTACTACTACTATTACTACTACTACGAACCCAGACTACCTGAACAATGACTGAACAACACAAACAAACACACGTACACACTTACACAGCCACAGTAACACACAGCAAACAACAAAAATAGTTATAAACACGACGACAAAAGCCCAAACACACTAAAAATCAACATATAAATAGCTCACGGCGATAGAAAATGAGAGGTTCGAAGGGGGGACTACTGCAATAGGAGAAAACGGAACTGCAAAATATGAGAAATTAACTTCGCGTTCCCGTTATTCTCTCTTCCTTTTCTTCATCACCAAAACACGTCAGGGGAAGAAAGGGCTACACGTGGTTCCTTTCTCTCCCTCCTTAGGCCCCGTTAAGGCTTCCAGTGAGCCTTTCCAGCCCTTAAAAAGATCCCCTGCGAGGAATTAAAAAAGATAAACGTAAACTCCCTAAGGGTCAGCCCACAACCCTAAAACTATCCTTTATGGCACTTATTGTGAAGCAGCTCCACGGGTTACCTATGCTAAGGGGGAATAGGGGATAGAGGGAAGGAATAGGAAGGGACTGGAATAGGACAGTGCATTTAGAGCTCACTTTTAACCCCAAACGAGCCTTGTGGTACTCGTCTTTGTACAAATAACTCGCTTGAACAGCCGAGATTTAGGAGACGGCCCCACCTTGTCCCACCTTGCTCCGCCCGCAAATTCCCGTTCTCTATGCGAGTATGTGGTTTCCGAGTGATGACGCTTGGCTGTAGCTCTGAAACTAACCATAAGATAATCTCGAAAATACCCTCATTGTGATTCCCACGGAAAGTTATCATCCTCCAGGGCAGAATAATCCAACCTACCCTGACCGTAACCGAACGTAACCTAACCCGACGTGTTCAAGAGTAAACCCCACATACTCCTCCAGAAAACGGGACTATGCGCCCCGCCCCGCCACTCATGCCCTTCCACGCCTAAATAAGTGTCCAGCCGCCAGCAGCCAGGACGGGGGCGTGACGGAGAGAGCGGCGGAGGGGCGGGGGGTGAGTGAGACTTAATATTATAGGATATACTGAAGGATCTGTAAAGGTTGGAGGATGCTATTTCTTCCGTGTTATAAAGGGCTCCTAACTATCTAATCTTGACTTGGGAGGAGAATCAGATGCAGAGAGAGAGAGAGAGAGAGAGAGAGAGAGAGAGAGAGAGAGAGAGAGAGAGAGAGAGAGAGAGAGAGAGAGAGAGAGACATAAAAAAATGAAAGCTACCTATTTACAAGGAAGGAAAAGTTATTTGTACTTCGTGATAATGGAAGACTTGGATAGAAAAAAAAGACGGCTTAGTCCTTGATGGAGGCCTAAGGGGAAGGAGAGGGGGGGGACCTTATAGAGGGAGGGTTAGAGGGGGGGCTTGGAAGGGGAGGGATGGAGAGGGGGCTTGGAGGGGGAGGGATGGAGGGGGGGTTCTTAGCCACGCAGCCTCAGCGGGAAGTTGCATCATCACAGCGGGTCGTCCGGTAAACCCACGGACACGATGATTAATTCCTGGCGCAGGGGTGATGCAGGGAGGCTCAGGGGTGATGCAGGGAGGCGCCAAGCTGCCCACGACCCTTGAGTGACCCTTTAACCAGCGGTCACTCCTACAACGACTACAGGACGGAGATTAAAAGGCAATACTATACGACCCATTGACTGCAGTTCTTATGTTCTTATGTTCAATACTTCGTGTGCTAACTCAATGATTTGGGTTAGGTTAGGTTAGGTTAGGTTAGGTTAGGTTAGGTTAAGGACAAGGAACTCACAGGAACAAAGACTGAGATAAAAGGCAATACTCGGTGTAACTCAACGATTTGGGGTTTGACTGTCGAGGCGGTGATATGTAGGAAGGGAGAGCCGGGCGCACCTTCAGGCAGTTCCTCTCTCGACGTGTGTTTAGAGAGAATCCTTAAGTGTCGAGGCTGAGGAGGTGGAGGAAGTGGAGGAACATGAACAGACGGACGGAGGAAGACTTGAGGACTCGTTCATCCTTCAGGCTGACTCACCATCGCCCAGCATTGCGAGTCACACAAGTAAACAAAAATGTCATCACAAACACACTTCGCAACAATAACAACAGAAGCGCTTAACCTACGTCCAGACAAGATCACAGACAACCACAAGAGACATGTATGTGTATGGCAGTATAAAAAAATATATCCACATGGAATGCACTACAGAAAATATAATCTTGCGGGGCCTCGGGAACACTACACAACGACGCGTTTCTGCAGTAGCACCATTATTGCTGCTCCGGCGCCCACTTCCTGCACGGGTGCGGCGCCGGCACGGAGGAAGCTGATCCTTGCGGCTTCGAGGAAATAAAGGGTCGCGTTGTCACTCATCTCAAACACCCTCACCTGCCGCCATTCCCGCGAGTGTGAATGTTTCCTTATCTTGGTGTCGCGGCGGCGGGAGGGGCGGGAGCGGCGGGAGGGGTGTGCTGCGTCACCCGCACCTGCCGGCCCGCCCGCCCGCACCGCCCACTGGATGGGGTGGGGGAGGGGGGGGAGCCACTCTCGGCGTTGGTAATACTGACAGAACGTTGCTCAGTGTTGCAAACATTCTCGATACGATTTGAAGTAATATAACGCGTGAGATCGACGACAGATTCTTTACTCGTACCTTCTGAAGGCTCCAAGGCGAGCGTGCGCCTCGGTAACAGGACGAGGGCCGCGGGGCGCGACCCATTGACTGCGGCGATGCACCGTTCCGCTGGCTTCACTAACCAATGCGCAGTTATCACAGGTGGGGAAGGCAGACGCTACAGGGGCGCGGGAGCCTCACCGGCGCGGCGAGTCACCGCGACAGGCAAGGCTCCGTCACCCCTGGCGGCGCCGCGCCCTCAGTGCCGCTTCATGTGCAGCGAGAGGTGGTCTGACCGCGAGAAGGACCGCTGACACAGCTGGCACTTGAAGGGTTTCTGGCCCGTGTGTTTGCGGTAGTGGCGCGTCAGCTCGTCGGACCGTGCGAACCGCCACTTACAGCCGTCCCACGTGCACTGGTACGGCTTCTCTCCTGCGGGGAAGACAAAACATTCCAGCTTAACATGCGTAGTGAAGGCGGCACACAATGCGGGTACCTGTACCACCCTCGTGACCAATTCATCATGTCACCAGAAACCATTCATCACGGTGCTTACCTGTGTGTGTACGTTTGTGTGCCTTCAAGTGTGAACTCTTGGTGTAAACTTTTTCACAGCCTTCAAAGTCACAGCGGTGAGCCTTTCGCCGCCTTAGGGCATCAGGGTAGTCAGCAGAGGGAGGGGGAGGCCGGCACGGGGGGCGGGCGCCTGCAGGGGGCGACGAGGGCGAGGAGGAGGACGAGGACGAGGAGGAGATGGTGGAGGAGGTGAGGGCGGCGGTGTGTGGTGGCGAGGAGAGGCGAGTGCCGGCCAGGGGCGGCGGCGAGGGACTCTCACTCAGCGACCTCTTGCCGTACAGGGCTCTGAGGATACAACACACCCGCCACGTGAGACAAGAAACACTCAGAGGGAATCAATCACGTTAATCACATCTAAAGACAATATCATTCGCTGCTAAAGATAAATCATTACTTACAAGGACGCTTCCCGTATCCTCTGCAGGGAGAGGAAGGGCGAGGTGGTGCCGTTGTGGAAGGAACTCTCCAGACTCATGTTGAAGGCGTCCATCGGGCTCTTGCCCAACTCTGTCAGGCGGAGAAAGACAACACTTAGTATTCCGCAACACTGACCCGCGACCACTATAACAACTGTTGCTGCTGCTACTATTGCAATTACTACTTAACAGTTCCTACTACTGTAACAAATAGCTATATACTACTATTACTTCTACTACCAATTGTTACTATTATCACGACCACCTTCAGCAGTGAGGCGCCTACTACTCACCAGACTTTAGGGTGAGGTCCAGACCCAGAGGCAGCGGCATGGAGCCCGTGAACCTGGACATGTGCAGCAGGAAAGCGGGGTCGCTGGCCCTGATGGGCGAGCCGCTGGTGCCCACCACCTGGTCAGGACTCATGCAGAAGCCAGGGGTGTGCAGCGGCAGGCCCATGTGCAGGGCGGGCAGGTCGAGGGCGGACAGGCCGCCATGGCTCGGCGAGACGGTGGGAGAGCGAGTCCTGGCCACGCCGCAGCTCGAGGTGACGGCGACGGCGCGCGGCTCCACCGTCAGGCTCTGAGGCAAAGACACTGACGGGACGGAGGTCAGGCGTGTGGTGGGCAGCGTGACCGCCAGGGACGCCGAGGGTTTGGCCACCACGCCAGCCTCCGCGCCACACGAGGCGTAGCGGGACACCTGTCTGACGCTCAAGGGAGGAGAACACCCTCCAGAGTACTTGAAGGGCTTTGCCTCAGAGTGTTTGTGGCCGTTACTGTCACTCACTGGAGGCACGCGGTC
>JACEEZ010012843.1:107500-130000 GCA_016584305.1 Chionoecetes opilio
GAGAGAGAGAGAGAGAGAGAGAGAGAGAGAGAGAGAGAGAGAGAGAGAGAGAGAGAGAGAGAGAGAGAGAGAGGGGGGGGGGTTAGGGAACGTACTTGTTGGAAAAGGTGAAAATAGGTTTGGAATGAGAAATGAGAAACAGGGATTGGAACTGAAGGTGAGTGAGTTAGAGAGAGAGAGAGAGAGAGAGGAAAGAGAGAAAGAGAGAGAGAGAGAGAGAGAGGAGAGAGAGAGAGAGAGAGAGAGAGAGAGAGAGAGAGAGAGGGAGAGAGAGAGAGAGAGAGAGAGAGAGAGAGGAGTGAGGAGAGAGAGGAGAGGAGAGAGAGAAGAGAGAGAGGAGAGGAGAGAGAGAGAGAGAGAGAGAGAGAGGAGAGAGAGAGAGAGAGAGAGAGAGAGAGAGAGAGAGAGAGAGAGAGAGAGAGAGAGGTGAGAGAGAGAGAGAGAGAGAGAGAGAAGGAGAGAGAGAGAGAGAGAGAGAGAGAGAGAGAGAGAGAGTGTGAGAGAGAGAGAGAAGAGAGAGAGAGAGAGAGAGAGAAAAAAAAAAGAGAGATAAGAAGAAAAAGAGGAGAGGTGAGGTAGTGGGAAGATTTTAAGACGTAAAAGAGAAAGAAAAAGATAAATGAGTTATGATATACGAGAAACCAAAAGCAGGGAGAGAAATAAATGAGTATGGGAAAAAATTGGACAGCGTGGGAAACAGGAAAAACCTCATACTAGAAATTGAAAAAAAAGAGACGTGGAGGAACACAAAAAAACAAAATACACCCAAAAAAATGTAGCAAAATTAATGGAACGACAAAATATTGATGAACAAAAAAGGAAGATAGGAAGAAAATTAAGGACGGACATAAAAAAAACGCAAAAAAATGTAGCAAAATTAAATAAACGACTAAAAAATGATGAATAAAAGATGAAAGTAGGAAGAAGAGAAGTAAGGAAGGGTAGTTAAGGAGGGAAGAGGGAAGGAGGGAAGGGAAGGAAGGAGGGAAGGGCGGGAGGGAAGGAGGGAGGGAGGGAAGGAAAGGAAGGAGCGGAGGGTGGGAGGGAATGATGGAAGGAGGGAAGGGAAGGGAAGGGAAGGGAGAGAAGGAGGGAGGGAAGGGAAGGAGGGAGGGAAGGAGGGAAGGAGGGAGGGAGGGAAGGAGACATCACCAGGCCCTAAGCAAGTGTTGGTGCGGCGGGAACACACGAAACACTTCCCAAAAAAGGCGGAGAGACACTGAAGGACACGCGAGAGGAATTTTACGATGGTGAGAGGAGTGACGAAAATCATAGTCAACAGAGAGAGAGAGAGAGCGAGAGCGAGAGCGAGAGAGAGAGAGAGAGAGAGAGAGAGAGAGAGAGAGGAGAGAGGGAGGAGAGAGAGAGAGAGAGAGAGAGAGAGAAGAGAGAGAGAGAGAGAGAGAGAGAGAGAGAGAGAGGAGAGGAGAGAGAGAGAGAGAGAGAGGAGGGAGAGAGAGAGAGAGGAAGGGGTCAGTAAGCGCCATCTAGCGAGGTGATGGGAGGGGGTGAGGTGTACAATCCCTTATTACCTCGTCAAGTTACCTGGCTGTCTCACCATTAGCAAATCCCAACATTCTTACCTCACGAACGATTGAAAACCTGTTAGTCATACACAGACACACACACACACACACATACACACGAGAGGGACTACACACCTCCACCACCACACACCACCACCACCACACCACCACCACCACACGCCACAAGAATAGGTAGCAAGGGAAAGTTAGCAGTAGAGGACGAAGGGCCAAGGCGGTGGTAGGGATGTGATAGGAATAAAAGCCTGTTAGTTACGATTCAACGTGGGTCTTGCCTAAACAATCGACGAGGCTTTAAAGAATAGGCAAACTAGGGAGAAAGAACTGACGCTTTCTCTCTCTCTCTCTCTCTTTTCTACCTTTGGCTTGGGAGAGTAAGAACTAAACCTCTCTCTCTCTCTCTCTCTCTCTCTCTCTCTCTCTCTCTCTCTCTCTCTCTTCTACCCTTGGCTTGGGAGAGTAAAGACTGAACCCCGCTCTCTCTCTCTCTTCTGCCCTTGACTTGGGAGAATAAGAACTGACTCTCTCACTCCCTTTTTTTACCTGCTATTTCTGCATTATAGGACGACTATAGTCTATCATTAAGCGATCTGGGGCCTCGATGCCTACTGAGATGAAGACGCGTAGTTGCATGAGGTACCAAAATTACCACCACCATCACCACCAGCCCGCGTGCATCAGCCATAGCGAAGTCTTAATACTCGGATAGGCATCGAGCAGTCAATGAATCCAGACTTAGTGAATTAGACTATGTAAGCAGAAAAAGAACAGAAATTTCTCTAATAAAAATTTCCCAAAAAACAAAGACATGCATAAAGTTAATGGTGATTACATTTTGAACCCGACATTCCAATTATCTATCGAAAATAATGTCGGGAATTGGCGCTAAAAATATTCAAATGACGCGATCAGGTTTTTTATTTGCCGCAATTGAGCGAGAAGAAACACGAAGTAACAAAGGTTCATCTTGAAGTGTTCTACATGATGCAGTAATCGGTTCATCAAAACATCTTATGGTTGTCGAGAAAATTGAGAAAATTTTGTATAAATGTACGAATATGCTATTTTCTCGGTTATTTATCATCAATATTATTTTGCTTTACGCCAAATGATAGCCCGTGATCTACTCCATATTTACTTCTCTATATATGTTACACTTATCTGCCATAGCTTTTTAGTTATTGAAAAAAACGTGATTTAAAAAAAAATCAAGACATTGGCAAGGCAAAACCCCTTGCAAATTTTGCAATATTTTTTGAAAAATGTATTTGGCTGAAAATTTGTTCCTAGCAGTTTTCGGGCATGCTGAACACGAATCTGGAGTCAGTTTTGAGTTACAATGATTATACTCCTGGAGCCAAGGGGTGTTTTCATGTTTGAGAGGGCCCCGAGATCACTCACCTGATTTTAATAGAGGACCACCTGGGGCATAATATTAACGAGAGTAGCTCATCTGGAAACCTGGCAATAATCTCATAAATCACGGATTTGTCAAAATTATATTTTCCGGAAATGACCCTCCGAATGACGGATGAGCCTCCTTTCGATCGCCATAGCACCTAAACAAATTCACTTACGGAAATGAATTACCACTCAAAAGAAAGCTTAACTTATCCGCTACAAGATTTAGCTAAAGTGAAGTTGACTACACAATGAATGTTTTCAGTAGGATTGTAAATACAAAGTTATATAAAAAAATTCGAAAAATCTAGGGTTGTAATACACAAAATATAAAATAAAATATATGGAGTTACAAATATTATTGTTTTTTTAGTCTGTCCTGGTTTATTACACATTAGAAAATTTTTTAAAACTACCAAACAGAATAATGTAGGTCCATGTGAACATTTAGGGTCAAATTAAAAGAAATGATGAATTTACCAAAACCTGAGGTAAATACCATTACACTTTCTCTCAAGTTTAGGACATGAGAAGTACAAACAGAGAAGTCTCGCTTATCTTAGCTTCCTTTTTGAAGGAAACGTAGGTTTTTAAGAGCAGTAGTGATGAATAAGGATGGTCTTGGTGACCAAATTGGAAAAATGTTATGTCCACTCTTAACCCTTCACACCCAGATCTCTCCTTGGCTATATAAAATCGTCTGTTGTTTGCCATAAAATTACGAAAAGTAACTGAATATACCAAATGAGTTAGTCGATAGATACTAAACAGGTCATATCTATAAAATATTGCTTATATTCACTAAAGATCGTCTAATGGTACCCAAATTACAATGGGAAATTCCGTTCTGGGTCTCAAGGGGTTAAGTACATAAGGGAAATCAAACTTGATTCTACACTGAGAAACTGAATGAATGAATCTTACAATAGTTTGTTTATTTGTTTGTTTGTTCCTAACAGTAAAAGGATGTAATATAAATTGGAAAGTTGTTACATTTTACGAAAATGATGAGTCCAATTTTCACGAGGCGTGTGGGCTGGGGTCACTTAGTACATAATCATCCAGCACCTATCCTTGATCTAACTAGCTGGATTATTACTTCCTTTGTCAGAAGTTTGGCAGCTGCAGTACTGACAATAAATTAGTTCATATTGTCTACAAACACATCGCTTAGTGGCACAGGACGTACACTTACATGGCATTGGGAAGTCATCTGGCCGTAAGACCTGACATCGTTCCGGCTCTAGGATGCCACCAGCCGAGGTTAGAGGTTAGATGATGGATTTATGAGATTATTGCCAGGTTTCAGATGAGCCACCCTCGTTAATATGATGCCCCAGGTGGTCCTCTATCAGAATCAGGTGAGTAATCTCGGGGCCCTCTCAAACATGAAAACACCCCTTGGCTCCTGGACCATTAGAAGTCTCTATTTCAGCCAATTCACAATGACATGATACTTACAGATATTCTTTAAAAATCACATATTAGACACAACTTACTACAAAACATAAACATATGATACGCATTGCTAGATTAATCATTACTGAAAATGAGAGAGAGAGAGAGATAGAGAGAGAGAAAGAGATAAATAAAGCGTCAACAAGAGAACGAGAAGAGAAAGTTTGGCAGTGCGAAAAGATGAAAGAGGAAGAGAAGGGAGGAAGGAGGGGAGAGAGCAAGAGGTGACGGGGAATAATGAAGACTAGCAGACAACCTCATAGCGTCTGACGGGTAACTATACTGACTGTCTGTCTGCCTGTCTATCTGCCTGCCTGTCTATCTGCCTGCCTGTCTATCTATCTGCCTGCATGTTTGTCTATCTGTCAGTTTGCCTGCCTGTCTGTCTGTCTGTCTGCCTGTCTGTCTGTCTGTTTGCCTGTCTGTCTATCTGCCTGCCTGCCTGTCTGGCTGCCTGTCTGTCTGTCTATCTGCCTGCCTGTCTGTCTTTCTGTCTGTTTGCCTGTCTGTCTATCTGCCTGCCTGCCTGTCTGCCTGTCTGTCTATCTGCCTGCCTGTCTGTCTTTCTGTCTGTCTGTCTATCTGCCTGCCTGTCTGTCTATCTGCCTGCCTGTCTGTCTATCTGACTGCCTGTCTTAAATCTCAATAATCAGTAAAAAAAAAAAAAATACATCCAGGCACATCACATCCTCTCACATAAAATCACTAATAGGATACAAAGAAACAATGATAATAATAATGACAATGATGATGAGAGAGAGAGAGAGAGGAGAGAGATGATAGATGAGAGAAGAGAAGAGAGAGAGAGAGAGAGAGAGAGAGAGGAGAGAGAGAGAGAGAGAGGAGAGAGAAAAGAGAAGAGAGGATAGATAGAGGAGAGAGAGAGAGAGAGAGAGAGAGAGAGGATGAGAGGAGAGAGGAGAGAGAGGGAGGAGAGGAGGGAGAGAGAGGAGAGGAGAGAGAGAGAGAGAGGAGAGAGAGAGAGAGAGAGAGAGAGAGAGAGAGTTATACAGCTTGTTCAAAGGGCACAGTGAATGGGTAATGTTATGCATTCTAGAACCATTGTGTGGGTGGGTGGGGGGTGGGTGGGGGGGGAGGGGGAAGCGAGGACCCACAGTGACAATACCCGCTCATAGGTGTCATCCGGGTACCCACTCACTCGCTCTCGGCTTATGAGGAAGGAAATGGTAGGTATTAACACGCCCCTTTTCCATTACCCATTTCCTTTTCCCATTATTTTTCCTATTTTAATGGTATATAAGGTCTTTACCACCTCTGTTACTTTCTTTTATAACTATAGCTTTTTTTCATACTGTTTTTGGTGAAATGTTGAAAAATTGATGTTTTTTAAAGTGAAATGGTCTATAATTCCTTACCACCTCTGTTTATTTTATTTTTTTATCACTTTTTTTATACTGTTTTTGGTTTGTTTCTTGGTTTTTTGAGTACCTGTGACGTATTTTTAACCTTATTCACACCTTAATTAAGACTTACCTGGTCTTCACTTCCACCTGGGCTCATAGACACGTACCTGGGCCCATATACAGGTACACAAAATATATAGCATCTATTCGTCTTCATTATCTTCATTGTTTTCACGCCAATGTCTCTGTTTTGTATATTTCCGGTATTTACAATTTCCTCCCTACAAACCTTCCCTTTCTCCCTTCTCTTTTAACTTCCTTCCTCATAATTATCTGTCTGTCTGCCTTCCTCATAACTATCTGTCTGTCTGCCTTCCTCATAATTATCTGTCTATCTGCCTTCCTTTATATCCTCCTCTACATCTTTTCCTTTTCTCTTACTCTATGTCTTTACTTAATATTCCTCTCCTCTCCTTCCTTCTCTTATTATTCCTCTCTATATACTTCTCCTTCTTAGTGCCATCTTTTCCTATTTTCTTACTTTATCGCTTCACTTCCTCTTAAAACTCCTCGTTGCTATGTATGTAATGTTCCTCTATTTCTGCTTTCCTCATCCTTCTTCCACTCCATATGGTCACACACAAACACACACACACACACACAAACACACACACACACACACACACAAACACACACACACACACACACACACACACACAGCTGTCTTTACCATCACCACTACAATCAAACACACTATATTTTTTTACCTCCCAAACTTCTTACTTCTCCTACTCCTTACTCCACTCACAATACCAACCACTTCTTCTCCTTCCTCTTCCTCCTCCTCCTCCTCCTCCTCCTCCTATTACTGTCTTCTTACCTCCCTCCCCCCTCCTTTATAAACGTCTGCACCTTTCTCCAATCTCCTCTTCCTCCTCCTCCTGCAGTCATATTTTCCTCCCTCGCTCCCCGTCACTTACCATTGTCGACAAGAATCTCTCCTACACTGAATCAAGTTTTATATTCAATTTTTTCAATAGAAAATACAAAAAAATGTGTTTTTTCTTTTCCACATATTGAGATTTATTATATAAGTAGAATTTTCAAGATCAGAAATAGGGTTTTCTAATCATTGTAACTGAAAATTAACTCCAGATTACCCGCCAGGGTGGCGCGGTTGGTAGAGTCACGGACTCTGGTGCAGAGTCCCTGCATTCGGTCAGCGGTTCGAGCCCACCAAGCTCGTCCTGGCGTGGTGGCGCTTTGTATAGTCAATAACCTTGTAGTTGGTACTTGCAAAGTGTCTAGATAGGATCAAAGTATCTTATCTTATGACTCCAGATTCGTGTTCAGCATGCCCGAAAACTGCTAGGAACAAATTTTCAAGCAAATCTATTTTTCAAAAAATATTGCAAATTTTGCAAGGTTTGCAATATTTTTTGAAAAATAGATTTGTTGAAAAAATTTTCCTAGCAGTTTCCGGGCATGCTAAACACGAATCTGGAGTCAGTTCTCAGTTACAATGAATAGCAATCCCCATTTCAGCCAATTCACAATTACATGATACTTCCAGATATTCTTTAAAAATCACAAATTATACAAAACTTACTACAAGACATAACAATATGATAGGCATTGCTAGATTAATCATTACTTCAACACAACGATCAGTATTAGTATTTTCAGTGTCAGTATTAGTGTTTTCAAGATCAGATGCAAGACTTGTGATGCTGCAAATGAAGTAATAAAAAAGTAGAGCTATATCTAGGAAACTATAGTCCATGCAATAATTTGACTATAAAATATACAACCCATTCAATAAACTGTCTAAAAACTATAGTCTATATAAAAAACTGTCAAAAATCAATACAGTCCATACAATAAACAATCCAAACACACACAGACACAATCCAAAATGCTTCCCAGGTATCTATAGAAAAAAAGGAAACTCCAAAACGACCACAAGAAAAAAACGAAAAGATCTGATGGTCCAACATTTCGTACCATTTTCCCACGATGGAGAAGAGGATCAGAGAGAGAGATAGAGAGAGAGGAGGAGGAGAGGGAGGGAGGGAGGGAGAGAGAGGGAGAGAGAGGGAGAAGGGAGAGAGGGATCGTGAATTACCGTTTGCTTAATGGTATCAAGAAAGAGGACAGCCTTGAAGGAAACCCGTTTTTGAGAGCACAATAAGAGTTACGGTGCTAGGGAGGGGCAGGGGGAAGGGGGAAGGGGGGAATGGGGAAGGGGGAAGGGGGGAATGGGGAAGGGGGAAGGGGGGAATGGGGGAGGGGAGAAAGGGTAGGGGTGGGTGTGGTGACAAGTGCACTGTGGTTTGTGTATGTGGTAGGCGCTGAACATAAGAACATTAGAACATAAGAAAATAAGGAAGCTACACTCTTAGAAAAGAAGGTAGGAAAAGGGTAGAAAAAGGGTGTTTGTAGTGATGAAATACTGCTACCCTTTTTCTACCCTTACAAATATACCCTTTCGGATCGACGCAAATATACCCTTTTCCAGCCCTCTCGTCTAAAAAGGGTAGATAAAGGGTAGATGAAGGGTATAATCGGCAGCATCTACCCTCCAGCCTGGACATAGGGCTTAAAAAGGGTAGTGATGGTGCGATGTAACAATTCTACCCTTAATGTACCCCCATTTCTGAGAGTGTACAAGAGGCCATGAAACCTACACGAGATGGTTCCTGAAGGGGCAGGAGAGGAAAAGGAGAGACAAATTAAGATAGAAGGATGAGGAGAGGAGGAAAGGAGAGGAAAGTTAAGATAGGAGGTATAGGAAGGAGGATTTTAAGAAAGGTATAGTGATGTAAGATAATGAAGGGAGGTAGGAGTAGGGTAGTAAGGGGGTGGATAAAGTGTGATAAGGATTGTGAGGTGCATTAGGGAGGTTAAGCCCTACACACCATCACACAACAACACCAAACATAAAAATAAATTAAGCAGATCCAAAAGCCCAAATCCAACAAAAATATACCAAAGTCAGCCAAAATACAAGAAGCTAAGGCAGACAAAAAAATCTTTACCCCCAAAAAAAGTTAGAGCGAGATAAACAGAGGAGGAAGGAAGGAGAGAAAGAGGAGAGGAGAGGGATGAAGAAGGGAGGGAGAGAGGATGAGAAGGGGTGAGTGAAAGGGATGAGAGATAGAGGATTAGGAGGTGAATAGAAGAGAGAAAACGAGAGACAAGCAAGAGAGACACAAGACAGAAGATGAGAGAAAAGATAAAGCAAGAGAGAAAGACGAATAAGAAAAAATGCAAGAAGAGAAGAGCAAGGGAGAAGAAGAAGATGACCAAGAAGAGTAGAGAGACCAGCAGAGAGAGAGAGAGAGAGAGAGGAGAGGAGAGAGAGAGAGAGAGAGAAGAGAGAGGAGAAAGAAGAAGAGAGAAGAGAGAGAAGAGAGAGAGAGAGAGAGAGAGAGAGAGAGAGAGAGAGAGAGAGAGAGTATTGATTCCTGACAGGCGTTACATCAACACGAAGAAACAAAACATAAAAGAAACTAAAAGAAACAAAACCGCGTCTTTTGTTGACTATCGATACACTTTATCAATGCCCTTCTTTTCTGCCTCAAAAAAAAAGGAGGAAGAGGAAGACCAGAAGAAGAAGAAGAAGAAGAAGAAGAAGGTGATGAATAGGAAAGAATAATAAAGATAAATAAAAGTAAATAAAAATAAAAATAAATTAATAAAAATGATAGTTATTATATTCTCATAAGTCTAATGACCTCATAACGACCAGTAATCAATAACTTTCCAATATTCGTGTCGACAAAATAAATTAGTTTGTCGCCATTTTGATTCCACTCTTAAGGATACACTGTCTATTTTATTACCTATTTTATTATTTACTACTTATTTTATTCTTTATCATTTTTTCTACCTATTTATTAACTATTTTACTACCTATTTTTGTATTCTCATATGTATTCTCTCTCTCTCTCTCTCTCTCTCTCTCTATTTTCTGTTTTCTCTTTCCTTTGTTTTATCTTCTCTTGTTTTGTCTTTGCTTCAGTCTGTTTGTTTGTTTGTTTCAGTCTGTTTGTTTATTTGTCTGTGGCCTTCTTTGTGTCTCTATCTCTCTTTATCTCTTCTTATTTCTCCCTCCTTCCTTCCTACTTCTCTTTACTCTTTGTTTCCCTTATTTATTCACTTCTCTTTCTCCTTCTTATTCGTATTCCTTCTTCCGCATGCTTCAGATTTTTCATTTTCTCATATGCATAGTCAGTCATCGTTTCTTATTATTTATGCATTCCTTTTCCTCTTATCCTAATTCTTATCCAATGTTTGCTTTCTTACATATCATTGTAGTCATGATTTATACATGCATATCAACGCCTTTTTAACATTCATGCTCATGTCATATTCAATCATTCAGTCATTCTATATGCATCTATTTTTGCTCCTTTTCCTCTTTTTCTCCTGTTTATTTACATCCAACCCACTTAACCGTTCACTCTTCCTCCTTTTTCTCTTCTATTTTCTCTTATATTTAGTACTTTTTCTCTTCTTCTGTTGTTTATTTACTTTCAACCCCTTTACCGTTCTCTCTTTAATGTCCTCTTCTTCCTCCTCCTCCTCCTTCTCCCCACTCCACGCACTCTTCGTTTATCTTGTCTTTCCACAGAGTCAACACAACGCAAGGTCTTCAGTCGCTTCTCGTCGCATCATTCCGCGTTTCTTGTAGCCTCTCTCAGATGTTACTTTTTTTTATACCTTTTTTTATCATCTTCAACCTTCTCTGGATGACTCTTACTTGTGACTTTAAAATGGTACAGCTGTTAGTTTGGTGGATGAATCTCTCTCTCTCTCTCTCTCTCTCTCTCTCTCTCTCTTTCTCTCTTAAAAGTGCAATAACCGAATTTTTCTTCTGCTTTTGCTTAGAACGAGTCTTTTTTTCGACATTTTCCTTTTCTTCGCCTTTCAAAACTCATCATTCAGTCCTATAAGAGTACATCATTACTTAAACTCTATTCTTCTATTACACTCTTTCTTTAACTATATCAGATCAATGCTATAAGATTTCTAAACCTCCGCCTTGAATACAAAAGAATCCAATCCCTTTTGATGCACCGCAGTGAATAAGAAGAAGGCGCTAAGGATCATGCAACACGCACTATCGGATTCCTCTAAACATGATGTGATTTCTTATAATACCTATGATTGCGGTTGTACAGATTGACGCTGTTCCCACCCCGCGAGTTAATGTTGTAATCTGAGACAACGCTTCTTATTGTGTTTCTTATTAATAACTTCCTGTTGTGTGAGGGAGAAGAAGATGATGCGGTAATTGACATGGAAAAAAGTAATAGAGTATATGTAATAGGGTTTTATAGATGATTAGAAGGGAGATAAAATAAAACTTGTAAGCTGGGACTAGTTTTGCTATTATTTTACGCTCGCACTTCATTATTTGTGTGTGTGTGTGTGTGTGTGTGTGTGTGTGTGTGTAAGTAAGTAAGTAAATAAGTTTGCTGTAAAGTGTGTGTGTTGTGTAAGTAAATTATTTTATAGACGATCAGATGAGGAAAAAAATAAAAATAAATAAAACTTGAGAGCTGGTAGATTTTTTTTTTTTTTTTTTTGTGTGTGTGTGTGTGTGTGTGTGTGTGTGTGTGTGTGTGTGTGTGTGTGTGTGCAAGGGAGGAGGGTATTAAGAAGGAAGGTAGACAAGGAGACAGATAAATCGCCTCTCTACGTGTTCGTATTTTTTTGTTCCCTTAAGTGGCGAGAGGACAAGGACAAGTTTTTTTTGGACCATCCTCAATTTCTCTCCTCCCTGCAGACATGGGTTTCATCTTCCGCATTGGAGTGTTAAGGTGTTGCCCACTAACCAATTACCTCCAATTATCCTCCACTTAGCAATTAACAGACAGGCTCCTTCCCTCCACAGAAACCCTAATTGGATGAGAAATATGACCTGTTCAATGAGAGAAGTAAAAAGTAGTGAGGAAAGTAGTAAAGTCAGGTTAGGAGGTCACGATTTTGTCATTCCAATGTATTTTATTGCTTTATAATTATCGTCTTATTATTAACGTGAGAATTCCTTTAGGTGTTAAGGCTGTATTGCAAGACACGCTACCACCAATAGAAGTAGTAGTAGTAGCAGTGGTAGTAGTAGTAGTATAGTAGTAGTAGTAGTAGTAGTAGTAGTAGTAGTAGTAGTAGTAGTAGTAGTAGTGGTGGTGTTACAGTGTAGTATGATAAGCAAATCTTTATTCTTTCACGTCATTTTCTTTTATACACAGCTAACAATTGTGGTTTTTGAACGAGCCACGTGTCTTGGTGAATCTGAAGGAAAAAGATAGACGCTCCAACACACCTCAGATAATCGAGTTAATGTTATTCAGCTCACGTGAACGAGGGAGAAGCGTGAGAAAAAAGTGAGCTGTAACCAACCCGCCTCTCTCTCTCTCTCTCTCTCTCTCTCTCTCTCTCTCTCTCTCTCTCTCTCTCTCTTCCTTCTCTCCTCCAAGGACATTACGTTCTGGACGAAAATTTGACACGTGTTGAGTTTTACGGTTCAGGTGAAGATGATTACAGGTAGCTCATTGTGGCGGTGACAGTGGTAATGAAGAGTCGTTGGTGTGTCTGTGGCGAGAGATTTGATAGTGGTGACGGTGGTAGTGGTGATGGGTGGTGAAAAGTGGTAGTGGTGGTAGTGGTGATTGCGAATATTTGGTGTGACTGTGGCGAGAAATTTGATAGTGGTGACGGTGGTTAGGTATCGTAGTGGTGGTTGTGGTGGTGATGGTGGTGATGAAGAATAGTTGGTGGTACTGTGGCGAGAGATTTGATGGTGGTGATGGTGGTGGTGAGGTGTGTTAGTGGTGATAGTGGTGATGAAGAATCGTTGGTGTGACTGTGACGAGAGATGTGATAGTGGTGATGGTGGTAGTGGTGAAGGTGGTAATGTTGCGTCTGGTGAGTGTGACGGGGAAGTTCTGTCGTGTGTGGTGAATGATGATCATGGTGTAATAGGACAAGATTAATGACCCATCGTTACTGACAGTGAACACGGAGCCGTAAAAGATAAAAAACAGGAAGATGGAACAGAAGAGAACGAGGAGGAAAGAAAGCAGAACGATATGATATGATACTTGGATCTAACTCAACAATTTGCACGTACTAATACCGAGATTTTAAACGATACAAATTGACACAAAGCCAGAATGAACACAAGTGACGATAAATAGAGAAGAAAAAAAAGATTGCAAATGAAAGAAAAACAACAGTAGTAATGAAAAAAATTAACTAATATATAAAAAACAAGATACATCATTATGAATGGATCGATAATTAGTGATAGCCTTGATGTGATAAATGATACTTAGATCACGAAAGAATGGGTGATTAGGAAATACTATTAGACTAAAATATAAGTGTGATTGTGGAATAGATAGTCCAGTAGTGTAGATTGTGTGGGTGATGGTGATTGTGTGGGTGATGGTGGTGATGATGGTGGTTGTAGTGGTGATTGTGGTTGTGATGGTGATTGTGGTGATGATGGTGATTGTGTGGGTGATGGTGATTGTGGTGGTGATGGTGATTGTGGTTGTGATGGTGATTGTGTAGGTGATGGTGGTGATTGTGGTTGTGATGGTGGTGGTTATGGTGATTGTGTGGGTGATGGTGATTGTGTGGGTGATGATGATTGTATGGGTGATGGTGGTGATGATGGTGATTGTGTGGGTGGTGGCCTGATGGTGGTGATGATGGTGATTGTGATTGTATGGGTGATGGTGATTGTGTGGGTGATGGTGATTGTGGTTGTGATGATGGTGATTGTGGTTGTGGTGATTGTGGTTGTGATGGTGATTGTGGTTGTGATGGTGATTGTGGTTGTGATGGTGGTGATTGTGTGGGTGATGGCGATTGTGTGGGTGATGGTGATTGTGTGGGTGATGGTGATTGTGGTGGTGATGGTGATTGTGGTGATGATGGTGATTGTATGGGTGATGGTGGTGATGATGGTGGTTGTGGTTGTGATGGTGATTGTGTGGGTGAGGGTGGTGATTGTGGTGATTGTGTGGGTGATGGTGGTGATGATGGTGGTGATTGTGGTGGTGATATAACCTTGCTGAAGTCTCTTGAGTGAAAACTTGTAGAAAATATTTTGAGTTATACGAGTAAAGCGATTCTGAGCCTCACTATTAAGATTATATGAATTAATATGAAACACACACACACATACATACATACATAAAATAGCCCAACGATCTGTATGTACTGTACGTATAGATAAACATGTGTACGTGATTCTATGTGCGTTTCTACAACTACACGACATAGAAACCCAGAAACATCCATCACAAATTTCAAAAACTCGAAAAGTCAAATAAAAAACAAAAACGATATCATCACAAACACTAAAAAAGAGACAAATAAATATAGAAACTGAGCCAAAAAAAAAACTGATGGAAAATTTGGTTCTACACGAATTTTCAAGTCAGAATTTACGTAACATTACCTAAAGGAACGCCTGGATACTTAAAGCCACGGTGCCACGTAATGCAAGGCAGCGTGAGGAGGGAATTACCGTCAGTCGAGGAGGAGCACGCGAGGGGGACGGTTGTGCGATCCGCGAAGGGAGATGAAGGAGATGGGTTTCTTTATTTGGGGTGCAGTCAGTTCGTACACAAGTTGTTTCGTACACCAGTAGATTCGTACACCAAAATGTTGTTTCGTAGTCTATATGAAACCATAGTCGTTTCGTACACTCACCTCAGAGTTGAACTTGACTACTAGAGTTACGAAACGACACCAAGTATGTACGAAAAACTCAATATCAGTGTACGAAACAACTAACCAAACCTGGGTACGAAACAACTTGTGTACGAAACTCCCTGCAACCCTTTATTTCCGCTATAAAACAACTCTCTCTCTTTCATCAATATAATCACGAACACCTCTTCTCTCTCTCTCTCTCTCTCTCTTATTCCACTTCTGACTACCAATTACTGACACAAATAAGAGGCAAAAAGAAGTACTTGATAATTGAAGGATGTGAAGGGAGAGAGAGAGAGAGAGAGAGAGAGAGAGAGAGAGAGAGAGAGAGAGAGAGAGAGAGAGAGAGAGAGAGAGAGAGAGAGAGAGAGAGAGAGAGAGAGAGAGAAAGAGAATGAGAGATAGATAGATAGATAGATAGATAGAGAGAGAGAGAGATAGAGAGAAAGAGAGAGAGAGAGACAGAGAGGGAGAGAGAGAAACAGAGAGAGAGACAGAGAGAGAGAGAGAGAGAGAGAGAGAGAGAGAGAGAGAGAGAGAGAGAGAGAGAGGGGAAAGAGAAGGGAATGACATAGAGAAATAGACAGGGAGGAGAAAGGAGAGATGGGAAGCGAATATCAATGAAGGCAGCGAACAGACAAAATGATTAGAAATGAAAATGAAGACAACACCAACTACAATGATGACAATGATGATGATGATGATGATGATGATGATGATGATAAGTAGAAAAATGCACTTCTAACATTTTTTTCACATCATTATAGTCAATCAGGTAACATTAGTCATTTATTTCACATTACTTCAGGAAAATGTTGACAATGTTAAGTGAGAAGAACATTTTATAAGACCCTAAATCTCTTTCACATTAATTAATATCACACGAAAATGTTGAAAATGTTGCTAAAAAAACATTAAAAGACTTCATATTCATCGTTCAAATATTCTTAACCCAGAAAAAAAACCTGTCGTAATATATATACTCATACAAAAAAGTCATTCGTAAAATAATAACTCTTGACTTCATGACCTAAATTGCGTGTAATAGATTCGTGTCACAATTCCGTCACCCTTGTTTATATTCTCTCCATCTTATTCATCATCTTGCATCGTAACAAAATAGGATGTGCAACGAGGTCTTAGTTTCCAGAATGTTACGGTCGACTTCCCTTTTCCCATCACCTGAGGAAGTTTGAGACGACCGAGGCGTGACGCAAAAAAGAGGAAAAGAAGATAAATAAAGGAAAAAGAAAGAAAAGATGAAGGGAAAATGAAGGAGAAACAATTAAAGAGAAGGAAAGGGAGAGAAAGGAAGAAAGGAGAAAGGAAGGAGAAAAGGAGAATAGGAAAGGGAGAGAAAGGAAGAAAGGAGGGAGAAAAGGAGAAAAGGGAAGGGAGAGAAAGGAGAAAAGGAAAGGGAGAGAAAGTAAGAAAGGAAGGAGAAAAGGAGAATAGGAAAGGGAGAGAAAGGAAAAGGAAAAGAAAGGAGAGAAGTAGAAAGGAAAAAGGAGGAGAAAAGGAGAAAAGAAGGAGAGAAAGGAAAAAAAAAAAGGGAAAGGAGAAGAAGAGAAAAGAAAGGAGAGAAAGTAAAAAGGAGAAAAGGAAAGGGAGAGAAAGTAAGGAGAAAAGGAGAAAAGGAAAGGGAGAGAAAGTAAGAAAGGAAGGAGAAAAGGAGACTAGGAAAGGGAGAGAAAGTAAGAAAGGAAGGAGAAAAGGAGAAAGGGGAAGAGAGAGGTTAGCAGAAAGGAGGAGGACCCGGGTGCTAATAAAAATAGTCAGGATAATCAGGTTTTTGTGGCCGCTCTTCAGGTGTGACAACAGGTGTGGCCGCTAATGAATGACAGGTGGAAAAAAGTCAGACAGGTAAAAAGAAGTATAAAAAGGTTAATCGTCTTCATTCAGGTTGACGGGACCGAAAAGTTACGATCGGAAACCAAACGAAAAGATAATAAATATGAAACGGAAATTATTCTTTGTAAACTTTTAAGACTATACAATTAAGTGACCGTAACGTAATGCATCTTATTACTACTAAGGTTTATTATTCACTACTTTCATCCTCATCTTCCTCTTCCTGCATTTTTAACCCTCTCGCTGACGACTTACAAATGTGGGGGCTACTATAGAGTGCGGTTTACATCAGGGTCTGTAGTCTACGGTCCCCTAACGTGCGGTCTACAAAGATCCCGCCTGACCTGACCTGACTACTACTGACTACCTGACTGACTAAATACAGCTTTAACGTGCGGTCTACAAAGATCCCGCCTGACCTGACCTGACTACTACTGACTACCTGACTGACTAAATACAGCTTTAATGTGCATTCTAACAAGTCCACACCTGACCTGACATTACCTGACCTGAGTACTGTTACCTGTGTCTGTTACTCACTTCAAGTTTGTTAAGTTTATCCACTCATTTGTGAATTATTGTCTTGATAATAAATAAATCAATCGAATCAAACTGAAAATTGTCTTAAATATTCACTCATTTAGGAGAGTTTGTGCTTTATAAAGTGACGATGATTTATGGGACAGACAATCAAAGGAAAGAAAGCAGAAAATAAGTCAACTACCGTAGATAACACTATAGTCGCCAGTCACTCGCCACTGCACTAATGTCGCCAGGCACAATATATTACGAATTTTAGCATCACTACAGACTATTATGTGCCACTGAAGACATGTAGTGTGATGTACATGACATGAACTACTGTGCATGCCTCTTCAGTGGCACATACAAGTCTGTAGTGATGCTAAAATTCGTAATATATTGTGCCTGGCGACATTAGTGCAGTGGCGAGTGACTGGCGACTATAGTGTTATCTACGGTAAGAGGAAGGAAAATAAGAATATAGAGTCAACTAAAACCTTTAAAAACCACAAGAAAAACAAAATAAAAAGCAACATAAAAAAGGCTTTGATGACAATGATATATGAAAATGATAAAAAAAAATTATAAAAAAAAGTAGTCAGCTAAAGCCTTTACAAAAACCCTCAAGAAAAATATTAAAAAGATAACAAAAAATATGAAAAAAACAAAATAAAAAGCACACAAAAAAAGCTCCTATTCAAGATGCACAAATAAACACCTTCTCTATCGACACCCGAGAGAGAGGAGCTTCTGTGTGCCCTATAGTCTATTTTTTTTATTATGGTCAAAATGCAGTAAGGAAGCCACGCCCCCTGCCTCCCCTTCTATTCTACGGGGCAGCTGATTGGTGAATTCCTTATATAATCACTACCAATCACAATATCTTCACTACTTAACAACGGCGTGACCACAAGACAGAGCAATCTTCACTACAGAGGGATTTTTTATTTTGTCACCCTCTGTAGTGAAGATTGCTCTGTCCAGTGGTCACGCGCTGTTAAGTAGTGAAGATATTGTGATTGGTAGTGATGATACGAGGAATGCACCAATCAGCTGCCCCGTAGAATAGAAGGGGAGGCAGGGGGCGTGGCTCCCTTAGTGCATTTTGACCATAATAAAAAAAATAGACTATAGTCGACATCCGAGGGAGTGACATGCGAGGCGACGAGGCGACATTCGACACACTGACACACTCGCCTTGCGGTCACACTCGACATTTTGAGAGGGAGAGAGACGACGATTTTGGCCCAACAGCGAACCAGAAGGCGACTGATGATACTTATTAAATCTCTCTCTCTCTCTCCAGAACATCAAAATTTAACCTACACTTCTTTTTATCTCTGGTCTCTCTCACACAAGAAGACCAAAATTTAAACAAAAAAGAAAAAGCCACTGAATAGATATCCAAAATAAAACAAACTTGAAAACTTCTAAAAATCTGACCAAACATTCAACATTTAACTCTTCTAACATCAAAATTAACCTTCTTTATCAACAACCACAACATAAAAAACAACTATGAACTCAAAACAAACACATTAAATGGATAAATGCGAACCTTTCTACAAGATGCCGTAAAAAGGTAACTAAATAAAAACTAACTTCCAAGCAGGTAGAGAGGAAGGAGGAGGAGGAAGGGAAGGGCAAAGAGGAGGAGGAGAGGACGAGGAGTAGGACAGTGAGGAGAGGAGGAGGAGGAGGACTGTAAGGAGAGGAGGAAGAGGAGGAGGAGGAGGACAGTGGGGAGAGGAGGAGGAGAAGGAGGAGGAGGAGGAGGACAGTGAGGAGAGGAGGAGGGAAGGACGTATGCTATTTGCCTCGGGGTTTGGGACTCCCTCATCCCAAACACACACACGCACGCAGCACACACACACACACACCGCTTATTTCCTGCTCTTGGTCCTCTGTTATGTCCTACCTTTTAAAGAATGTACGGAGCATTACATCACTTGGGTTGGTCTATTCTCTCTCTCTTACCCTCCCCCCCCTTTCTCTCTCTCTTACCCCCTCTCTCTCTCTCCCACTTCCTCAGCCCACCTTCCCCCGCAGGTTAAATCTTTCACACGCATCGCCTCGCCTGTGCATCCGGGAGTGTTACGAGACCAATTACCTGAAGGTGACTGTGTCCTGGGTGTTTACAGCAGCCCTAAGGAACGCCACCTCATCCTTAGCACACACCACGTATATCTACCCTCTACTTCTCTACCTATGATTACCTCTCTACCTCTCCTTCTCTACCCACGATTACCTATCTACCTCTCCTTCTCTACTTATTGTTCTTTAAAGAGACTAGACTTAAACTTAAAAGCTACCTAAGAAACTACTTTAAAGACTAGACTAGGATAGGAATGAAAGGTGGATCTGTGTGTGTGTGTGTACATGTGTGTATTATAGAAACTTCTGATGGTTTTTGTAGATTCCATATGTCTACATTACGATTTTCTTTTTTCCACTTAGTTCGTCTTCTATCACGTCATCGTTCAGACATTGCCTCACTTTTCATCACTTTCTTTCCGACCTTACATCGCATTTCCTATTCATTCCTTACCACATACATTTTACCTCACTTCATACAACAATCTTTCCACTGGTAGAAAAACACACTAAAAACTATTTGAAGCATAATGATCAGCAACTGCTGCAAGCTTATTTTTTACGACACCAAACACCTGATGAGTGAGTGGACAGGTAAGATAGAAATTGATTGGACAGGTAACTAAGGTAGCGAATCGAAGACCTTCACTGCTCGCTGGAGAAACTAGGCGAAGAGGTGTGATAGGAGAGACCAAGGACATAACAATCGATCTTTCTATTAGCTCAAAAAATATATTTGAATAATTTTACTCATCGTATACATAAAGAGACATTACGAACCTGCTTTCTAATGGGTAAAAAAAAAAAATAGCATCATTTTACTCCCCGTTTGCATAGGAAGACTGGCTATAAGGTTAAGTTATGAGGAGGGATTTGATGTGTAAGGCAGAAAAAGAGGAGAAGGAAGAGGAAAGAAGAGAAAGAAACTAAAAGACAGAATAAGAGAAGACAACTAACTAAAGACCCAGACAGCAAGAAGAAACACGTCAGAGAGTGCCGATGAAAAAGGCCAGACTTCCGACCCACAACTGAACTGAAGGCATAAGATACGTGCAAACTTAGGCAGAGATACAAGATTGAGAAATATGATAGTTTTTCCCTCTTCCTCCCCTTATAAGCATCATTTTACTCTCCGTATGCATAGGAGCACTGGCTATTATGTTATGTTATGATGAGAGCTATGATTGGTACGGCCTGGCTATTAGGTTATGTTATGATGAGAGCTATGATTGGTACGGCCTGGCTATTAGGTTATGTTATGATGAGAGCTATGATTGGTACTTAAGGCTTATGACACATACACTTGGGTCCAGATACAAGATTAAGAAAGATAAATATAATAGTTTTCCCCTTACTCTGGACTCCCCATTTACTTTTTAGCCATGATTATTTTCCCTTTTCTCTCGTCTATGAAGAGTTATGAGAATTATATAGACAGTGAGGCTGAAAACAGGCTATTTCGAGTCCAGATATAAGATTTTCGATAAGGGTGTGTTATGAGAAGAAACTTTTAGAATTTGAGGCTAAAACTAGGCACAACTTTACGTCCCAAAAACAAGATTCTCTATTTTGTATATAAGAAAAAACATGAGACATTTGTGAGGCCATACTTTCACCTCACAATGCAAGGGATGCTTTTTTTTCTACTTTACATCATCAACAACAACAAGAGATCCAGGTAAGGCCAGGCAACCCCACCAAGAGGTTCATAACTCCTCATAACCTCGCCTACGTGAGATTGAGATCAGGTGAAGTGGAGAGTTTAAATCCCCAAGACGCTTCCTCGCCAGTCTTAACGTGGCACACACAACTTAGTAATTGTTTCCTTTAAGAGAATATTTACTGTATTTTTTTACTTCTCTCAAGATACAGAAGCTCCCTGAGAGAATATTTACTGTATTTTCTTACTTCTCTCAAGATACAGAAGCTCCTTGAGAGAATATTTACTATATTTGCTCTCTACTCTTAGGATACAGAAGCTCCTTGAGAGAATAGTTACTGTATTTTCTCTCTACTCTCAAGATACAGAAGCTCCTTGAGAGAATATTTACTGTATTTTCTTACTTCTCTCAAGATAAAGAAGCTCCTTGCGAGAATAGTTACTATATTTTCTCTCTACTCTCAGAATACAGAAGCTCCTTGAGAGAATAGTTACTATATTTTCTCTCTACTCTCAGAATACAGAAGCTCCCTGAGAGAATATTTACTGTATTTTCTCTCTACTCTCAAGATACAGAAGCTCCTTGAGAGAATAGTTACTATATTTTCTCTCTACTCTCAGAATACAGAAGCTCCTTGAGAGAATAGTTACTGTATTTTCTCTCTACTCTCAAGATACAGAAGCTCCTTGAGAGAATAGTTACTGTATTTTCTTACTTCTCTTATATTCCAGTAGCTCTTAATATAACTAGATGAGTATTAACCACCTCATCCTGACACACGCATCAATCTCAGCCCTGCAAACACTCTTGAAGCTATGCGTTTGTAGCCTTTAATTCAAACTTTTCGATCATTACGGTGACCAAAAATCAGATATAGAAGAAAGTTAAGCCTCCATCACTTACTTAAAAGATAGTTAAGTGATTGTATTTCTTCGGATTAGTATTTCACAGTTTGATGGGGGTTTTTAAGGGTAAGATATTGTGGAGTTCTCTATCATTAGTTTGTTTATTTATGTATTTAACTCAGAAAACGTTTTGGCTCACATGTTTTTTCCTTCTTTTCTTTCTCTCTCTAGTGAATTAGAAGTAATAGAGGATATTTTGGGTATACCTTATTAGGCACGTTTTTTAGTGATCGTAACTATGTATACCTTTTACAAAACACACACACACACACACACACACACACACACACAACACGGAGCACTGACTATCAAGAAAACCAAAAACGACATACAACCAAATCCCACACGACAGATCGAGAAAATCACCCACACGGCAAGCAATTTATGGGGACTTTGCCATTTTTTTCAAGCACACTTTTTCTCATCACCTGTTTTCCTTCATTCATTCCCCTATTTGTCCTGGAGAGATAAATAACAAGAACAAGAACACTCACCAGATAAAAGAGACGGGAGAGTAAGATCACAATTGGAGTTTCACGAAGGCTATGCGCATGATTCCTCGCAAACAGTGTCGCGTATGTCACTACAATAACAGTTTGTTCAGCCACCAATCCAACACCAACACGCCACTACACCATTCCCAGCCAGGACACAACCTTTGTACAACTTCCTGGGTTAGTATTCCTTGATTTTTCGCTTTTTTTGCTATTTTTCCAGGTAGCAGCGCGTTCCAAAGATCCCAGAAGAGTAAGTAAGGGAGGCTTCCAGACCCCTTGAGAGAGAGCAACGCACAGATCCTACTCCCGCGGCGGCCAGGGAAGCACTAACCACCAGCTGTTGGGGAGAGCAGAGACAGGGCGAGGCTGCCGCACCCACCACCTCGCTCCGGATTGGTGGAGACACGCCTCCCCTCCCACATAGAGGTGAATCCGCCCTCGTGATTGGCTCAGCGAGTGGTCACAGG
>JACEEZ010012843.1:140000-145000 GCA_016584305.1 Chionoecetes opilio
CAGACACACACTGGAGGACATACGAGACGCATGTCAATCGTGTAACATTTCATCAACATACAGACCACCACACCACACCACACACCACACACACACACACACACACACACACACACACACACACACGAGTTAATATAGTAGAAGACAAGTAGAGTATAGACGAATAGTAGTAGTGATAGTAGTAGTAGTATATAGAGTAGAGAGTATAGTGGTAGTAAGTGTGTAAGTATATAGTGTAGTTAGTGTATAGTAGTAGATAAGTAAGTGTATATACAGTAGAGTAGTCAAGTAGTTTATAGTAGTAGTAGGTAGTAGTAGTAGTATAGTAGTAAGTAGTAGTAGAAGAAGAAGTAGTAATAGTAGTAGTGGTAGTAGTAGTAGTAGTAGTAGTAGTAGTAGTAGTAGTAGTAGTAGTAGTAGTAGTAGTGGTAGTAGTAGTAGTAGTAGTAGTAGTAGTAGTAGTAGTAGTAGTAGTAGTAGTAGTGGTAGTGGTAGTAGTAGTAGTAGTAGTAGTAGTAGTGGTAGTAGTAGTAGTAGTAGTAGTAGAGGTGGTAGAAATAGTGGTTATAAAAGTAACACTACAACTATAAACAGAAGCAATAATGATGATGTGATAAATGACAAGTGATAATAATGAGAAATAACAAATATAATAACAATGATAATAGTAATACTAATAAGAAAGAAGAACAGTGATAACAACAATACCACCACCACCACAACAACAACAACACATCCACCACCACCACCACAACAACAACAACAACAATAACAACAACAACAGCACCATCACCACCACCACAACAACAACAACAACAACAACCACACAACAAGCAATCACCACAACAACAACATGAGCAAGCGTGCCTTACAGGGGCTATCTCACCTGTTCCTGCCCACCTGTCCCGCCAAGGTGTCAGCGCCCCTCACGCCCCACGATGCCATCAGGACGCCTCTTACCTCCCTCCCTCCTTCCTTCCTTCCCTCCCTTCCTTCCCTCCTTCCCTTCTTCCTTCCCTCCTTCCCTCCTTCCCTCCCTTCCTACCTTCCTTCCCTCCTTCCCTCCCTCCCTCCTTCTTTCCTTCCTTCCCTTCCCTCTTTCCCTTCCCTCCCTCCCTTCCTTCCCTCCTTCCTTCCGTCCCTTCTTCCTTCCCTTCCTTCCCTCCTTCCCTTCTTCCTTCCCTCCTTCCCTTCCCTCCCTCTCTCTCTTACCTCCTGGCGGCGACACTGAAGAGGTGCCAAAAGGAGACAAAATGGACACTCATGGCTATCACGGTGCACCTTTATGAGGGAGAGAAGGAGGGTAAGAGGGAGGGAAGGAAGGAGGGAGGGAATGAGGGAAGGAGGGAAGGAGTGAGTGAGTAAATAAAGAATGTGCCAGACATCAGAGGTCATACGGCACTATGCAATGTTTCTTCTGTTTCCCACGACACACGGGCTTCCGGCAACGGACGGCCCCAGGGACAACACCGGCGCCATCTTCACGGGAGCCCCGACCCGGGACACCCTCAGCACAACCCCCGTGCCCGAGGTCTGTGCTGAGGGCGTCGTCGATCGGAGCTCCCGTGGAGGTGGCGCCGGGCAAGTCGCCGAGGCCGCTCGCCTCCAAAAACCCGTGCGCCACAAGAACCAAAAGAAACATTGCTGGAAATATTTCTGAATCGCAGATCGAAAATATTCCAAGGAGGGATAAGACAAGATTTTCATCCTATCTAGACACTTTGCAAGTACCAACTACAAGGTTATTGACTATACAAAGCGCCGCCACGTCAGCACGAACTAGGCGGACTCGAACCGCTGACCGAATGCGCAGGGACGCTACACATTGCAAGCTCACGTCTCTACCAACCTTGTCACCCTGACGGGCTCCAAGGAGGGAAGGAGAGAATGAGGGAAGGAGGGAAGGAGAGAAGGAGGGAAGGAAGACAGGAGAGAGGAAGGGAGGGAAGGAAGGAGGGAGCAGGGAAAGAAGGTGGGAAGGAAGGAAGGAAGGAAGGAAGGAAGGAAGGAAGGAAGGAAGGAAGGAAGGATATCAAATTTAGTGACTCATGTTAAGTGATGTTTGGGTTTTGTCTTTCCTGTGTATCATTTCTTTTTTTGGTGTGTGTGTGTGTGTGTGTGTGTGTGTGTGTGTGTGTGTGTGTGTGTGTGTGTGTGTGTGTGTGTGTGTGTGTGTGTGTGTGTGTGTGTGTGTGTGTGTGTGTGTGTGTGTGTGTGTGTGTGCGTTGGTCATTCGCTCGCTCTGGGAAATCCACAATATAAAAAACAGGACATTTATGACGATACCAAGGCTGAGTTTCTGACGTCATCAACAAGCTCTTCTCTCATTGGCTACAAACACTATGACGTCATCCACCTCTCGCCCATAGGAGACAGCGACATACCACATTCAGCATAAATAGTGTTTATACATCTAACATCAGGTGTGGACGGCGATTCCTAATTTCACGCAATATAATAAACATAGCTAATCGGGTGTTAGAAGTTTGTATCTAGCTTTTTTAATGGTGGTAATGATTAAGAATGACAACTTGACTATTATCACAGCCGCATGTTATAAATTGGGTGCCTTGGACTAGCTAACTAACCAGGCAATAACTAACTCATGCAGGTAATCAGATAACACATCCATAAACAAATGATACCTCGAAGCAATAGTCATAAAATGATTCTGTTAACCGCGAATGTTAGGACACTATAACCAGCAGCGAATGTTAGGACACTATAACCAGCAGACAGCGCGAATGTTAGGACACTATAACCTGTAGACAGCGGAATGTTAGGACACTATAACCAGAGACAGCGCGAATGTTAGGACACTATAACCTCAGACAGCGGAATGTTAGACACTATAAACCTGCAACAGCGCGAATGTTAGGACACTATAACCTGCAGACAGCGCGAATGTTAGGACACTATAACCTGCAGACAGCGCGGATGTTAGGACACTATAACCTGTAGACAGCGCGAATGTTAGGACACTATAACCAGCAGACAGCGCGAATGTTAAGACACTATAACCTGTAGACAGCGCGAATGTTAGGACACTATAACCAGCAGACAGCGCGAATGTTAGGACACTATAACCTGCAGACAGCGCGAATGTTAGGACACTATAACCAGCAGACAGCGCGAATGTTAGGACACTATAACCTGCAGACAGCGCGAATGTTAGGACACTATAACCTGTAGACAGCGCGAATGTTAAGACACTATAACCTGTAGACAGCACGAATGTTAGGACACTATAACCTGCAGACAGCGCGAATGTTAGGACACTATAACCTGTAGACAGCGCGAATGTTAGGACACTATAACCAGCAACGCGCAATGTAAGACACTATACTGTAGCAGCACGAATGTTAGGACACTATAACCAGCAGACAGCGCGAATGTTAGGACACTATAACCTGCAGACAGCGCGAATATTAGGACACTATAACCAGCAGACAGCGCGAATGTTAGGACACTATAACCAGCAGACAGCGTGAATGTTAGGACACTATAACCTGTAGACAGCGCGAATGTTAGGACACTATAACCTGTAGACAGCGCGAATGTTAGGACACTATAACCAGCAGACGGTGCGAATGTTAGGACACTATAACCTGCAGACAGCGCGAATGTTAGGACACTATAACCAGCAGACAGCGCGAATGTTAGGACACTATAACCAGCAGACAGCGCGAATGTTAAGACACTATAACCAGCAGACAGCGCAAATGTTAGGACACTATAACCAGCAGACAGCGCGAATGTTAGGACACTATAACCAGCAGACAGCGCGAATGTTAGAACACTATAACCAGCAGACGTGCGAATGTTAGGACAATACATCACGCTTCCAATTATTAAATATTATAAACCTGACTAATAATTCAACGTGGCCAATCAGGTGTTTCATAAATGACGTTACTTTATCACTGAGCTAATCAGACTTCAGGGCAAAGTGGCAGGGTGATAGGGGATAATGGGGGGTAGGGGAAGGGAGGAAGGAGTGGAAGGGAAATGGAAGAAGGGAAGGAATGGAGGGAATGGTAGATAAATGGAAGGAAGGAAGGAAGAAAGGGAGAGAGCGGCAAGGAGATAGAAGCAAGGGAGGAAGGGTGGGAAGACAGGGAGATGAGGAAAAAGGGAGAAAGGGGCTAGCAGGGAGATATAGAAAGGGAGGAAGGGTGAGTAACAGGGAGATGTGGAAAGGGAGGAAGGGTGAGAGTGGTTGGCAGGGAGATGAGAATAGAGAGAAAGGGGCTGGCAGGGAGAAAGAAAAAGGAGGAAGGAAGGGTAGGACTGGCAGGGAGATTAAAAAAGGGAGGAAAGCTGAGTGGTAGGGAGATGGAAGGGAGGAAGGGTAAAAAGATGCACACTATTCCCCCTTACCTAATATTTATCACTCCCTTTACCCTCCCTTTACTCCCTCGTCATCTTCACTTACCCTCCCTCCCTTACCATCTCTCTCCCTCCCTCTCTCTCCCTTCCTCCCTCTCTCTACTCCCTTGTCATCTTCACTTACCCTCCCTCCCTCTCCCTTCCTCTCTCTCCCTCTCCCTTCCCTCCCTCTCTCTCCCTCCCTCCCTCCCTCTCCCTTCCTCCCTCTCCTCCCTTAAAGCATCCTCTGTATCCTTGCCTTTCCAACACCAGGATGTGAGAAGTCCTTCAAACACTCATATTCTTTTTTATAGGCATTACGAGTCCTTTATATATTCATCAACAAACTTATGAGCTTTGTATTAGACACTAAACAAAGGAATACGTGGTTTATTATCTCTCTCTCTCTCTCTCTCTCTCTCTCTCTCTCTCTCTCTCTCTCTCTCTCTCTCTCTCTTCCTCTCTCTCTCCTCTCTCTCTTCTCTCTCTTTTGTCTTGAAATTTTGCTTAAAACTACATTACTACGGCATTTTTGTTAGCTTTTTATGGCCGTCATGGAAAAGTGGGACATTTTACGATGCTATTAATTTTGAGTGTCTCGATATTTTGCTTGAATCTACTTTACTAAGGGA
>JACEEZ010012843.1:150000-157500 GCA_016584305.1 Chionoecetes opilio
CTATGATTAGAAGTCCCTATTTCAACCAATTCACAATGACATGATACTTTCAGATATTCCTCTCCCCTTATTCCTCCTCCCCCTCCCGCCTTCTTCCTCCGCCTATCGTATTTATACGATAATTATCATTTATCAGATCACGCTGGGTAGCCGCGGCACGCACCGCATGGGAGAGGTCGGACTCTCACTAGTAAGGCTAAGGATAATTCAGACTTGCTCGAATTAGGGAAAGTTTTTGAAAAATTTGAACTGGCCTGAAACAGGTCGAATTATCCGAAGTTTGAATTGCATACGGGTTCGATTTAGAGAGGGTTTACTATATTTCGTATCAAATAAAAAAGAAAAATGAATGGAGGTTATAAAAGCCAATTGGATATAAAATTTTGGCAGCGAATAATGAGAGAAAAAATAGTGGAATTTCTCAACGTTGCTACAAAAAATTTCTTTCATAAAAAATTGATGTTTACTCTTCGCTTCCTCGTTTTTTATTAGTTTTTTTTTCCCATTGATCTCCTTTATGGTGATGACGTGAGTGTTTGTGTTCAGCCCGGCGGCCACACACTGTTTGTTTTAAAGCGTTGGGCAAACGGAGGGAGTTTTAAGAATCGTAGTTATTCTCTCCCTATTTTTATATTCTTTCTTTTGACGGTTTTTGTTGGTGGTCAATCTTTAAACTGGGTCGTGGGAATCTCTCTCTCTTCTCTCTCTCTCTCTCTCTCTCTCTCTCTCTCTCTCTCTCTCTCTCTCTCTCTCTCTCTCTCTCTCTCTCTCTCTCTCTAAGAACATTATTTTTGCTGACGAAGCTATGATTTGATGATAAAAAGATGCACACACATTAAGTAGTGTACGTAAGTTTGTTGTCATGTATACTATAATGATATACCACAGGATCTCTCTCTCTCTCTCTCTCTCTCTCCTCTCTCTCTCTCTCTCTCTCTCTCTTCTCTCTCTCTATCTCTCTCCTCTCTCTCTATGTCTCTCTCTCTCTCTCTCTCTCTAGCTCTCTCTCTCTCTCTCTCTCTCTCTCCTCTCTCTCTCTCTCTCTCTCTCTCTCTCTCTCTCTTCTCTCTCTCTCTCTCTCTCTCTCTCTCTCTACTATCAGGTTCCCGCAGGTAGACAGCTAAGACTCTTTACTCTGTTACTCAGCAATTTCTATCGCCAAACAGGCCGCTCAGACGGGGTGGCAGGGAGGATGACCCTTCCCTTACCCTTCTCCTACCCCCCTCTTGACCGTTATCCCACCCGCGCAAACCCACCACCCCTAGACCCCTTCCCCCCCCTCCTGGTATCAGTGTGACCCGCAAGGTGACCAATAACAGGGTCTTATGGGTCACAGTTACCTGGGGATGAACTGGTAATTACTTCTATACAAATTACTTTATTATTCCTATACAAATTATTTTACTATTCCTATACAAATTACTCTACTTTTCCTATACAAATTACTCTACTTTTCCTATACAAATTACTCTACTTTTCCTATACAAATTACTTTATTATTCCTATACAAATTACTCTACTTTTCCTATACAAATTACTTTATTATTCCTATACAAATTACTTTATTATTCCTAAACAAATTACTCTACTATTCCTATACAAATTACTTTATTATTCCTAAACAAATTACTCTACTATTCCTATACAAATTACTCTACTTTTCCTATACAAATTACTCTACTATTCCTATACAAATTACTCTACTATTCCTATACAAATTACTCTACTATTCCTATACAAATTACTCTACTATTCCTATACAAATTACTCTACTTTTCCTATACAAATTACTCTACTATTCCTATACAAATTACTCTACTATTCCTATACAAATTACTCTACTATTCCTATACAAATTACTCTACTATTCCTATACAAATTACTCTACTATTCCTATACAAATTACTCTACTATTCCTATACAAATTACTCTACTATTCCTATACAAATTACTCTACTTTTCCTATACAAATTACTCTACTATTCCTATACAAATTACTCTACTATTCCTATACAAATTACTCTACTTTTCCTATACAAATTACTTTATTATTCCTATACAAATTACTTTATTATTCCTATACAAATTACTTTACTATTCCTATACAAATTACTATACTTTTCCTATACAAATTACTTTATTATTCCTATACAAATTACTTTTTACTATTCCTATACAAATAAATGTTTACTATTCCTATACAAATGACTCCTATTACTCTTATACATACTAGTAGAGGCATGGTTCAAGGTGTGTTTTTGACTTGATAACACTGCGGTCAAGGTAATATCCAAATAAATAGAAGAGAAACTCAAGGTAAAGATGCAATAAGGTGTTAAGGAGATGTTTCCAAAAAAAGGTGTAAAAACGGTGAAATTATTGGCCACGTTCAATTTTTTTCGTTTCGTCATCGATTATGTGAGGTCTGCAAGGCGTCGCTTATCACTGTTATCAGTAGTTGACCCTCACCTTTGGCCGCGCATGCGTAAAACAGCCGCTTGATCTCGCTTATCTCGACTACAAAAGTGTTGGAAGGCTCTGTCATATCTCTCTCTCTCTCTCTGTTTTTTAACTTTACGATGTTGATATCCTTGTAAGTGCATCGAGGGAGGCACAAACTCCTTCAAAGTGTCTCGTAACATCTAAATCAGCTTAAGTTCATTCGTTATGCTTCACTTTTTGTCTCACTCGGAGTTTCTTTTCATGACTTTAAGATTTTGAAACATTAATCCAGTATTAAATTATTTACGAGATACATATATTTGCACATACAAGCCTTAAAACCAACATATAAACACACAAACCTTACATAAAAAACAATATACCCAAAACCCATTCCCTCCCTCTCATCTCTGCTTCATTTTAAGAACATAAGAACATAAGAAAATAAGGAAGCTACAAGAAGCCGCGAGGCCTACACGTGGTAGTTCCTGTCACCTAACACTACCTACATCCACCTTTCATCCCCATCCATGA
The DNA here is from genome assembly GCA_016584305.1 of Chionoecetes opilio. Classification (NCBI taxonomy): domain Eukaryota; kingdom Metazoa; phylum Arthropoda; class Malacostraca; order Decapoda; family Majidae; genus Chionoecetes; species Chionoecetes opilio. Next base: position 152,977 of record JACEEZ010012843.1, read on the forward strand.
ACCTATCCAGCTCCCCTTTAAAGCTCCCCAATGACTCAGCACTAACTATCTGTCTACTGAGACCATTCCACTCATTCACCACCCTATTTGTGAACCAGTTTTTCCCTATTTCCTTTCTAAATCTACGCTTTTCCAGCTTGAATCCGTTACTTCTTGTTCTACCCTGGTTAAAAGCCGTAAGAACTTTTCCTACCTCTCCTTTATTAAATCCCTTTATCCACTTAAAAACTTCTATCAGATCGCCCTTTACTCTGCGTCTCTCGAGTGAGTGTAATTTTAATAACTTCAATCTCCTCTCATAACTAAAGTTAAGACTTCATTTCACAAAAATGAAGCTTCGAAGCATCAAATACCCATCATTAAACAGCTTCATTAAACCTTCGGGACTCACATTGAACCTTTTTTACCAACCAACCCAACCTTCACAAGTCTCACCTCACACCTTAGTGATTGAAAGCCAAGATAGATCGTTACCTAAGAATGGATAGACAAGGAAGGACTAGTGAAGGGATGATAGATAGTGAGATAGAAGGTGAAAAGGATGGTGATAGTGCAGTGGTATGGTGCGCCAAGTGTATTGATGATGTGAGGGGAGGAGTCGAGTCGAGATTGACAGTGATTACAGTGAGAGGTGAGGTGAGGAGGGAGGGTAGAGGGGTAATAGAGGCCCATAGAAAGAGGTGGTGGTGGGATGGGTGGATGAAAGGTGTGAGAAAGGGAAGAAAGGCCATGGAGAAAGAGGTATTATATGGTTATGAAGGAGAGAGGAGAGGAAAAGGAGATGCAAAATATTAATGAACTAAAGGATGAAGGCCTAAAAGTACTGAAATAACAAATAATAGTAATGAAAAAATGAATAATTGGAAGGAAAAGAAGAAATTACTGAGTTACAGGAGAAGAAGAAAGAGAAGGAGATAATTATTAGAGAAAAAAGAGACGCTTGTAAGGGAGATAAAAATAATGATGAAGTGATAGATGATGATTAAAAAGTACTAAATGAATGAAAAATTATCGTAATGAATGAAAAGAAAAAATGAAGGAATGAAAAATGAATGATTAGGAAGAGGAGAGGAATAAAGAGAGAATTAATAGAGAGAAAAGAGACAAAAGGGAAAGAAAATGATGACGTAAAGAATGAAGGACTAAAAGTAGATGCATGATAAACTAATAATAAGGAAAAATGGAAAAATTGGAAAGAAAAAAAGAAAGAAATGAGGTGAAGGAGAAAAAGAAAGAAGGAAAGAATGTTTAAAAGGAGAGGAAAGATAGAAGAAGAAGCGGTAAAGTAAGAAAAAGAAAGAAAAGAAGTCAGACACCAATGAGATGATTAAACGAAATGAAAAAAAGCAAGAAAAAAAAATGAAGAAAAAAAGGAAAAAAAAACAAAAAGAAAGAATGAGAGAAAAAAAAAAGAACGAAAGAAGAAGAAGGAGAGAGGAAAGAAGAAGAAAGAGGGGAGGAGGGAGAGAAAAGAAGAAGAGAGGGGAAAGAGGAGAGAAAGGGGAGAGGAAAAAAAAAGTAGAAAAAAAAGGAGACAGAAAAAGAGAGAGGAGAGAGAGAGAGAGGGGAGAGAAGAGAGAGAGAGAGAGGGGAGAGAGGGGAGAGAAAAGAGAGAGGGGGAGAGGGAGAGAGAGGGGGAGAGAGAGAGAGAGAGAGAGAGGAGAGAGAGAAAGAAAGAGAACAGGGGAGAGAGGGGAAAAAAAAAGGACAGAAAAGAGAGAGAGAGAGAGGAGAGAGAGAGAGAGAGAGAGAGAGGAGAGAGAGAGAGGAGAGAGAACTTCGTGGGAATGCTCAGATAAAATCACAAAAACCTTGCGATATGCCAAAGACCTAAAGAAGGGGAAGAAGGAAGAAGGAGATAAAGAAGGGGAGGAAGGAAGAAGGAGATAGAGAGAGGAAGATAAAGGAAGGGGGAGGGAGGTGAGGGGGGGAAAAATAAACGTGTTCAGATACCAATGATAAAAAAAATAGGAATAAGAATGAATATGTTAATAGAAATAGAATCAGGATGTAGATGAGAGAGAGAGGAGAGGAGAGAGAGGGGGGGGAGAGAGGGGAGAGAGAGAGAGGGGAAGGGGAGAGAAAAGAGAGAGAGAGAGAAGGGGAGAGAGAGAAAGGAGATGAGAGAGAGAGAGAGAGAGAGAGGGAGAGAAGAGAGAGAGAGAGAGAGAGAGAGAAAAGAGAGAGAGGAGAGGAGAGAGAAAGAAAGGGAGGTTTCCGGGAGAAGGGAAGGGCTGAGGGCGAAATGTAAGAAAAGGTGAAGGGAAAAAAGGGGATAATGGAAAAATGAAAGAGAATAAGGCGGAAAAGGGGGAGAATTAGAAAGGGGATAGAAGGAAAAGGTTATGAGAGACCCATAAACGAATTTTTTTTAAAAGGGGAAAAAGGGGAATTGGATTTCCTTTATTCTATACTTATTCCCTTCCTAATTTCTATCCTTAAAATCATTCTGTGTCTTATCTTTCTTCCTGTCCTCTCCCGTTTTTTTAACTTTTGGGATATCTCTTATTTCCATTCCTTTAATTTTTTACGATTTAGGGAAACAGAGTCCTACTGTATTTTGCCTCCTCATCCTCCCCTCCTCCTCCTCTCCTCCACCTCTCCTCCTCCACCTCTCCCCTCCACCTCCTCCTCCTCCTCTCCCCTCCTCATCCTTTCCTTCCTCCCTCTAAAACCTCCTCCTCCACCTCCTCCTCCTCCTCCACCTCCTCCTCCCTCTATGTAAACACCCCTCCCTATGTGCCCCTTAAGTCATCGTGGGAAGAACATGCTCCCTTCTTCCCTAGTGGGCGTAGGGGTGGATGCCGCTACATAAAAAGGGATGTGTTCTCTCTCCTCCTGCTACTACTACTACTACTACTACTACTACTACTACTACTACTACTACTACTACTACTACTGCTACTACTGCTACTGCTACTACTACTACTACTACTGCTGCTACTACTACTACTACTACTACTACTACTACTACTACTACTACTGCTACTACTACTACTACTGCTACTGCTACTACTACTACTGCTACTGCTACTGCTACTACTACTACTACTACTACTGCTACTGCTACTCTACTACTACTACTACTACTACTACTACTGCTACTACTGCTACTATTATACACGCGTCTACTGATTTTCCTTTTTTCTGCAACCACTTCTACTATTACTCTTACTACTACTGCTATTAGAACATTACTAACATACTACTACTACTACTACTACTACTACTACTACTACTACTAACTACTACGTCTACTTTACTATTAGAGCTAATGGAAAAAGAGATCCAAGGCAAGACAGTACAAGATTACGAATAAAGGAATAAATAGAATAGGAGAATAATGGAACAGGAAGAGAAAAGAGAGGAGAATGGGTGTATGAGAGGGAGAAGGGAGAGATGGGAGGGAGGTGAGACGTGAGAAAGGGCGTGGAACAGAGGAAAGAAGGGAGGAGGAGGGAGGGAAAAGAAGGGAGGATGGATAGAGAGGGCCAAAAAAAAAAAAAAAAAAAAAAAAAAAACAGGGAGTAGCGTGATCATCTAAAAAAAAAAATAGAAAAAAAAAAAAAAAAAAAAAAAAAAAAGAGGGTGTAGGGAAAGGGAGAGGCGGAGGAGGAGGAGGAGGAGGAGGAGGAGGAGGCAGCACACATGGAAAAGGAATAGAGAAAAGGCAGTGTATGTAAAGAGGAAAGGAGGAAGGAAGAGAAGGGAAGGAAGTGAAGAGAAGGGAAAGGAATAGGAAGGAAGGAAGGAGAAAGGAAGGAAAGGGAAGGAAGGGAAGAGAAGGAAGGAAGTGAAGAAAAGGGAGAAGAGAAGGAAAAAAGGAGAGAGGAGGAAGGAGAGGAGAGAAGAGGAGAGGAGAGGAGAGGAAGGAGAGGAGGGAGAGAAGAGGAGAGGAGAGGAGAGGAGAGAAGAGAAGAAAAAAGGAGAGGAGAGGAGAGGAGAGGAGAGGAGAGGAGAGGAGAGGAGAGGAGAGGAGAGAGAGGAGAGGAGAGGAGAGGAGAGAGAGAGAAAGAGGAGAGGAGGAAGGAGAGGAGAGAAGAGAAGAAAAAAGGAGAGGAGAGGAGAGGAGAGGGAGGAGAGGAGAGGAGAGGAGAGGAGAGTAGGAAGGGAAGGGAAAGAAGGGAGAAGGAAGGGAAAGGAAGGAGGTACAGTGCAAGGATCAAGACTGGACAAGTTACACCACATCGGGACTAAGCCAGACAGTCGCTAGGTCGGGAGGTCGCGTGGGTGTTTTCATGCACATTACACACACACAGATACACCTTTGTCTTTCCGGGGGGGGGGGGGGGGGGGGGGGGGCGAGAGAGAAGAGAGAGGGGAAGAGGAGAGAGAGAGAGAGAAGAAGAGAAGGGGAGAGAGAGAGACAAGCCCAAAGCCATTGTATAAAAAAATGTGGGTAAGAATGAGTAATCAAAACATGTAAACAAAGCAAACACACAACACACACACACCACACACACACACACCCACCACACCCACACAACACCCCACAGGCAGGCAAGAAAAGAAAGCGAAAACATA